>CM043880.1:31004622-31332303 GCA_024034495.1 Camelina laxa
ATATTTGACAAACTCTCATTTCACTTTTAGTAACAGTTACAGAAATTGTGCTATTATAATCTGCTATCAATATTCATATTTGTTGTAGTGTGAGTGTAACCAATGTATTGTGCGTGAACTGTAAACCTTGTGCAATATGTCCGAGATGCTTGATTGGATTTGTATATTGATCGATAAACACTTGTTATTTGGTTTGGTCTAGTCACTGAATCGTAGAGGTATGCATATATACAACATTCTGGAGGCCATCGTGTAAGAATGTGTGTTATTGATGTCTAGCTGAGAAAAGACTAATTTTGGTACAACATTACACTCATCACGAAATAGATGGTTGTTAGTTTGACTACTAAATTAAATATGTCGCAGGTTACATCAAGTTGTTTCTACCACCCATTAGCTAGTAACTATTTTGTTTGGAAAATCAAGATTAAACGAACCATGCACTATAATAGCAACAGATGATGGGATGGGATGGGACTACCGTCGACAATTCATTTTGTTATAAATTTTGTCATTTAGAATCATCTGTGTATAGTACGCATGTTAAAAATGGGAAAGGGATAAACCAGTGTGAAGAAAAAGAACTTGGCAAGGCTTAAAGATCTCGTTTTTGATGTGAGTGGAACAAGTGTTTTTTCAAGTGAGTAGTCTCGAGATATAGAGTAAGGAGGATCAGGTCTCGTTTGTGGATTTTTCGTTTGTTTCTCTTTAGCTGGAAAATATCAAAAGAGGTGGCCTAGTACAATTTTTGAAAGCCAAAAACCAGCGTCCAAATAATTAAAAAGAACATTGAATTCCTCGTGAGTTTAGTCCAACGTAATTATTACGAATGAACAATAACTATGGAAAACCATTTGGAAAACTAATTAAAAAACAAATTTATTGTTGTAAGAAGCATATTTTTTAGATAGGCTTCACTGATTTACAACTAGCTAGACAAAATATTCGTTATCTTGATTAATCCCAAAAAATTTAGGTATCCATTAGTTATGTTTTTCGAGTTATAATACCAAATAAATACATATTCAACGTTGCCAAGGCCAGTTGTCCTTCGGCGGTAACTCTAGCACTCTCAACCATACTTGAAACATTGTCAAGATATTTCTCCGTGTACTCAAACCGGTAAAAAGCTAAGCTCTGGTCCCTTTATTAACGCCAATTTGTCTTATAACAGTGGGTATCTCCTATTCTATTGTTTTAATCATGGAAGAGCTTGTCGACAATCTTGATCTCACATGTATCAAATATCTTCATGAATTTGGTTCATAGCTCTCAAGAATCTATTGCTGATTAATCCTATCCTTGTTGTGTTTTCTTGTTGTTTTGGCATTGGGGAATGCCCTTTTATCTTGTATTGTAAGCACTACTTGTATGAACTTTAACTATTTAAGTAATAAACGCAAGTGTTTGACCAAAAAGAAAAAAAAAAGCTTGACGTAAAATATATGAATTGCCCATAATTTGTACTCAAATAATTCTGATTTTTTTATTTTTAGATCCGTTTTTTTAATAAATTAAATAGTGATAGTGATCTCATACTTACTAATAACTAATATCAATCAAAAATATACCAGCGAAAATAAACCAACAAATGAATCAAATAACATTAAACCAGAATTAAATATCAATTTCAACAATGTCAACAATAACATAAACCAATTAACCAACAATTCCAAGAACTAAAAGAACCAACGAACCAACAACCTAAGCGTCCATTCTAATGATTCACACCTAGCAACCTAACAATAGCTACATCACATCCAACAAGCCACTAAAACATCATCATCTTCATTATCTTGATTCCACTTTGCCTTTATTTGCACCAAAAGCATATACTGTGACATTCCAGTTTGTGGAAAGGTTTAAAAGAATTGAATTGGCCACATATATCACCGAAGTGCATTTATCTTTTTAGTCAAATGTCCTGACAGAACTCCACAGTTAAGCATGCTTATGCTGGAGTAATTTCAGGATGAGTGTTATTTCGAGAAGTGATTCTCGGAATGTGCGAGTGAAGACAAAACACAGGGCGAGGTCACGTGGTTATTAGTAGGGTCGCTAAACAAGTATTTAAACCCTCCCGGACATAGCAAATCGGCCGTTAGATATGGATGGGCCCATGGGCCAGAGTAGATGTGGGGCCCACTAAAAGAGGTGACGGTCGAGGAATTACAAGTGGTATCAAAGTCGAACCTAGAAGAGTATGGAGTCAAGAGGAGTCACACCGTGAGAGGGTTACGGTCTTGGTGCGTAATGATAGCGTTGCGGTTTGTTAGTTGGAATGAATTGTGATACTTTGATTTGCAGAGAGGTTTAAAAGAATTTATTTGGCCACATGTGTCACTAAAATGCACTTATCTTTTCCATCAAACGACCTGGGAAACTCCATAGTGAAGCGTGCTTATGATGGAGTAGTTTTAGGATTGTTGAAACTGTGTGAGTGAGGATAAAATACAAAGAAAGATACCCTAGTGATTTATAGGGTCGGTAAACAAGTTTTTAAAGCCTCTCGGGTGTCGGATATGGATGGCTCACGAGCCGGGAGTGGATGTCAAACTTGGTGGCCCATGGGCCATAAATGGACATGGAGCCCACTCAGAGAGGTGACGGTTAGGACGTTACAATAATTGAGATGCATCAGTATTATCCACAAATACTCAGTGAGGCAATTTTTCCATCTACTGGCTATAAACAAAGCAATAAGATCTCGATGTATCAAATAATAATAACAACCAAACCAAGAAGAAAGAAAACACAATCAACTGCCTGTTGAGCACTGGTGTCGACTGGCACCCACCTAGTGTTTGTCATCACCATACCAACATTGTAGACTGACACACCCATGATGTCTAACGTAGACCTTCAGTGTCGACCGACACCCTCCTCGGTCATTTGGAAATCATCGCGAGTTGGTATCAACCGACATCCATCGACCGAAAATTAGGCCTCCAAAGCCACCAAGTCATCCATGACCACCACACAAGGCCATAGGAACCAAAAAAACACACATAAACAAGCAAGAAATCAATCCATCAACAACATAAACAAAGAGATCTCATGCTCAAATAAGCCATGTCATGCACCTTTAAGCAAAAGATTATGACTCTAAAACCACCAAAACAGCCTCCTAGGAAGTTCTTCACATATCCTTAGCCTCAGATCTTCACTCACAAGGACATATCTCTCAACAACAGGAAGGAACTCTTCAAGAACTCACAGGATAAAACTCTCAGAAACTTTTATTACTTTTTGGGGACAAAAGTGGCTAAACAAAACAAGGGGCGTTGTCGCGTCGAGTTTTCTCCTTAAAAACTTGACTAGGGTTTTCAAAACCAAACCATGATAAACCGCGATTTAAAAACCAATTGTGAGATCAAAAATTGTTGGTGTCGACCGACATCCATCCCGAAAATCCATATTATGGTTCGCGGATGTTACAATTCTCCCTCACTAACATAGATTTGTCCTCGAATCTCAAAAACACTATAATCCAAGGACTCATGTGCAACCATCTCTTAGGTTTGCACCTCCTCCGGCTGATATACGAGGTCACCTCCAATTAATGACTCACGTTTTATATCATTTGCTCTCAACTTTCGAACTTTCCTCACTCATAGGTCTAAACCTTGAGTTTTTATTGGCTTCTCATCAGGCCTACGTCTGCATGCTATAGTATAAAGGAAGTTCAATACTCACTCTCGGGTTGCCATCCTACAGCGTGCCCACAGATTATCATCCCAAGTTGATATACCAGTCACACTCCCAAGCCATAATGTCCCACTATGTGACGGTAATAGGAGAACTAATGTTCCCCCCAAGAGTCCTTCAGGACCAACTGTCCTTGGAGCAAAAAAAATTTAAGCACGCCTGATTCCTATATTCTGACAAGGTTTACCTCATGTGTCTCCCGTAAAACATCACAATGTCCTGCCAACCACATATTCCCTCACTAGAATAACTCGTGACCACCTCAAGGGTCAACTAAATACCACAAGGGCCACGCATGGACCACAAAAGTTGCAGCATGACCTTTTCCCATTCTTTGGGACAAGTTTCGAGCACCCGAGCCTTCTATTCGGCTTCATCAAGGCAGCATACGATCTTCCTTTTCTTCGCTCTTAATACAGAAATTTATGCCTCTAGCTCGGCCAAACGATTGTCGATCCTACGTCTCTTCAGACGAAAGTATTGAAAGTCACGACATTGATCTTGGTGCAGATTTCCAATCTGTAGAAGGAAAATTGTAAGAAGCATGCACATGAATATATACAAGGGAAAAATTTGGGTTACTTACCTTATTAATGAAAGCTTGAGCTTCAAAAACTTTGGATTCATCAGCAGAATCGCTCAGGTAGAAGGGTCTTACATCTCTAGGTGTAAAATCACCACATGAGATAATCCCTGGGTCATTGCTCCCAAGAGTAGAGTTCGCCTCTAAGAAGCAGGGTGGCATAGCCGCCACTCGGCGAAGAACATTCCCAATCGAATCTCTCGGATGCGATTCGAGCAAGTCAAGCTTGTACAGCAGGTCGGACTTAACCTAGTCCATTGCCGCAAAACGCCTTTGATAATCACGATGACATTCTTCGATGGAAAGAAAAAATCTTTCCAGAGTACTGGATCTCTCCTCTGGGCTGACATGGAACATTAATATTCATGGAACCCTAATGTTCGGATAGAAAGGCATTCCTCTCTCGATGGCTTCTGCATTCGAAAATGTCGGAACATCAACTCCAACCTCAAATGAGAAAATGCTCTCGATGGAACTTGCCATTAGATTGATTAAAAAAAAAATCAAAGAAGAATTAACTAAAGTTCAGAGAAGAATGGTTTGGCGAGAAGGAGAAGCAGCCTATTTATATCCATCTCGAAACAGGATTTCCATTTCGAAATTGCAAAAAAGTAAGCCAACTTTGAAAGTTAATCTTCCTTTTCTAAAAAGAGAATAATTTCCAGGAATTCCACAACAAAAAGGAAAACTATCTGAGTAAATAATATTACAAGGGCTCAAGGCCCAAGAAAATTAAATCCTTTGCATAAAATAAAAGAGAAGAGAAGGAAAAACAACAAGAACAAGGGAGCAGAGATATAGTCTGTGGTCAGGCCTCAGATGAAGAAGCATTAGTATCCGTCAGGTCAGCCTGAAACGCTTCCGCATTGGAGCCATGTTGATCTCTTACGGAGGTTGGAACGGGAACACTAGGTTGAAGAAGACCAAAACCAAGCTGATCAGGAGACATGTTGAGATCGCCATCTCCCAGCTCGATGATATCCAGAGCTTCGACCAAGGATTTTGCCTTTGCTTGATTCTCCTCGAGAAGAGCGATCTGCTCATCAAGGATGATTGCACCTTTGCCCATTAGGAACTTCACGGACTCGGCCACCCCGAACGCCTAGTTGAGTAAGTCCTCCTTTGGGCGAACTACGATCTCTTGCTCGGTCAAAAAGGCTTTCACCTTTTCGAGACGGGATTGTGCTTTCCTCGTTGTCCGATCAACCTTGGAGAGCCTGTCTTGACGAAGACGTTGGGTTTCCACGTCAAACCAAAGCTCCAGCGCATCATAATCCTGTTGAAGCTTGGCCTTTTCTTCCTCAAGAACCCTTTCACGGGACGACAGGTCGGAAACTTTTTGTTCAAGCGAGGCTATAGCCTCACTATTCCCATCAACAGTGACCTCCAGTTCAAGAATCTTTTTCGTCTAAACCTTAATCATAAAAAACAAACAGTGGCCAAACCGAAATACATACAGTTTCTATATGTTTTCAATTTCTGTAAAACAACTGAAAACCCATAAACCAAACCAAAACCAACACTACAAGAAATATCCACATTGATAGCACATAGGGACAGCTCATTTTCCTAAACTGTTATGAAAGATAATTTTTTTTTCCGATTACTATATCATAGCACTTAACCAACGCTATAAGACCATCTCCAATGGTTTTCCCTATTTTTACCTCTAAAATAGAGGAACTCTATTTTTTCCTCTAAAAAAGAATATTCCTTAGAGATTTCTTTTTTATTTTACTATTAATACCTTTTACTTATAAAAGTTGCAAACTAACCCATTTATTTTAGCACACTTCTTTAAATTTTCCAAAACTAGCATTTATATATGAGTTTATTATTTAATTTAAATAAATAAAAAATCATTTTCTCTAAAACCAAACTAATGAAGTTTAGATCTCAAAGCGCCGACGAAGGTTGCGGTGAAGATTCTAAACTGAGATCTTCATTTCCGATCTCAGATCTTTTCAATTAAGTGCCAAATCGATCGATTGATTCCAATACAATCCAATACAATAAAAATCCACATCAAAAGCATCTTCATTCACTGGTGCTTCCGTCGTTTACGATAATGAGTGTGGCAGAGGAGAGTCTTCCGGCTACAATTACGTACGGCAGATGATTGGGGGAAAGTTTCAACGATTCTGTTTGATATGGATGGTGTCCTTTGTAACAGTGAGAAGCTTTTTAGACGTACGTGTTGCCATTGATGTTTTTGCTGAGATGGTAGTTGAAGCCATTGTGGATAATTTCATTCCTCTTACCGGAACAAGTAAAAAGCTTTGGCAAATCAATTTGTGAATCTGTTTTCATGTTAATGTGTGTTTAGATTGATTTTGTTGATTTCTTGGGTTGGGCAATGCAGAGCTGAAGCCATGTTTTTAGGAGGTGTTGCTTCAGTCAAAGGAGTATAAGGATTTGATACAGATGCAGCTACAAAGAGATTCTTTGAGATATATCTCGATAAGGTGATGTTTATGCTACTTAATTAGAATACTTAGGAGGAGAATTTTCTTTACATTAGAAACTTGTTGATAATCTTGTGATTGATTGTACTCGAGCTCTGTTGTATTTTGATTTGTGTAATGTCTTGAGATAGAGGGGAAGAAAAGAGAGCAGCGACTTGATGATGAAGATGATGATGAAGTTTGAGTTCAGGTCATTATGGAAGGCCTTCCTAAACTTCAAGAATGTCTTCCTAAAAGCTATGGAATCATTCCTAAATTTTTGAAAAATGTGTTTTTAAATATCTTTATACTATGTGTTTTGCCTTATTGTATCACATATTACTCCATTAGTGATATATAATGATTTGATATTGTCCACATATTGGTGTTTTATAATAAAGGTAGCAAATATGAATATCCAGCATGATGTTTTAGGAAGACCTTCCTAAACGTCAATGACTACTTCCTAAATTTCAAGGAGTCCTTCCTAAATTATATTTAGACTACCTATCAAGACAGTGAGAAAAATCTTTACTTTGTGTTAAGAATTGGTTTGCTTAACACAAAGAGAAAAAGCTTTACTTTGTGTAATGTTTATGAATGTTTGATGTTGTATATTTCGAACTATTTATGAAGGACATCCTGAATTTAAAAGTGACATTTCTAAATATTATCGAATCCTTCCTAAATTAAAATAAATGTGTTTCTAACCTCTTTTTGGTGTTTTGTCTCAATATGTCAAAGATTACTTCCATTGATAAGGAAATTTCTGCATACCCTGGTGTTTAACAATATCTAGACTTTTTTTTACAACCATCCTGAAATCCAAATTTTTTATGAAGGTCATCCTGAATTTCAAGAAATTTTCCATGAAATTCGTGTATTTCTTCCTAAATTTTCAAGGATTGTTGAGTGCTCGTTTTTCAAGTTACAAGATCAATAGAAGATTCTACCAGCTATCAACAAAAGTTTGAATTGAAATATATAAGGAGAAATATATAGTAGCAATACAACAAAAGAAGAAAAACCATGAAGCCATAAAAATCCTTAGTGTTTTATGACTATCCATCCTTGTTCATCGTGAAATCCAAATGGTTTATGAAATTCATCTTGAAGTTTAAGGAAGCGTTCCTGAATTTCGGAGAATCCTTCCTAAGTTTTCATAATGGTCCCTTTTCATAGCCCGACAATCTTTCCCAAGACTCGAGTTGCATTTGCACAAAGACAAGTGAAATCTACTTACCAGAAAATAGATTCAGGAAGGTTCACATCATGTTCTTTGTTCTCCTTCTTCCAAATCACTTGTACACTTTTCATCTTCACTGACCCCAAATAGCTTTGTACACATACTGTACTCTCTAATTTCACCAGCAAAAATCTCATTAGGTATCAAAAAGATAAAATTCTGCAATAAGAAACGAATGCTCCAATCCAAATCTAACAGCTTTCCATCTCCTTTTCATCAGATCCTTATGTTGGTGTCTCTGTTTCTCAATCAAATATGACTGTTTTTATACCCAAAACAATCACGTTTAATCACAATTAATTCTTGTTCAGCTCTTTCCAATATGACCACCACTGGAGTTATCTTCTTTTTCTCCCTAATATTCATTTTCTTCCTTCTCTTCTTCTGCAACCTTAGAATATTTGACTTCAAATTCTCCATTAGAGATCCATGAAGAAATTCTTGTCTCTTACTTCTCACCTTTCTCTCTTAACCTATCTCTTACCAAATTCTCAAGAAAGGCAAAAACAAATCGGAGAGAGAGAGAGAGAGAGAGAGAGAGAGAGAGAGAGAGAGAGAGAGAGAGAGAGAGAGAGAGAGAGAGAGAGAGAGAGAGAGAGAGAGAGAGAGAGAGAGATTGAGATCTGGGTTAGAGAGAGCGATTGAGATCTGGGTTAGAGAGAGAGATTGAGATCTGGACACATGATGAATCATGTTTGTGGAGGCTGAGAAAAACGAAAAAAAAAATAATTTTATTAATAATTTAGGTTTTTCCAAAATTAAAGAATATATAAATTTGTACTAGTTTTGGAACATTTGAAAACATATGCTAATTGTGGAAGAAAAACTTAAAATGGTGCTATTTTTGTCAATTGTCCTTAAATTATTATTATTAAAATATTTAAATTATTATTAAACTATTTAGATATATATTTTATTTATTTTGATCATAAATATAAAAGTGTTAAAAGTTCAAGAACCATTTTATAAATAAAAAAGTTCAAGAACCATTTTATAAATAAAAAAAGTTCAACTCTATTATAAAGGAAAAAATAGAGTTCCTCTATATATAGAAGAAAAAATAGAGATCTCTATTATAGAGATATAAATAGAGATGATTTGAGTAGATTTTATTCAAAATGAGTTAAAAAGAATATGTGAGGGAGATGTAATAACATTAAAAACTCGCCAAAGTAGTGTAAGAAAAATTTTGGAGGATTTGAGAGATTTATGAAATTTCAATTTTTGTAGATTTTGAAAGCTGATATGATTTATGGAAAATTCTTTCAAATCCCACCTAAAACTACGAGATTTGTGATTCAAAATGATTAGAAGATTTAGGAAATTTAGAATTTTGATAGATTTTAGGGAAGTTCATATGATTTTCAGAAAATTCTTTCAAATCCCACCTAAAAACTACAGATTGGATTTCGTATTTTTAACTAAACAAATCCTCCAAAACTCCGTAATCCTAAAAATATTAAAATTCTAATCCACAAAACTGTTTTGAATAACAGTGGATTTTAAAGTAGATTTTTAAATCACTAAATAACAAGGATTTTAATGATTTTAAAAATATATTTTAAATCATCCAATAACAATGGATTTCAAGACTTTTTAAAATACATGATGAATAACATAGGATTTGAATCTTACTCAAATCACTTAAAATGTTAAGTCAATAATTGGATTGTGATTTTTAACTAAGAAATCCTCTCAAATCCTCCAGAATCCCTAAAACTTATTAAAATCCATCCACAAACTGTTTAATAAGGATTTTAAATTGATTTTTAAATCATCGTTCAATAACCGTGGATTTCAAGAGACTTTTTAAAATCCATGATTGAATAACATAGGATTTGTAATTTTTACACAAATAACTTGATCAAGTTGAATACACCCCTTAGGGAAAAATTTTATTTGAGCCGTATGTAACCAAAAAATTGTAAAAATTATTACCCTAAAACAAAAAACATATTTCAAAAAAAAAAATTATCCTCCTTCGTAAGGGTTTTTCTCTGTGAAACCACCATCGTCTCCGACAACAGCGACGGTGTCTCTCCCGACCCAAATTGGTTTCTCCTTGAGAATAGTGTACATTCTCTTGCCAATCCCCCAGCAGATCTGAATTTAGAGGATTCGTATCTCTGGCAAAATCTCTCTCTACTGCGAAAACCACAGAAGTGGGGATCCAGAATCCGGCAAGCTTATATCTCCATGGGGCTGTAAAGGACTCGGATGCTCTTGCAAGTTCGAGCTCAAATCTCCTTCATCCTGAGTTGAGTTTGAGTTTCTTTTCTGCTCGAGATATGGCGATGTCTCAAACAGCTCTGAAGACTCTTGTTTTTTTTCTGCAATTCCAAATTCAGGTTATGGTTTCACTTACAAATTATTGTTGTGCTTGTTGTTTTTCTAACTTAAAATCTGATTATTCTTCCATGATTCATCGATCAGCTTGGATTCAAGCAGTGTGTTGCTTCCTAGAAAGTTCTTGTCGGTTTAATAGATGCTTCTCTAGGCTGCGTAGTATAAGCTCTGTGCATCTTCTCTCGCCGGTTTTTGCTACCTTCTGGAGTTGTTATGTTCTTCGCTTTCAGACTGGTCTCGTTTCATGTCAGATTGGTTGGTCGGTGGCTCTCTTATCTTCGTCTGCAGGTTCTGTCATCTGTGAGTTTGGCTTCCTTGTCATTTGTGTGTTTTGGCCACAGTTTCGTCTTTTTGTTTGAGGTTTAATTTTTATTTTTGTCTAGGTTCTGTAATATCCAGAAACCAAAAGAGAAGCTCTTCTTTGTAGAGCAAGAGCTTTCTATATATAATATTCATCTCTTTGTCATTTAACCTCACTGTATTTTATGTTTTCAGTGTTCTCATAATCTCTGTGTGACTTGAATGTATGCTTTTTATATGTGATATTGTTTGTGTTTTTCAGGAAGACGCCGACATATGATGAACCTCTAAGCCAAAGAGACTTATAAAGGCCAAGGATATGAAGAAGAGCTCTTTATCTTCATATGTAATGTTCATTGTTTCACACTTACTTTTGTTGATAGTTGTTTACTCTTTAGGGATGATGCTGATATTGCCTTTCACTTTGCAGGAATGAATTATGTCATTCTTTTAGACGAAAGCATCTAAGTTCTCTCATTAAGGATGTAAGACTTCAACTGAGCTCATTACTTTCTTAACTCCTAATTTTATGAGATTTACCAAATTGTGCTATTGTTATATGATTGTAGGTTGCAAAGATCGATGGTGAAAAGTGGAAGTCTATGACTGAGGACTCGAGTTGGTTTCTTCGTGAGTTTCATGGTGATTTGTTCACTCTTTCACATTATCTCATAAATTAGTACTCTTGTTGTGTAGGAGAAGTAGTTGAATTCTTTTGTACAAGATAATGTATGTTATGTGTTATGTATGAACTGTTGTTTAGTTTATGAAATTATGTATATATTTTGGATGTTTATTATATATATAGATTGAATATTTTGCAAATTAAGTAGGTTCCGCCAAATGTAATTACATTAACACGATTGCATAAAATAAGAGTTATAAGACGGAATATTATAGTATTGAAAAAAAATATACTTCATTCGTTTCAAAATATAAGATGTTTTAGAGAAGTTTTTTGTTCATAATATAAGATGTTTTCAAGTTTCTATGCAGTATTGTTTCTGATTGGTTGAACTTATTAAAAGTAAAACTTTTTAATATGCGTGCTTTAGTTAAAATATCCTATATTTTGAAATGGAGGGAGTTGATCATAGTGCATATATATTGCTATTGAAGTCGTTATATCAAAGCATTTGTCTAATGCTATGATAGAAAACTCTATCATAACACCTGAGAAAAACGTTATCGTAGGTGGGGGTCTAAGATTACTGGGGCAAACATAGCGTTTATGAAATCGTTATTAATGACATATTATAGCGTTTCTCTAATGCTAACAATATAAATATTTCTTGTAGTGCAAACCGCCATCCATCCTTCTAGTTATCAACTTGGAGAGTCTAAAAAATTATTTGATTGTCTACTTTCGTTTTACATAAATGATTGTGTTTATTCTCTTTCCCCCAAAAACCCAAAAGGTGTGAGGTGAAGTAAATTAAAGATTCTCCCTATAATTAGTAACTCAGAATCATGTGTGAACAATTAAGTACTTTGCATAGCTTATATGATGGAAAGAAGAAAACGATAGCTGAAAGATCCTTCGAATGAGATTCATATTAAAAAGAAAGAGTCACCAAAACTTACAATGATGTGCAACAGTGGCCAATGGTAATACAGATACTAGTACAACATTAAAGTGTTTTTACGGATTCACAATAAAAGACTTGAAGTAATCAGTTTGGAGAGGTATGTATTAGAGATTTAGAGATATATAGGATATTCTCTCACCGTGTTCTTAATAGTCTAGGTCTCTGTTCCGTAGCGCATAACTCCTCTCTACATGTGTTATACGATAATGGTGGTGGACTCTCCTATAAGATTAATCATCTCTGCCATATTAGTTCTTATTCCCATAACCATTGTATGGGGCTACGATGGGACGATGGTTCATAAGTTGAAGAGGGTGATTCCTCGGAGCCATGAACTCAATCTTACTCAGCTAAAGGATTTTGATTCTGCTCGGCATACTTCTTGCTGATTGACTTCAAAGTGTCTGCGGGCATATTGGACACCGGTATCTCTGTTCACTCTACGTGTCAATACATTGGAACTGGAACGCGTGGCTGCAATTGGTTTGTGATTTGAAAAGAATTTATGTAGTTTGTGATTAACATTCATCTATTTTTGTTTTGGTTATTCAACTCTGTTTGAGTCACTTTAATATATGATTGCTTAGATTTTGCTTATCTTTTGCTTATGTTTTTCTTATATAGTTCTGGATTTTTTCTTCGAATTAGATTATCATAACTTTTTGCTTATATTTTGATACAATATTTCTTTTCAAATCTCGTAGAACACAACCTAAGAAAATGTTAAAATTTTCACTATAGCAGTAAAAATACATTACAAAATAAATAGAGAATTTGTTAGAAATGTCTTTTTCAAATGCCTTTTTAAAAAGTATCCCATTTTGAACATTTTCATTTTTATTCTTTTTTATACAATTACAATATGTTAAATTAATTTGTAAAATTTATTTTAAATTTGGATTCTGTATTTTACATTTAGGTATAGTTTTCTGAGTATTAAGTATTTATGGAATGTTTGGAAACGTGTACATGTATATATATGTCTACGCACATACAAATTTAATTAATAGGAAACGTAGTAAGTAAGAGTAACCTAATTGAAAAAGTTGTGGTCATAATCAAAGATCCTAGTAAAAAAAGGTAATATATCAAAAAAAAATTGTATAGAACAACATCAACACGGAATATAATAACTTAATGCATTTCACCTACTTGACACACACTACATCTATAATTCTCTATATTAACCGACGTTCATAAGCAAAAGATAAGCAAAATCTATGCAATCACAAGAAAAAGGTTAAACTAAACAACAATAATGTGAAATTACTACTACTAGGTCTTCTTTACTTTGTCATCCGATCGAGCTTTACTCCTTTATTTAGAAGATGAAGCATCTTCCTCCGCAATAGCTTGGCGTATTTTCTTTATCAAATCCTAAATTTTTTCAAAAATTTAGTTAGCATTACAATTCGCACCAAAGAAAAATAATAACATATGTTTAAATTAGTTGCATTTTTATATGGATATTTTTTTACCTTCAGACGTTCATCAGTTGCTGTTTTTGCTTCTGTGATACTACGGCCCTCAGCTAGAAAATCCTTGCTACTCTCGCCCTTTTTCTCCATAATAGAAGAACCTCCATAGTCTTTGAGCAAGCTGTTAAGTGTTCTCGTATACCAATCCTAATTATTTTATATAAAAAAAAAATCTAGTTATATATATTTTGTACACACAAAAAGATGGCTATTAGTTTCCACAACTTAGCTACAACTAATCTGTAACTATTTGTCACAAACAACTACAATAAATATGTTTCCACAACTTACTACAAGAAAACAGACAAATAACGACTGTACTATTAGTTACTATTTAGTCGCTAAACGGTGTTTTACAATTAAATAGCGACTCAAACCAGTACACTACAAGAAAACATGGTGAAATCCTACCAAATTTCCTACAAAAATTTTGGTAGGAAGAATTTCCTACCAAAAACTTACGACTATTCTACATAAAACAGTTGTTGTAGGAAATTGGTAGGAAATTTCCTACGAAAATTAATCGTGAAAAAGTTGTAGGAAATTTTCTACGAAATTCCTGAATAAGAAAAGAAGCGGTAGGAATTTCGAAGGAAAACTTCCTTCCAATTTCTTTCCGAAAGTGTACTGAAGAAATTTCGTAAGAAACTCGTAGGAACATTTTCCTTCCAATTTCTGACAAAATAAATTTCCTTCCAAATTCCTACCAAGTGATGGAATATTTTCTACTAATTTTCTAAGTAAATCTTTTTTCTGCAACTCTTGTTCCTAGACGGCAAAAGAGATACTCTTATAACCACAAAAGAGATCTAAAAGAGATACTCTTACAACCACAAAGTCACAGCTCAAAAACTCCGCCGATTCAACTCCTAATCAGCTACACCAACTATACCATAATACATGACTACATATGCGAACTTTAAAAATGTATACTCAACTACATGAAGTATATGTATTGCATGGTCACATATACCACATATATGATGACATGTGCTCAACATCACGATCATTTTATTCCGGTACACCGTTCGTCGGAATCCGGTGTTGACCAATATTGACCGGCGTTGACCAATATTTGACTAACAAAAATATTCTTAAAAAAAAAATTAAATTTAGAAACAAAAATAATAAATTTTTTTAGGAATTATCTAATAAGAAACCAAAATACGAAATTTAATTGAATTATTTAGGAATTATCTATGATATTTTATAATTAAAAATATATTTGTATCTAATATAGAGATATATTGTTATGTTTCACTCATTCAGTTTTATAATAGTTACTGTTTTTTATTTCAAAACTTAACTAAAATTGAAATAAAAATCATTCATAAGGTATTAAAACTTAAACTCAAACCAAAACATCTTGTTGTAGTGAATCAAATAAAAAACCACTTATTTTAATATTATTATTTAATAAACATCAACTTCTTACATAATTTATTTAAATACATTTATAATATTATTTAATATTCCCAACCACAAAAAAAAATATTTTCTACAATAAAAAATACTTAGAACCAAACCAATACATGTAAAAATCATTAGAATTATTGAAAAAGTTATATACTCATGGTAAAATAAAAGTTTTATTATCTGAAAATATTATTAATGATTTTTTATTTCACTTTTATTAAGTTTTGCAATAAAAAAAAATTAATTATTATAAGGTTGGATGAATATAATTAACATATACAAAATATAATTTACAATGAATATAAACATTTTGTTAATTTTTAAACTCCATAGATAATTCAATAAAAGAATTTTCTTATTTTTGTTTCTAACATTTTTTAAAAAACGTTGAATATTTTGGTTGGTCAATATTGGTCAACGCCGGTCAATATTGGTCAATACCGGATTCCGACGAACGGTGTATCGGAATAAAATAATCGTGATGTTGAGCACATGTCATCATATAGTTGGTATATATGGTCATGCAATACATATACTTCATGTAGTTGAGTATACATTTCTAAAGTTCGTATGTGTGGTCATGTATTGCGGTATAGTTGATATAGCTAGCTATCTTTTTCCATTATTCTACATAAAACAGTTGTTGTAGAAAATTGGTGGGAAATTTCCTACGAAAATTAATCGTGAAAAAGTTGTAGGATATTTTCTATTAAATTCCTACATTTGAATAGGAAAAGAAGTGGTAGGTTCTTTCCGAAAGTGTACTGAAGAAATTTTGTAGGAAACTCATAGGAACATTTTCCTTCCAATTTCTGACAAAATAAATTTCTTTCCAAATTCCTACCAAGTGAAGGAATGTTTTTTACTAATTTTCTAAGTAAATCTTTTTTCTGCAACTCTTGTTCCTAGACGGCAAAAGAGATACTCTTATAACCACAAAAGAGATCTAAAAGAGATACTCTTACAACCACAAAGTCACAGCTCAGAAACTCCGCCGATTCAACTCCTAATCCTCCTCCTCCGCCTCGCTTCTTTCTGCTTCTCCCTGCCTCCGCCGTCGTTATGCTCACCAATTGGTACCATTTCGACGCTTCCAGGTTCGACTCTCTCTCCCCTTCTTCTCACTCTAATTTTTTCAAAACCATGAGCGAATCTGTCAGAAAATTGAGATCAATTGTGTTATATTCGGTGTTTAACTTATTGTTGATGTAGATTTGATTTATATTGCAGATCTGGAAATAAGGAGATGAAGAAATAACAAGAGCACACTTCTTCTCAAATTTCCAAATTCGATGGATAAGATGATGGTAGAGCCTCTGCGAAGGTGGTGTATGGAGAGGTGCAAAAGAGAGAACAGTGGAGCCTCATCGAATGTGGAGAGATTGAACAAAATTCTCAGCCTGAATCTGGTGGCGCGTGGAAAAGGGAGAACGGTGGATCTCGGGAAAATAATTTGATTTTTAATTTATTTGTGTTATAATTTGTATGATTTTTTTGTACAATAATTTTTCAGATTAATAATTAATTATTATTTTATTTTATTTTATTTTAATTCATTTTCAGAATTAATATTATTATTGAAAAATATTAGTTTTGTATATTCTTTATTAATTTGGTAGGAAACTCATAGGAATCTCACAAAAATATTTTGGTAGAAATATGGAAGGAAACATATATGGTAGGAAAAACATAAGATAGATTTGGTAGCAAAATAGTAAGAATGATTTTCCTACCAAAACGTTTTTGTAGGAAATTAGTAGGTATTTTCTTACGAAATTCTTTCGAAAACTGATTTTCTTCGAGCTATTACCTCCAATATCTTTCGTAGGAAATTGGTAGAAAATAGGTGTTTCCTTTCTTTTTCTTTCAAAATTTGCGGTAGGAAATTAAATGTTCTCTTGTAGTGGTAGTCGCAAATCGAGAGTCGCTAAAATAAATAGTCATAAAATTAGTCGCCAAATAGCGACTACATTACAACTATTTTGCATAGTCGTAAATTTAGTTGTATTATAGTCACTAAATTTAGCGACTACGCTACAACTATTTAACGATGACTCAAAATAGTTATAACGTAGTCACCAAATTTAATGACTAATTGACGACTAATTACTAATTACCGACTATAGTTGTATTTAAGTATTTATACATTATTTTATTTATATAGTAGTTATACAAATTATATATATATTATTAATTGTTTTAAATATATTTAAATTATGAATAATGTTTTAGAACATTATTTTTGAGTATTATATTTATTATTATAAACCATGATTGCAAAAAAAAATTATTACAAATAAAACTAAAAATAAGAATACTTCATCCTCCTCAAAAAAACATAATTAGAAAAAGAATAGATGAACAACTACATAATAAATGGTTTGTAGCATATTCTAAATTACTTTGTATTCCATCGGGAAAAAAGCCAAAAAATACCTCATCTATTTTTATTTTGGACGTTTAATACGTGATCTTTTTTGGTTGGAAGTATAATACCCATATTAATAAAAAATTTGTAATTTTAAACTTGAATAATTAAATACTGTCATTATTATACTTGATATCTTTCAAAAAAAATAATATTCCAATTTTAGTCTTATTCATCTCTATTAAATATTAACTTATAAATGAGATGAAATTGATTTTAGTTTTCTTTAAATAAAAAATAATTTCTATTAATAAAGATTTATGAAAAAACAATTTCTATTATTATTTCATTTTATCACTATATTATTTCATTAAATCAAAAATATATTTAATATTTTATTTTTCTCCAAAAAAAAAAAAAAGGTTTTAACTTTTAAGACTAATTTATTTTTTATTTATCGATTTTTCAGTTTCATTCTTTTTTATTTCGTAAGATCGCTTACCATTCTTCTTCCTCTCTAACATTACTGATAATTTCGCATTTGCAATAAGCTTATCGAAATTAGATTTGTAGATCTTCAAGCTCAAGAATTGCGACAAGAGATTAAGGTAAGTATCAGTTTTAGCGAATACACAGAAAGTTGTCGAATTGAGATCTGAATTACAAAACTCAGATTCTAAATAGTTGAAACAAGTAGTTTTTTCAGCTTCATTGATATGATTCATGTATAATCTCTCCCGAACGAAACACACAAAATGAACAGTAACCTACCAAAACAAAATTCTCATCATCTCAAATCCTTATCATCCGATTCCCAAACAGCATGGAGAAAAAGACGGTGCCCTCAGCCGAATTCGATTTCTCAGCCATCTCCACCGTCGGATCATCATCTTCCCGATGTTGCTTCAGTGGACTCTCACTCTTCCCATCCCATCTCAACCCGGCCAATCATTCGCGCAGCTCTCGGATTCCTTCTCCTTCTCACTCGGCCTCCGCTTCAGTCACTTCTTCTCACCACAAACGCAAGCTTGCCACCACCACGGCGGCGAATGCAGCCGCTTCTGAAGACCACGCTCCTCCTTCAACCTCTTTCCCTCCTTCCTCTTTCTCCGCCGATACTCGGGACGGTGCCTTGACCTCCAACTACGAAATCGAGAGCATCTCAGCTCGCGGCACTGATACGGGCTCAGATGTGAGAACCAAATTCGTACTCCATTTTTAAACTCCAAATCTTAAAACTTTTTTTTTTAATTTTGGAGAAAAATAAAATGTTAATTATATTTTTTCTTAAAAAAATATAGTTTTGAATATACATCTTTGAATTAATGAAATAATATAGTGATAAAATGAAATAATAATAGAAATTATTTTTTATTCAAAGAAAACTAATATTTAATAGAAATTATTAATTTCATCTTATTTATAAGTTAATATATAATAGAAATGAAAAGGGTAAAATTGGAATACTATTTTTGTTGAAAGATGGCAAGTATATAAATGACAACATTTAATTTTTCAAGTTTTAAATTACACACTTTTATTAGTATGGGTATTATTTTTCCAACCAAAAAAGACCAAGATTTAAACGTCCAAAATAAAAATATATGAAGTATTTTTTGGCTTTTTTCCCGTATTCCATCATTGTAGCATATTCTAAATTGCTAGGTAGTTCCCACTAATGTTCCAAGAGCAACTCTTTTCTTCAAGTACCTTCAGAACAAACAAACAAAAAAATGTATCATGGGGACACATTTCCCAGTATCAATATAACAGAATTTCAAAATGGAGACTAGAAATGAGAAACCATCGGGACAAGCAATTCACTACAACTAACATGTCTTCTAGCTTAAAAACGTGAGCGTGAGTAAGAAGATCGACAATGGTGACTTTAGTTAAAGAGTGCAGACAAAACAGGTGTCTAGAGATCGGTATTACCAAATAACTCTTGACAAATTCAACAAAAAGCCTCACAAAAATTACAACAGAGGCTGCTAAACAAATGACTCTTTGACAGATTTAATAAAAGTCTAACAGCAATAAGTAGCAAAGTGTAGATATATTGTACCTTAATAGCCAAAGATACAACAGGATAAGAAAATGTCTTAACAAATGAAAGGTTTACCTTACGCTCTGAAATAAAGTTGTACATCATGAGCTCTGTCTAAGAGTGTGCTTGGCTGTGGCTTTCTCTGTAAGCCAAACATCATCTTCGACCTAAAAACAATAGGACACTGTTATATACTCATTTGCAGAGGGGGATGGAGAGCCAATTCCTTACTTTAGTTGAGATTTCCTGACCATACAAGCCTGTGAGATTGTCAACGTCATTGTCGCAATACAAGAGTAATAATTGAAAATTAAACATAAGGGTTTTACCTATATTCTTCCAGCCAACCGCTTCTTCAAGCTTCTCCAATCCAGTCTATTGATCACAAACAACAAAATAATATAGTAAACAAAAATCACATGTTCAAACCATAAGCTTCTAAGACACAAACACAAACACCAACACACACACATACCAGATTTTATCATATAAAATCACCAAAACTGAGGTGACTCTGGTGAACGAAGTCGATTTCAAATATTCGGGAACCTCCGTGAAAACCCTCATTGTTCCCATTAAACAAAGATGAAATTCAAGAATCACAAAGTCTTCAAATTACAGAAAAGGATGATCAATTTACCGCCAAGGGTAAGCGACGCCATTTTCATGGAGAGACAACGAGCTTTGGAAGAGAGCGAACCACCACCACCATAGAGTAGAACCATGAGAACGACTTCAAATTTATAAATCCGAAATTGAGAAAATAAGAAGAAGAAGAAGAAGAAGAAGAAAGCAAATCTACCTTGTATCAATGAAACAATGGGGTTGAGATCAAAGATCCGAGATTCGCGATAGAGTGCTTGGGTACAAGATCTAACAACTTGAGAGGATGAAAACAACGACATAGATGAAGATGGAATTGATAGAAGCAATAGGTGGAGGAGACAAAGAAGAATCGCCACACAAAAAAAAAAAAAAAAAAAAGGAGACAAAGGAGAATAAGAGAATGTCTCCTCGGCCAAGGAGAAAGAGAGAAGGGGAAAAAAGGAAGGAAGATATTTCGTCCGTTGGATTAAATTAATCAACGGTCGATAGTGTAATCCTTCTGTTTACATATCATCCAATGAAAAAGCTTCATTATTTAAAAAAATATCTTATTTTTTAAAACAATCGGAAACAAGATTAATTATTTAAAGAATTAATTATATCAAAATTATATAACTTCATATGTTTTTGCAGTTTTAAATTCATACTTCAGGAAACGAGATTTAAATTTTAGGATTTGGAAGTTGGGGTCTTAGATTTTGAAGAATATCATATTTGATTTAGATTTAAAGATGATTAATTTAAGGTTTTAAAATGACCATATTAAATAAATTTATAAGTAAATAGTTTTTGGAAAAATTGAATTATATGTAAATAATAAATAGTTTGACACATTGCTTTTATACATATATAATGGTTATATCTTGGTTGAATGGTTTATGCTTTAATTTATATATAAGTATTATAAAAGTTTAAATTTTGAAATTTTAAGGTTTGAAGTATAGGATTTGGGGTATAGGTTTAAGAGTTAGGGTTAAGTTTTGACAAAAATATAAGATTTCGAAAACTATAATTTTTATCAGCCTTAGATCTCAGTTTATGGATATATTATATCAAGTAGACTTTCTTATATAAGTATTAAAGCTTGGTTTTATATAATAATGATTAAGTTTTGATTTCATGGTTTATGAAATAATTTCTAAGATTAAGAATTGAAAGTTTAAGATTTAGAGTTTATAATATAAGTTTTAGACTTTAGTAAAGGATTTGAGATTAAATTTTAATTTTCTTAAATAGTGACTAATATGCGACTTTTTAGCGACTTTTACTATGAGTCGCAAATTAATCGCTAAATTGAAAACTTTTACCATAAATCACATATTAGTCGCTAAATAGATGACTATTTAGTGACTATTTGTTCGGTATGCGATATAGTCATTAAGTAGTCGCTAAATTACGACTAAAATACCGACTTCAATATGTAGTCGTAAAAAAGCGACTAATATACAGTACTACCAAAAATTTGTGGTCGTAAAATAGTCGCTACATAGTCACCAAATATAACGACTACATATGTAGTCGCTATTTGTAGTCACAAAACTCATGTTTTCTTGTAGTGACTTAGCTACAACTTATACAGTAACTACTCTCCAACCAAATAGTCAGACTCCACGTGCTGATGGAGCTTCATCTACACATGCTGACTCAGCTGTTGGTCCAACACAAGAACCAGCGCAGCAGCCAACCGCACCTCTCTGATCAACCTATCTAACATGACTTTGCTATCTGTTGAGGTATTTGAATTTGGTCTCTAGTAATATGTCGTTTGTATGGACTTGAATCTATGTAGTTTGTCTTTTATGTTTTTTTGTATCTTTTAACTTATGTATTTTTTATATGGTGTTAAGATAGAAATCATAACCAAGGCTCGCTCAATCACATCAATGTTGTCTACATCCAAGTTCCGACGAAGAGAAGCAGAAACAGACTCGTTAGGATCATCATCATTTTGATATTGAAATGAGCCAAGACTTTTGTTTGTTAATTGCCATCTGCAGAGAAAAAAAAAAGTCAATCAAAACTTAGTTAGCAAAAGAGAAGCAGCAAAAATACATTATCACACATGCTTTAACAGAACATTAGATTACTAATAACACTTAGACCATCTCTGTTGGTCATTTTTTGTTGAGTGTTTAAGTTTTTTCTTTATAATAAATTTTAATGATGTTTAATGAATAGTAGTTTTAGAGTGTATTAAAAGAAAAGAAAATGTCTTTTTGGAGACATTTAAGACATTGTTTTGACACTTTAAAGACACTTACCATTAAATATTATTAAAATTAATTATAAAAAAATCTGTAGACATCACCCAAAAATAACGGATGGACCATAACTTAGCTACAACTTGTTGTTTCCACAACTTAGCTACAACTTATACATAAATAAAATACATTATCAAATTCAAAACCTTAGTAAAAGGAAACAAACAAATCTCATTGATCTTAACTATATGACCACCACACGGAAAATAATAATTTGCACAGAGATTTGACACAGCACAATCACAAATCTCAGTTGCTGAAGGTGGTACTCCACCAGCCTCAAGTGACTAAGAAACATAGTGTTAACAACAACCACAGAAAAAAAAAAAAAAAAAAAACTAGATAGAATGAGAAAGGTGGACAAACCATCTCATAAGAAACACGCTCATTTTTTATTTTATTTTGAATCCTGAAACATTGCGGTGAGTGCCTAATCCATCTGGATCTGAGAGGCGGTTCTTCGGCTAGGTATGGTGTGTCGAGCAGAAAGCAGTCCATGTGAATGTCGGGAAGTCCGGTTAGCTCCTTGTGATGAAGAAGGACCGCGAACATTCATTATGTTAAAGAGTTAGTTAAATTGACAAGGTTAGGTTAAATGGATTCGAACCACACAAGATTATTATACTCATACAAAACCACACAAGATTATTCAGAGTAAGATATCAAAATTCAGTGGTTTCGGTCCTTTGTGAGACGGAGAACCGACAATTTGGGGTTTGAAAAGTCCAGCGCGTCACGCCTCTCGTTCAAGAAACCTTTAGGGAAAATTAAAGAGAAAGAGATTATAGAAAGAAAGAGAGACTGAGGAACAAACTACAGAGAAATTAAAGATGAACTATAGCTAACCTGTGACATTACTCGTTGAGAGAGAGAGTGAAATCGGCGAACTAGAGAGAAAGAAATGGGTAAACTGAAAAATCTCGAGAGGTAAAGTAATTTTTTTTTTAAGGTAAAGTAACTTCTTTTTTTTTTTTTGAACAACTAGGTAAAGTAACTTAAGAGAGAAAAACTAGGGGCTTTCTGAATATTATAAAATAGCCGCGACACTTTTGACGCTCTTTGGTGGCTCAAACTCAAATTTTGGCCCCAAATTTTACCCGGGTTTAACTTTTTCACATAGCCACACAATTATTTGTGGCTACTTGCTGCGATATTTCAATAAAAAAAAATTACTGGAAAATCAAAAAGGTTTAAGTGGAAAACTCGAATTTACATAGCCACAAACAGCGTTACGGCCGGTCGTGGCCAGTTGACAATTACGCATTATAAATATTTTGGTGATAAGTTAAACTCAAAGACTTTTGTTAATTAGTACATATTACATTATATTGGTTTTTGATCAAAGGTCAATTATTAACCTAATGTGTACTCAACCACGATCTAGTAGTATCGTTATAACACTTTAGGAACGAATCGACAGAGACCAAACTATCGCACTATGAAATTATGAAGATTGACTATAGCTAAGACATGAGAAGTTTATTTGTGAAAGTAACTAACAAAATTGTAAATAAATGAGTGTTTAAATCGATCAATAAAAAGTATTAGGCACAGGGAATCGTCAAGAATTATAATAATAGGTGCAGACAATTAGATGGGATGCATTAATGACCGTTCTTGAACTCAAAATACTAATGTAAAACTATCTCACTCCCGCGGTGCTAACTATCTATGCATGAACTTTCTAAACCCTAAACTCCCGTTTGAATTTAGAAAATCAAGCAAGCATTAACATGGTCCGAATTTGATGTGTTCACAAAGTGTCTTGCCTTCAACTCTCATTGGTTAAGATTCAGTTTCCTCACCTATGTTCTTTTCAGGAAATAAAACAACACTTTTGGTGCCCCTATGAATTAACCTAAGATCTTAATCTAGGTGATCAATCTAGCTAGCTTAAGCATTGAGAACAACAATAAAATCAGTCCCTAGTCTAACAGCCTAGCACTTACTAATCATAGAAACATTATGAAACCCTAAACCCAAAAGAGAAACTACTCAGACATAGATGAAAGAACAGCTAATCAATGATGAAGAAAACATAATTGAATTACAAAAGAATAGAATAAAAGGGGTTCATAATTCTTCTCTAAAATGTTAAGAAGGATTAGAGATCTTACAAATACTCAAAAGCTGCGTATAATCAAAGTTATCTCTCTCGAGGCCGAGCCTCGAACTTAAATACTAAAATAAAAGTCGGTTTAAAAAGAAAAAAGAAAAGTTGCTCGGGTACGGGACCAGTCTATCCCAAGTGAGGATCGGTCGATCTTGAGTGCCTTTCCTGTGTTTGCTCCATTTGCTTGCTAGTCTGATCAGTCTTCATCTAATCGGTTCCAGATGCATTCTCAAAACACTAAGTTTCCTTCCAAAGTAACCTAAGATCTGTACAGTTTCACTGAAAACTAAAAAAACTCTAAAATCATACTTTGATTCAATCCAAGACTCAAAACAAATGTAAAAACTATGGTTAAAACCCTATAAAATATAAACACATCAATTTTTTTGGATAAAATTACATTGATAAGTCCACAATTTGCTATATATGTTATGTGGTATTAATTTGAAATATGCTTAACAATACAACTTACAATGAAATTTTGATGAATATGTTTAAAGTTAGACACCATGATCACTACGGCACTACCTATGCATTAGACGGTTGCATGCATGTAGTGTTTGTTTTAGTTAACAAAGAATATATGTTTACAAAAGATATCTTTAAACAATAAATAAAGCACACACATATAATCTTTACCGTGTAATTATTTATAGGAGATTGGTTTTAATGAGTTTGGAGATGGGAACATACATGAATTGATGTCAACATGATCAGTGGAAACATGATCATCAGTGGAAACATGAATCACAAGTGAAAATTTTCACTTTTCCAAAAACAGCTTGCTCATTGTACTTTGCATGGAAATTAAAAAAATTACGCTTATTAATCTTTTTAAAAATAACTCAAAACATAGCTAAAATATTATCTAAACTACCTAGGATGTAGTATGAGCTGTCACAAATCACTTATCTAAACAGGGTCTGGTTCAAACGCTGCGGTTGCGGTTGCGGTTGCGGGAGATTGCGGAAGCGGGCAATTGCGGTTTCAAGCGTTATTAAGCGTTTTGAACGACTGGTTTAGCGGTTTAAAATTGGTGTGTTTGCGAGAGGTTTACGACTGGTTGACCATCGGGTGCAATAGCGGTTGGAACATAATAAATGTGATATATAATATATAAATATTTAAAAACACCAAAATTTTTATTAAACTTGATTTATAATTAAAATTTGTTTAAAAAATACTAAAATAATTATTCAAAAAACAAATAAATTTCATATTGAAATACTTATTCCTTTATGCATTTGGCTTTTCACCAAAAATTTAATCAAGCAATTTGATAAGTGACAAAACATATGCTTTAGATATTTTCTCTTTACTCTTAGATCGTGGGTCAGTAGTTGCATCGGTGGGAATGGTCAAGTTAGAGTTGAGAAGAGTCACTGGTGATTTGTTTTAATATTTTTCACAAATTATCTTATTTTCTTAAATTTATGATGAAATATTATATTTATTTAGATTTTTTTGAACTTATGTGCGATGTGCCATTAAATTTACATCAAGTTTTCTGGGTCATTGTTAATTGGAATATTATTTTTTTCTAATTGTTTATTTTATAATCTCTGCAATCGTATCCGTACTTCATTTTCTCTCATCCTTAAAGAATAAAATGGTTAGACAGAAGATATAACAAAAAAAAATTCATAATCATTGATTTCTTTCAAGTTTTTTTACAAACAAAAAAAAAATTTCAATCGCAATCGCCCGCAACCGCAAACGCTTGCGAGAAGCAGCTTTTGGAATTCAGTGGTTTGGAACGGTTGGGAGCGATTAGGAACGATTGGGAGTGATTTGTGTGATTGGTTCCAATCGCTAGCAACCGCTGTCACCCGCAAACACAGCGTTTACGGGAGATTGCAGGAGAACCAATCAACACCTTAACGTACGTGATATAAGAAAGTAACTTTCGTGTTTCATCAAATATAATGTAAGTAATTTATTAAACGTTATCATATTCATAGCATGAAGCAATAAAATATGGGAATTCATGTGCGTATTTATTTATTCCTGCTATATTTGGCTCCGTTGAGAGGACGGTGGATCCCTTGAGAGAAATCGACTTTGCCACTTTGGGATTTTAGTTTTAGGGTTAACTGTCGACTAAGTGGTACCCTAATTCGTGTATTATCTAAGGTATTGTGTCACGTAGGTAAAAATACATTAACTTAGGTATTTCCGTGTTGATTTTAATTCTTCCACAAAAGTTATTCGATGTATTCACCATTTTCTTCTACATGTCTTTTTGAATAAACCACAACATTTTTCAATTAATTAGTAAACTCTTATGCCTCTTATTTAGTACTAGGTTTTGAACCGTTGATATATTTTGATGAAAATTATATATAATTAATGACAATTATGAAATATTATCTTATAGAAAATTTTAAATTACTATTAAGGCCAAACTTTTATTTCCGATACACCAAAATTTCAAAAAATATAAAAATCAGTTGTGCTAAAAAATCAAATCTGATCAAAAGAATCATGGATTTAATTGGACGTCTAGGAGAGGCGGATCGGACATTCGAACTGATGACCTTGCATATACTAAACTATTTTTTTTTACGGCCAGACAAACGAAACACTTTTTGAATCATGAATTAATCTTTTTCTCATATTTAATTGACAGCCACCGACTATGTTTTCGTGTTTTTTTTTCCATTGTTTTCTTATTTTTCATATTCTTTCTCGTCATTTTTATTGTCAAATCTTCATGATAATTGTCATTATTAGTTTTA
Organism: Camelina laxa; assembly: GCA_024034495.1. Classification (NCBI taxonomy): domain Eukaryota; kingdom Viridiplantae; phylum Streptophyta; class Magnoliopsida; order Brassicales; family Brassicaceae; genus Camelina; species Camelina laxa. Next base: position 31,031,866 of record CM043880.1, read on the forward strand.
CCGTTCGATTCTTCGTTATACTCTTCTTCTTCCTCTTCCTCATATGCTTTCTCACATTCTTCCACTTAATAACTTGTTAACCCATCAAACTCCAAAACCAAATCATTGCCTATTTTTTCATAAAATTTCATGGATCAGCATAGTCACCACATGCACTCAATTATTGATACTTTCACTTGTATACTTACTGGGTTTTAGATCCACATTTATTGAAACTTCTTGAACCAAAATCTTAATACTATAAAATTGCAAAGTACTTGCAGAGAAAGTAATCTGAACACATGTATAGCTCATAAAAAGTGTGTTTGTCGTCGATCTTTTTTCTTTAAACCTCAAAAATTAACTCAAACAACATCAAATCTGAAACGACCCGATCTTTTTTTTGTAATAGTAAATACAATATATAATTAAGCATCCCATATTACTTAATTAAACCAACCCAAACCACAACTCATCAGTAAACCAGCAAATACCAGTAAGCACAGCGGAAACATACTAATAATACAAAAACCAATACATCTTCAATACAATAACAATAACAACCATTCTATCCAGCAACTTAGCATAACTCTATCCATGGTTCCAACATAAACAATACAAATAGCAACACACAAACGAGACCCTAGATCATCCTCCTCCTCATTGCCATGATTCCACGTCACATAACTGCACACCACAAACAACAATTGAGATGCGTAAGTATTATCACAAATACTTAGTGAGGCAATCCTCCCATCTACTAGGCTATAGACACAAGCAACTGAGATTCAAATGTTAAAAAATCAACAAATAATCATAACAAACCAGGAAATCGAATAAGACAAGTTGGTGTCGATCGACACAGACCCAGACATGGTGTCGACCGACACCAACCTGGTGTCGATCGACAGCGACTCCGCAGTCGCGTTATGCACGAATTCGATCGTCGAATCTCCCTTCCAATCTATCCAGAACTCACCCAAACGTCACATGAACCATTAGAGACCTTAAAGCAAACACATCCAACATAAGAGATCAAAACAACACCAAACAAGCAAAACATAAGAGATCTCAGGTTTAGATCAGCCATGGTCATCCACTCACCTCTTTGCAGGAAGTTTCTGACCAACAATGACGAATCCCTCACTCCCAGCAAGCTTCTAACACTTCCTTAGCTTCAGATCTCCCAAGAACACCAAGAAATCTCACAAATCCCCCCCCCCAAATCTCAAGAACAATGTTTTCTCTCCTTTTCTCTTGTTTAAACGGCGACCAACAACCAAAACACGACCTAGGTCGTTTTCTCACTTAAATAATTTGGTTATATGGTTTTCCTCAAACCAAACCGGTCCAAAACGTTAATTAAAACAATCTGGTCAAACCAGAAATTACTGGAGTCGATCGACACTACCCTGGTGTCGATCGACACTACCCTGGTGTCGATGAACACCCATCCCCAAAATCCCCAATTTTGGTTCACGGGTGTTACAAAATCAAGGGTCTTGCGACGTCAATCCTTCATGATAATTGTCATTATTACTTTTACCGTCCGATTCTTCGTTTATACTCTTCTTCTTCCTCTTCCTCATCTGCTTTCTTACATTCTTCCACTTAATAACTTGTTAACCTATCAAACTCCAAGACCAAAATCATTGCCTATTTTCTCATAAAATTTCATGGATCAGCATAGTCACCACATGCACTCAATTATTGATATTTTCACCTGTATACTTACTTGGTTTTAGATCCACATGTATTGAAACTTCTTGAACCAAAATCTTAATACTATAAAATTGCAAATTACTTGCAGAAAAAGTAATATGAACACATGTATAGCTAATAAAAAGTGTGTTCGTCGTCGATCCAGTTTCTTTAAACCTCAAAAATTAACTCAAACAATATCAAATCAAGGGTCTTGCAACGTCAATCCTTCAAACTTGCTGCTCATTTGTAGTAGGAAGCATATTAGTCTTATTTATATTGATCATGATTCTCAGCCATTTTCTAGAAATTTTATAGCCAATGTGGGACGGTGTACATACACTTATTTATAAGTTTTTAAATATAAAATTTTTACATAATTTTAACAATGTTAAATATTGAGATATCTGATTTAGATTGGTCGTTTAAAAAAATTTAATATAGAAAATCCTGTAAATTTAAAAAATGTTAATCAGTGACATGTCGAATCCCGATAGGTTGTTTAAAATCCTATGTGGGCGCCGTAAGGAGCTTATAGCTCCAACTTTTATTAGTATAGATAGATAATTATAGTATTTTAAACTTTTAAAATTTTAAAATTTGGACGCCTGGTAAATCAAGTTTCCTGCTCATTCATAGTTGAAAGCATATTAGTCTTATTTATAATGGTTTTCACCCATTGTCTAAAACATTTCTAGCCGATGTGTGATGTTGTACATTCACTTATTTATAAGTATTTTGATATAGCAATTTTACATAATTTCAAAATGTTAAATATTGATATGTCTGATCCCGAATGGTTATTAAAAAAATCTGAATAATTATAATATTTTAAAATTTTAAAATTTGGACACCTGGTAAATCAAGCTTCCTGCTCATTCATAGTTGAAAGCATATTAGTCTTATTTATAATGGTTCTCAGCCATTTTCTAATAAATTTATAGCCGGTGTGGGACGTTTTACATTCACTTATTTATAAGTATTTTGATATAGAATTTTTACATAATTTCAAAAATGTTAAATATTGAGATGTCTGATCCTGATTAGTTATCAAAAAAAATCTGAATATACAAAATCCTGGAAATTTTAAAAAATGTTAACTAATGACATATCTAATCCCTATTAGTTGTTTTAAATTCAATGTCTAATATAGATTGTTTAAAATAATTCTTAATATAGAAAATTCTGAAAAACTGTAAAAAATGTTAATTAGTGATATGTCTAATTCCTGTTGGTGGTTTACAATTTCATGTGGACAGTCTTAAGAGCTTATAGGTCCAATTTTATTAGTATAGATTTCTAGATCATCAGTCACCGACTCAATCTAAACGAAGCATTTACACAGATACACGTCTTTAAACTTTATATAAATACATAACTTACACAGTTGAAGTTCAAGGACATCGTATCGTGGGATATAGTATGAATCGTGCTTTACTCGAGAAACAGAGGAAGTAGACGGAGTGGACGGCAATATACACAACCACGCCTCAAACCAATACGTAATGACAATATACACAACGTAGTTCTCCGGTATCACCTAAACCAAAAAAACTACCTGGATTGGGAAGATCGAACTGCCTAACAGAAGCCAAGACATAGAGAACCACAAACAGAGGAAGGTAAGGAAACAAACTACGACACCAAAGTCGAAGCCAAAACAGAGGACATATATAGGAGAGCCGTGATAATGCGCAGGGCCGGCCCTATAGTTTATGTGGCCTTATAAAAGTATAATTGTTAAAAATTGTGAAAGTTTTACATTTATTAAAAATTATTTCTGTTTCAGTAATATTTTCTTAAGTTGTATATGTAATTAATAAAAGAATGAAGAACAAGGTAAATGAAAGCTAAGTAGAACAAAGATATGTAAAAGATCGGAGAAATTTTTTTGGAAAAAAAGAGGAGAAAAGAAAAAAAAATACAAAACAAAATAGAATATGGAAGCATGTGAAATCGAAATCAGGTGACTGAGTATAGTCATATTACGGTATTACTAATGCCACTAGACCAATAACATACTCAACAATGTGGCCTCAACTTTTTTCTAATATCGGTGGCCTAAAGCATAGGCTTTGCCTGCCTTTTGGTAGGACCGGGCCTGATAATGCGGACAAAGGTAACGCCCAAAGAGTTATTCTTTTACGATTGTTGGGATGATATTGAAAACTGAGCAGCAAACAGCCACAAACTAAGGCAAAGGGGATCCAAACAGAGAGATGTCTTACTTAACAAAGATGAGAATCTCTTTCAAGGAAACACGTACCGCCGATTTCTTAACCACGAATAGGGATGTTAATAGTGGGCTTTAACCCGATGAGTACCCAGGACCAAAGAAAAATAAGAAACCCACAGACCTGATTTTTATGTTAAAATTTCATGAGTTTAAAATGGTTCAGGTATCCGAATTGGAGAATCTCATTCAGATTTATCTTATCGAGTTATGAGTACGAGACTTTAAAAAAAAAATCACATGTGATAAACGATGTCGTTTCTCTTCTTTTATACACTTACATGGACGAATCACGAATGTGTTTTGTAAACGTTGTATATGAACGAATGTGACAAAATATTTTGAAAGAATCACACAAAGTCTAAATTTTTATATGAAGAATGTATGTTTATTTTTTTCTTACAAACAAATCAAATCACCAACACACACACCAATAAGAAAACTGAAAAAGAAAACAAATCAACAATCAAATCCAAAAAAAAAAAAAAGAATAAATCGTGGGGGAAAAGAATAAAAATCAAAGCTTTGGAAACAAAATCAGTAAATTTGTCTGTAACCAAGAATAGTCCGGCGACCACCACTACCGTCACCGACTCTTCTCCCTCCTCCTCCACCTCCTCCTCCGCTTCTATTAATAGTAGAAGCAGCCGCCATGGGTATTTTCTGAAGATCCTCAACATTCGCGTAACTCTTACGAGCCATTCCCATCATCATCATCCCTTTACTCTTCTTCTCTCCTGCACTCGCCGACTTGCTCCCTCTCGAAACCGATCCTGACAAAACGCCGCCGTTTCTACTCTTCGAAGCCGGTGGAGTAGTAGTAGTAGTGTTGTAGTTCACCGGACGACGATTTTCTTTACGCAACACGGCGGAGAAATCAGGAACCGATTGAGCCAACGAAGACGGCACAGCTTTTCTCATCGGAGATAACCCAAATCTACTCTGTTTCTTCTTCTCCTCCGGCGAAAACTTAACTTTTTCAGGTGAAATTACCGAATTGCCCTCGAATCTGACTTGTTTTTTGATCCTTGGCTCCTCAACGTCTTCGTCGTCGAGATATTTCTGGAAATCACGTTTCATACGAAGCTTTGATTCGCGTATTTTGGAGTATTCGTCGTATCTTGGACCTCTTTCGAAACCGGAGAAACCGTCTAACAAGAGTTTAAGCTGATGAGTGTCGGAGTTTTGAGAGAGTATAAGAGACATGGGATCTACAGAGAAGTACAGTTGTTCCATGCTCGGTTTCGAGATTATATCCGCCATTGATGCAGATACGATCTTCGAATTCGAATTACTTCTTCAGTAAAAGAGAGAGCTTTTTTCTTTTTGTTAACTCGATTTTTCTTGTTTTGCAAAAGACTTTATTTAAGGAATTGGTAAAAAAAAGGTTTCTCTTTTATGGTTTCCGCAACGGTCCGATAAAAAAAGGACAAATTAGATTTTTTTCCTGTGTTGACGATTTTACCCTTTTCTTTTTTTATCTTACGTTCAACGGTCTTATTTAGATAGTGTGGGACCTAGTGAATCATTGATCAAAACGGTCATTAATGTCCTTAATCCATCAATTTGTGTAATTTGGTTTAGTCCGGTAATAAATATCTGATCTTTTGTTTGTTTCTATATATCGATAAAATTTTGATCGTTATTAACTCCCTCTGTATCAGAATAGATGATGTTGTAGGATTTTATTTTGTATCAGAAAAGATGATTTTCTGTATACTTTTAGCAACTAATACTAAGAAATTACAAATTTCAAAAATCATTAAATAAAAATTTAAAAGTTTGATGAAATATTATTGGTTAATAATTATAAAAATATGTTACTATATATAAATAATATATTTAATGCTAGACATTAAATGTTTTTTTTAATTCATGTAAAAATCCTATAACATCATCTACTGTGATACAGAGGCAGTAATGCTTACAAATTACAATATAAGCTAGACAAAACAAAGACTAACAATGTTTGGACTATGGTGACAGGTATGGTATCATCACGACCAAGTAGATGTGAAGGATCAAACTGTGTGAAACTTGTATTTCTGTCCCAAATTGAATCGAGATATTGAGTCACTGAATCCTTCTTCAATAAGTGTCTTCACACCTTCAACACCTTGTTCCAGTCCATCATCGATCTAAACATGATTCAGTTCAACATATCCCATTTAAAATTGAATGAACAAATAGACATACAAGTTTCAGATTTGCAGAGTTCAATTGGCTGATGAACTTAGGGTTACCTGTTCACGCTCCAAGGGGCTGAACTTCTGGAGAAGAAACGCTTTCATGTCCATGTTACCTGGTGGATTTCCAATTCCTGCAATTCAACAGAAATTTTTTTTACTATGACTGCAAAAGGGGTATTTGGAGATAGGACCTTCAAGGTGAAACGGGACACATACCGATTGATAAGCGGGGATAGCCTCGACAACCGTTTAAATGTTCTGTCACATTCATCAATCTGGCAACATAACGAAAGAAGTTATAGGCCTTTTCAGAAATGCATAAGCAATGGTTATTACTTTCTTCACGGTGTGATGCACTTGCTAGAAATAAAATGCTTTATACTATTCAACTCGATTCTATTATTCATTATCCATATGTCTTAGTCTCTTAGATCTTGAACTTTTCTGTCCTTTCAAAATAACATATCCCTTCCTCAAACGCAAGTATTATAAGTTCAGAAATTGAACGAATTCAACATGTCCAATTCCAGTCACTCGGAAAAAAATATTGCAGGAGATGAAAATGTGACTTCATATATGATTTTTATAAGCAAAGACAGAGTTTTTGTTCATATCCTAAACCAAAATAACCCGCAGTGACCACTTCCCTCTTCAGAGACATTACTTACCCGTTGTGTTGGCTATGACCTCCTTTTGGTTGAAGCCTCAAGACACCATTAGGCAAACCCATGTCATCATATATCTACACCATAGAGGCACATACAATCTTATTGCTCAATTCCATTTCATTATCATCACACAGCAAGCAATAAGACTCAGTACTTACCATCAGAATGTGGCGTAAGGGTATTTGATAATACGCCGCTAACGGTCCAACCTTCAGAACACATTACCACACCATTTCGAGTTTAAGGAATGAAGATAATGCCAAAGCATTTAGGCTATCAAATCTAATGTAGAGAAAACAGTATATGTTATATCACTCAAGGGATAGCAATGTAAGAAAAAACTAACCGATTCACCACTAAAATTCATGTATGCTTGAGGTTTAACCAACAAAATCGGAACTTCTCCAACCGAACCTGTTCTGGTCACATAGATAAAATCCCAAATTAACTAACAAAAAAGTGAAAAAAACACCGGAAACCAAATGAATTAAAAACAGGAAATTACTGAGAAATAGAGAACCTTACCTATCCCAACTAAAGCCTTGGACTGTATAGTGTTCATGGAAATGTCTGTAGCTCGAGCTATATGATCAATCATCTCAAAACCAATCTGCACATAAACAAAACAAATCAAGAATCAAATGAAGAAGAAAATTATGGTTAATAAACATCAATATTGAATGTAAAAGAGTGAAATTTACATTATGCCTTGTTCCGTAATACTTTAATCCAGGGTTACCAAGTCCAACAATAAGCCATGGTGTGTATTCAAACTTAAGATTGTTATCAGAAACAGGCAACGAAGCACGCGGAGAGCATAATGATCTCTTCGAATTCGATTTTGCTTGGCCCAATTTATAAGCTTTTGGGTAGAGAAGAGATGTAACAGGAGAAGGCGACGCACAAAACATCGCTGAAAAATGAAAAACGAAAGAAAGATGTGAAATTGCTTCGTCAAGAACTAAAACCCTAAATTCCAATTTCGTTAACTTCATCTTCTGAAGGGAAATAATACTTACCCATCAATGGGGACGAGGTTCTGATGAACTCTAAAGCGTAAAGAGTTAAACTTGTGGAGATTTTTGAGGATTTCGAAGAACGATTAAGAGAATTTGGTAAACGAAACCTTTGAGGATAAGCACAAGAGACGAAGAGTTTATCAGTCTCACTGATTGTGCTAGAGAAGGGGAAGGAACAAAGGCGTCGGAGGATTTTAATCTGCACCAATATTTGTTTTTAATTATTATATTATACAATTATAATAAATATTTTTTTCGCTTTTATGTGAAATTCGTCGACGAATTGGAAGTAAATTGTATATGATTTTAGTTGTTAATGTTTTTCATTAGTAAATTTAGTATATATAAAAACTTATTAAAAAAATTAATTCGACAGTGAGAACCGAACAAGAATTAACGGTAAAAATTAAAAAAATCTATACAAAAAAAATCAGATAGTTTTGAAATATGAGATAGCAACTATGAATGGTGGTAGTACAAGTGCAATTCATCTATGTTTCTACTTGAACTGCAAAGATACCATTATAATTTCTTCCACGTGATCTGTTTACTCCACTCGAAATCTTTGTTTTCGTTTTCTTTCCGAATTTTGTACTTTTTTTTTCGTCAAAATACTTGAGGATCCAATGTTTAACACAAAAGCAAAAGAGATATTCCCCAATACCATACAAAGATACTAGAAAACAGATGCTACCACAGTTCCAAGAGAACAGATGCTAGAAAACACTTTGACCCACGAGAGATCAAAGTTTGTTGAAAGATCTTCCATGAGTATATTCATGGTAGACACAATGGTCATTGTCAAACATAAACTATATGACGTTGATAAGTTGGCTGCGGTTATGTTTCTCGCCGGCACGAAAGGAGCTACTCGAAGTAGTGCATAAACCATCTCAAGAAACTTTTTGAACTTTGGAGCAGTAAGGGTTTCCTTTGAAACTATCATCATGATACAAACAAGATAACTATCAAGCCATAACATAACCGGTGGGTTCTCTCTCACATAAGAGCCATGGCTATGGAGATTAAGAAATCCACACATGCTTTGTAGCCAGGTTGACAGTGACAGTACATGAGCAAACATGAGCTTCAGGTTTGGCGACAAAGGTTGGGGGTAAAGATCTAATGGAGTCGAGAAATAGACACAACTCCTAGAACTGTTGGCAGCGGAGTGATGAATAAGATCGCTAAATAGAATTTGCAAGGAATCATTGTTAACCAAAGGTCTCCTATCACCGGTATTAAACAGAAAGTATTTTGAATTCAGCACTAAACCGATGGAAGGCTTCAGGATAAGGGGAGAAAGGATAAACACCACTTAAGGAGCCGTTACCAGGGATCTAAGATACTGATTAAGCAGGCCTAGCAATCTAGTCCAATGATTCCTCAATAGGAGTATTCGGCCTATGAGGATATTCTCACGACCTAGATCTTGATACAAGCTAGAAACTAACCAATGAGTAAATAAATTGGACCTGCATTTTTCCAAAATGGGCTGAGGCTTGGTGACTGCTAATGGGCCGACTTCAAATTTCAGGTCCATCAAAGAAAGCCCTAGGGTTTCATTTGTTTTCCAAAAGCAGATTGGTGAGCGGCGGCAGATCGGAGAGAGCATGATGATTTGCAGTGAATGGCATGTCTCTGAGTGAAGCATGTTCATCCCCGTCAAGCTATGTCGGTGGTGTGCGGTTTGAGCGGAGATCCAAATAGTATAGGAAACCATGACCCTGAAGAGAATCTCGCCGTGCGCCGTCGGCGTCTTCTTCCAGCAAGGTGCAACAGATGGTCCAAGAGGGATCTCTACTACCATCGACGAAACCAGGAAGAAATGAATCTCAGATGGGCATGGTACTCCAGATCGGGACTTGTAGGCAACCGTGGATTTTCGATCCGCTATCATAGAGTCTAGACACATAAAGGGGTTGTTGAGGTTTGCCGGAAACCATCTCCAACCGTTGAGTGGGAAACTAGCCAGATTTTGGTTTTTCAAAAGGTTTCAAGAGAATTGACAAAAATTTAAAAAAGTGAGGAAAAAATATATGAAAATGAAACTAATTAAAGAAAATCTAGAACAGAGGTGAGCGGGATGAAGGAACTCCCGACGCCGGTGAGCTGACGCACCACCGGCGCCGGAAAAGATGGACGATGGAGATGTCTCGATATTCGGACCTGAGAGATTTTTGTCTATCTGTGAACATATTTCCGGCTTTTGTACTTTATCTTCATAAGTTTAATACTCCCTCCGTTTCAAAATATAGGATGTTTTAGAGAAGTTTTGTGTTTCATTATATAGGATGTTTTCAAGTTTCTATGTAACTTTTACATTAGTTTAATATTTTATGTTATGCAGTATTGTTTATGATTGGTTGAACTTTTTTAAAATAGTCATTTTTTAATCTACGTGCTTTACTCAAAACATTCTATATTCTGAAACGGAGATAGTAATACTTAATGTTAATTAATAAAAAATTTGCAATTATCGTGAATATTATATGTTAGTGTTTAGGTGGGGGTATCCGACATCCATTTCAGATAGTCCGTATCTTATATACATTGTTTCAAGTCAGTAAAACAGAGGGATACATGTTGTTTTATATGATAAGCGCATAAAAAGAAAGATGGGATTAAAGAGAATAGAAAAAGAAAAAGTATTCAAATAAACAAAGGCCAAAACGCGCTAGTGTAGAGACATAAACGAAGACAAATAAAAAAAAAAACAAACAAAAAATTTCGATATGATCCATACCAAAAAAAAAAAAAAAATGAAAAGGGAAAGTGTTTTTACATAGGTTTCGTCAACTCTGAGTAGTATGTATTAGAGAATCGATCTGAGATCAATAATTGAGTCATTAAGCTGTAATCGTTGAAGTCTCACTGTTTTTGGCGGATTCAAATCGACAGAATCAGTGCGTTGTTGACTTGGGGATCTCTTGTTCATTCGGTAAACTGCTACGGTCGTTTCTTAGAGTGAGTACTCTATCCTTATTTCTCTTAAATATTTTTCATGGAGTCAACAAAATTTCTTGTTGTTCCCATAACGCATGCAGCTTCTAATTTCAGAGTGTTTTTTTTTTTCAATCGCAGGCTTGGTCTAGGCACACAGAGTTGAGTCAAGTTCTATATTGGAGTCACATTTGGTCAAACACAGAGACTAGTCAGACTACAACTTTAAAATTAAAGGTAAACCGAATATGAAATGAATTATTGAGACAATGATGTAATGTCCTCACCAGTTATGTTTATTTGTCAACAAATTATGTTTTACTGGATAGATAGCTTGTTATTATCCAGCACATGAGTTTCATGTCGCATTGGATGTTTGTTTCTTTTATAATATCTTTTTCGTTGACTTGCAATGAAAATTAATTACACGTAGAAATATAAATGGAAAACAACTTTATTAACATAGCATTGACATATAAACAAATTAAAATCTACAGTCTGATCTCTGATCAATGCAGAGGACAAAGGGTAATCATATAACTTCTTCTTCGAGCCAATGGTTGGAAGGTTCCCATTGATGTTCCTCCTTGTTTCACATTTATTCGTGTCAGGTACAGCCGTTTCTATTATTCCAGATTACAATTTTGGTGTTTAATCACTATTTGATGATTTTTTTTTCTTCATTGTTAATTTTCTTACTAATCGTAGGAGTAATGTCGAGAAACTTTACTATAGAGAACAAATGCGATTACACTGTCTGGCCAGGAATCCTAACCATGGCTACTATGGTTTCGCCCACCACCGGCTTCACCCTCAAGAAAGGGGAGTCGCGTGTCATCAATGTGCCATCGTCATGGACAGGTCGTTTGTGGGGTAGATCCCACTGCTCCACCAGCTCAACAGGGAATTTCTCTTGTGCCACGGGAGACTGCGGCTCCGGAAAAATCGAGTGCTCCGGAGCCGGAGCATCGCCTCCGACAACTCTAATCGACCCTCGACGGTCCAAACGGTCAAGACTACTATGACGTAACTGTCGCGGACGGTTATAACCTTCCCTTGTTTGTGGTCCCACAGCTTTCAGGGAGTGGCCGAACATGCAGCAACGTTGGTTGCGTGGTCAACCTAAACAAGACGTGTCCGTCAGAGCTTAGGGTGATGGGAAGCTCCAAGTCCAACAAGGAACATCCCATCGCTTGCATGAACGCTTGTGACAAGTTCAAGTTGCCGGAGTTCTGCTGTTACGGTGAGCACGGCACACCTGAAACATGCCAACCGACGCTTTACTCGAAGAATTTCAAGAACGAGTGTCCACTCGCTTATAGCTATGCTTATGACGATAGAAACAGCACCGTCAGATGCTCAAACTCAGCTAACTACATCATCACCTTTTGCCCCCTGATTATTTCGAACACCACCAAGTAAGTTTCCATAATCACCTTTCCTCTAGTCACTTTCTATTTCCTCAAAGACGTTAGAAGGGTCGTTAGACATCACACAGCTTTAGTTTTGGCCAATTATTCTCGTGATATATATATCTATTGAGTCTATGATTACAAATTTACAATGCGAATTACGTTTGGTGTTTAGTTGTTGTGTCAACCCAATCCAACTTATCTTGCTAATGAGTTGATGCCATACTCCGATCACCACCATGTTAGTATGTGAGCCAATGCTATAGAAATATTATTCTAAAATTTGGTTGTCTAGGTGTCTAATTGTCCATCTATCCTTAAGTTGTCAAAAAATCGTTACATTTTTCAAGGTTGGCAAATATCGTTAACAAAACCTTTTTGGTAGTTTAGGAAACTAATCAGTCCTTAGACAGCCGCTTATATATTCTAGGTTCTAGGCAAAATCTTATGTTTGATTAACGCCTATCAGTTTTTCAAACATTTTAGAGACTACATATGTATTTCTTATAAACTGATATAGTGATATGTATGCAATAATGTCACTTGTTGGATAGCAACACCATAAGCTCAGCGTCTCAATCCTCCAAGGAAACAAATGGAGGAACAAAACGTAAGTTTATTATATGTACCTTTTCATACCAATATATCTCATGTTACTTTTCTCGTAAGAAGACTTCTTGTTTGATTATTTTTCATTGCAGAAAGATCATCATGGAAGTTAAAACTCATACTTGGTACCATATCCATCTGATTGTACGTACCCTTGTATATATACAAAAAAACACCTCGATTTTAATTTATTCTTCTTTATTATCTTATTCCAGGAGTCTCAGCAGCAGTTTTAACCATGATGATCACAATTTTCGTCGTAGTAATAGTCAGAAAAAACAATAAGAGAAAGAGTGATTGGAATGACCAGAATGTTGAAGCAGTTGTAATGTTGAAACGATATAGTTATACACGAGTCAAGAAGATGACCAACTCATTTGCACATGTTCTCGGGAAAGGAGGATTTGGAACTGTCTACAAAGGAAACTTACCCGACAGCGGTCGGGATATTGCAGTGAAGATCTTGAAGGAAACAGAGGGCAATGGAGAAGAGTTTATAAACGAAGTAGCTAGCATGAGTAGAACATCTCATGTCAACATCGTTTCTCTGCTTGGATTTTGCTACGAAAGGAACAAGAGAGCTATAATCTACGAGTTCATGCCAAATGGATCCCTCGACAAGTTTGTTTCTGAGAATATGTCAACCAAGAAAGATTGGGAAAAATTATATGACATTGCGGTAGGTATCTCTTGCGGCTTGGAGTATTTACACAATCGTTGTGTCACAAGGATTGTCCATTTCGACATAAAGCCGCAGAACATACTGATGGACGGAAATCTTTGTCCTAAGATTTCAGATTTTGGTCTTGCTAAACTATGCAAAAACAAGGAGAGCATCATATCGATGCTACACATGAGAGGGACCTTTGGATACATTTCCCCTGAAATGTTTTCCAAGAACTTTGGAGTAGTTTCGCACAAGTCAGATGTTTATAGTTATGGGATGGTGGTTCTTGAGATGATTGGAGCAAAGAATATAGAAAGGGTTGAATATTCTGGATCCAACAATAGTTCAATGTACTTTCCAGATTGGGTCTATAAAGATTTTGAGAGGGGAGATACCACAAGGACTTTTGGAGATAGTATAACTAATGAAGAAGAGAAAATTGCAAAGAAATTGGTATTGGTTGCTCTATGGTGTATTCAGATGAATCCATCTGATCGTCCACCGATGATAAAAGTCACTGAAATGTTAGAGGGGAATCTAGAGGCTATCGAAGTTCCACCTAATCCTTTCTTGCTTTCACCCGCGGAAACGGTTCCAGATGCTCTTGAAGATAGTAGTGAGACTTCAGCCTTCTTTAATCCAAGTCATTCTGAAAGAGATACTCGCTTAACTAGTGAAGATGCTATACACCGTTCCAAAGAAGTGTTGCAACAAACTGTTGAAGAGAGTCAACATGGGTCAAGGTCCTCGTAAGCTAAAGTCAACTAGAGTGTGGATATCTATAAAACTTGACAAGAGCTTAAGTTATTCTTCTCGATAAGGATTTTAAAAATTTCTGACTAAATTAGTCTTAATTCTATGCTTACTAGATGATGTTTATTGATGCAAACACTCAACATTGTTCGTTAATGAAGACTAATTTCCATTGTTTTTTAAACTGAAAATCAATTTTTTTATATCATAACAATGTTACAGTATACATATACATGAACCACTCTAATACATGAAAAAAAAAGTTTAACACTATTGTTGCTTAAAAGTGTTGTTACATTTGTTGCTTTAGTAGAGAACAATGCTAGTTTAAACTTCCCTAAAACAAAGCTAAGGTGTCAATGAACTTATTTTGTTTCCAGATCCCTAATATCTTAAAAGAGAAACATTCTCGAGAAAAAGCTAACTTGTCATTGTCTGAGAGATCCGTACCCAATTTATTATTCACTCTTAGTATTCCATAAAATTACATAAAACTGTTAGTGCTATATATATATTTTTGTCAACTGCCACAGATGTCGAATTTATATATATATACAATATTTTGCTCCTATAAATTGCTAAATATTATTCAAAAATTGATCAATATTATCCTTTTGTATTGAAGGAGAGAGTGACAGCTCAATTAAAATGAATACCTAATCAAAATAAAACAATAATACAGGTAAGAATAATACTTGGTGACTCACGATATCTCTTCGAAAGAATAAAATTTTTTTTCTTCTGATTTGCGACCTTCTTCTTCTCACTTCTAAATGTCCCTCGATGTCTCCGTAGCAAATTGATGCTTCTTCGTCCTCATCTGTTAAAATACAATCTTCCTCCGATCTTGTCACGATATCATTTCAAATTCGTTGGTTTGGATTTGGATATTGAAAGGGTTTTTGTGTTATCTGTTTTGAAGTTATGGTCATTTTCTTTGAATGCTTTTTAGAGTTTGCTTTTTTGGGTTTATGTTTTGAGCTTGATGTGTGGTAGTTATAGAGATAAGCTTAGAGATGGGTCACTTATTGTTTAGTTTTGATTTGATTCTTTAATTTTAAAACCAAGTATCTCATCAGAAAACAATAAACAAGGAGTGATAAGAAAAAAAAAAGAAAGAGGTTGTTTTAATTTGAGAAAAGAGTTTCAGTAACAAAGTTTGAGTCAAGCTTAGGTCAATTGACTTGTCCCACTACAATATCACCATTTGATATATACTTAGGTTCCTCAAAGAACAAATGGTAAAAATTTATATCATATAAAGTTTATAGGAACTATATGCTGAGATTGGAGAGCTGAAAAGATATGCAGTTCACTTTGACAGGAAGGGCGTCCAAATGTAAGTTTTGTTTTATTTGTTCTTTATTGCATTTCTGTGATTTTTGACATATGATGTTCTGTATCATACAGGGCTCGGCTGAAGTTGTGTAGATGAGAAGAAATGATGCAATGCTAGCTATGAAGAAATACAACAATGTACTCTTGGATGGAAGTCGGCTGCGGAAAGAAGCAGGTGGAGAAGTCGGCTGCGGACCTTGACAAAGATCTCGAAAGGTATCATGCTGAAGCTATGAAAATCTCTTAAGCAAAGCAAGACTTCACATTTGTCATGTACTTTTGTGTTCTTTTGTTCTTTTGTCTCCTACTAATACCTTAGATGTGCCAAAAGTTTGGTTTAAGTGGTTTCGATTAGGATGCTTTGCTTTTGTTTTTCTCTTTTCTTGCTTCATTTTTACAGTCGCTCCCTTTGGTTATTGAAGTAAAAGGGATTTAGTTTGTAAATGAAAAAAGCTCTTACTTTAGTTATTTGCTTTGCTTGATTCCAATTGCTAAACTGTACTTGATCTGAATTAATTAGCTTCGACATAATTTGTTTTCCTCCGAATTTGCCATTTTGTTTTCTTTTTAACATGTTCCAACAAATCTTGCCTTATATCTAAAATGAACAATGCGGAGAAAATTAAGACCATCAAAATGTTTTCTTGTGTTTTTGTTGTGTACAAAAATTTGAATCCAACACGAACAGCCTCAACTCTAACTCCAATCCCACCCTAGAAAAGTTAAAGAACACTTCTCGAACAAAAAAAAAAAAACAATCTTATGTCCGAATCACAAGACAGTAGCAACGTTCAAAATTATCACTGCGAAAATGCTCCATATAGCCCGACTGTAATACAACTCGTTTTGTATTCCAGAGCTCGTCGTCGAATTTGCCGATGGTGCTGTTATGTTCACTAACGTCCCGTTTCTACCGTTACCACAACTGCAATCCAATAGAAAAACAACGATTAAGGGTAAGAAGACACCTGACACAAGAAGACTGAAGCAAAGGGTAAACCATGGAGACTCCATTTCTACTGTTTTTTTTTTTTTAGCACAAACACAGACTTATATCACTTGCCCTGTGTTGAAAATGAGTGACTGAGCTAATCTCTGTTTCAGATTTTTGAGTGGGTTTGTCGAAGTGGTGCTTTGGTATTTTTAGTGCGCAGTCATGACGTTGGTTGTGATATTGAAGTTATTAAATTAGAATTGAGATTAGTTATTGAATCGTATTCATGAGATGATGAGATCGTAAACGAAGTTTTTTTTAAGTTAAAAACTGGAGTTGTTATTATTAAATTGTTAGTTCGGTTTAGTTTAATTATTGAAGTGATCAAAGCTATTTTCCAAAACTTAGTTAAAAATATAAAATATGAATTTGATGTGTCTACATAATATGTGTTTTAAAAAATGTGTTTATAAAAAAAATTATATTAAAATGGAGTTGTTATTATTAAATTGTTATGGTTTAGTTTAATTATTAAACTGAGCAGAGCTATTTTCCCAAACTTAATTAAAATTAGAAATATGAATTTGATGTGTTTACAGAATGTGTGTTCTTTAAAAAATGTGTTTACAAAAAAATAATATATTAAAACATAATATGGTGCATTGTTATGCTCATATATGTGGTTGGTGTTCTTCAAAAATTATCCTGATGAAGCTATCTCAAATCCTACAAAAATATCGAATCTGTTTCACAAAAATATATATGCTCAGAAACTAAAAGATTTATAGTCTCTAAACAATTTTAACAAATCAGAAAATGAAAAATAATAATCACCAATTGAAAATATATTATATTTTTACGTTTCCAACATTATCTTTCTCATTACAAATAAAGAATATAATTATTATTACAAAATTTAACCATATAAATAAAAAATTAATTTTGATAAGCAAAAGACACTACAATCAAAAAGTAAAGGTAAAACATCAAATACTAAATTTTATTTAATTACTACAAATTATATTTATAATAAGATAAACAAATTTAGAAAAATATCTTGCGGCGTAGCGACTAGGTTTTTGTATGTTTAGAACAAAGGTCGATGTTCCTCCAGTCACCAATGAGATCATTAAGTGACACTTGACATACATGAATATATGTTTTTGTTTATGGAGAACCAAGTTGCAAGTCTCCAACAAATTAAGGCTAAGGCGAGGGTGGTATTTGCAGATATGCATTAATTTCTTTCTTTATTTACTCTCCAATAGTTGCTGAGTATATGCTCGACAATTGTTTATGTTGTAGAATTTTCTACGATGTGTTTGAATTATCTGGATTAGAAATTTACAGAACTATGATCTTGAATGTGTTATCTGCTTAAATGTGTGCCTATACATGTTGGTATATTTGGAAAATATTATATTTATAATGATTGTCCATATGTTGTATGAGCTATGATGAGAAAGCTAACAGACTAAAATTACAAACAACATACAAAAAATAAACATAAAAATGTATATAATAAAAAATTATAAAAAACAACCCGCGTGAAACAATGTTTTTTTATGGTGTGATGATGATGAACGTATGCAATGAGATATGAATGGATGGATGGTAAGGTGTTTCAATTCCCCTTATGCAGTTGCAGTATAAGAGGTGTCAATCCAATCTGAGTGTTTGTGAACAATCAAGATGTGCATAAAGATCTAATTTAAGCCAGATGTAAAGGATGTTTGTCACTAACAATCCTATGATTAAAATGCAAACTGCAGAGAATAAAACTACAAGAACTAGATGCTGAATGTAAATGAACAGAATGATTGTAACAGTAATTAAGCTAGAACAGAAATAGAAACTACTATAATGCAAGAAATGAACTAATGCAAGACAAGTAATGAACAGAAAACTAAATGAATGCAGCAGAAATGAAACAGGAATGAAACATGACAATCACAAATCATAAACACAAGTTCTGGGGAAGAACTCGAGCAAGCACTCGACCGAGTGTAGGTAGAGTACATGGTCGAGCTGGACTAAACGAGAAAACAGAGCAACACAATAAAAACAGAGCAATGCAAAAACGAATCAAACAACAAGCAAGCAAAACGATTAAGACTAAGATATCAATAAACAAAGAAGGTCCTGAGGAGGGATTCATGGGCTGAACTAATCATTGTGGTTATTTAACTTGGTCAACAAATCTCAAACAAACTTTGAGCTAATCTCTAGACATACTATTCTAAGACATGTTTAATCCACTCTCATGGCAAGAAACAATCAACCTATGCATTTCTAGACTTGCTCTCACATAGTAAAGAATCTACACAAGCAGGCATTAAGCAATGCATCTCATACCAAACAAGACCTCTAATCTCTTAGCAAGCCTAATGGTAAGCTCTAGATCTAGCCTTATCTATGCTCCTTAGACATTGGTGTGATGCTAAGATGCTTGAAATCAAACCCTACCTTCTCAGATATAGGATCATCATTAAGAACATCTAGCCTAGAAGAGATCTACAACAATCAAGCTTGACCAAATCAAACAAACCACAAGATCAACCCAGCCTAACCCATCCTCAAGATCCTAAGCAAACTACTCACAAGAACACATGGTGAACAAAGTCAAAAACCCAGAAAATAATGAAACTTGCATCACTAGAAAGATAAAACAGAGATCTACAATATTGAAAAAGAAATGAAACTCGAATTCTCAATATTAAGAAAGTTACGAAACCAACAATATTGAAGAATTTAGTCTTTTTCAAGTACAAGATCTAAGAGAAATAAAAGTGCAAAAAGAATAATTCCCAAAAAGGGTAAATACTAGGTTTAGAGAATATCTAAAAGTTGGACTCTTTTTGTGGCTGCAGGTACAAGGCTTTATATAGGAGGGGAGTGGAAGCCCTAAAAATACTAAAAGACAAAATAGTCAACGGCTCGGTCAACTCGACCTGTGCTCGGTCGAGTGGCAGGTCGAGCTGGCTTCTCTCGTGCGTTCTCCACTCGGTCGAGTCCTCCTCAGCACACGGTCGAGTGTCTGGTCGAGTGCACGGTCGAGTTGGACTCCGGACCTTGTTATTTCAGCCTTAACTCTCTTGCTTTCCCTTCATGATTGCTTCACTTCTTCCTCAGCATTGCTTCCATGCTCCTTAAGCTCCAAAATCACCTGTTTATGCATGAAAAGATGCAAAATGCAATGCAACTAAACTCTAATGCATGATTAGTTCTAAAGCTACACAATAATGGTGAAAATGGATAGCAAAAGATGTGAATATACTAAGGGAAAACAGGGTAAAATATATGAACATCACTGCGCTATCCTAGTGTATTGTAATATAATAATATATCTATGTTATGAGATGTAAAATATATATATATATATATATATATATATATATATATAAAATCATATCTTCAACAATATAAATAATGTTAAATTTCTAATAATTTTATAAAGCTATAATGGTGAAAGAATCGAAGATCATTCAATATATAGGGGATTTACATTAAATTATCATTAGTATAACTAAGGAATATTTCAATCAATAATTGAAGAAAATCTATACTATTAATTGGGGAATACACTTACGGGTTTAAAAAAATCATTCAAATATCCATGTTGCCAAAATTACCCAATTTACATATTAAGAAGAAGATTAAACAACAGTTGTCAAAAAAAAAAAAGAAGAAGATTAAACAACAGTTTTATTATATTTTAGGAAATCGTTCAAATTAGTTCCATAATAATCAGGTTATGAGAATTTTGTTTGGGTATATTCATGTATGACAAAATATGGGACGAGAATTTTGGGAACAAGAATTCAAGCAGAACATATGCGGACATACTATTTACTCATGAAAATTATGAGGAATGGGGTTTTTTTCGGGTCTAAAAAAAATGAAACGTTGCAATCAGAAACTTTAGACGGGTTTGATCGCTTGACAATTATATTTAGGTCATCTAGAAATTCTATGATATGCAACGGGATGGGTATGGACAAGTAGGCATGAACACGTGTACGACTATGGTTTATTAACTATCGGTTATGGTTAATTTCAAAACAAGACGAGTATCTCATATACAGAACAAGACGAGTATCTCAGTAGTAACAATATTTAGTGGTCCCATTTATTTCACAAGACGGTTTTTGTTAAATTCAATTTTAATATATTTAGCGTGACGTATACAGAACAAGACGAATATCTCATTCTAAAATATATACATCTAGGTCAAATACGTGAAATAAATGAAACTGAAACCAAATCCAAATTTGATTTAACACATTTAAATAAACAGTTAGAAATGTTTCAATTACATTTAGAATAATATACACGTAATATCACGTATCTAAATTATATCTTAATTTTTTCTTATATATATCATTTATGTAGGTATGAGTAAAGGTTTACATGAAAATTTTCTAATTTTATTAAACATGATATTATTTTGTTTTGCAGGAAAGCCTAAGTGAGTCTAGAGCTCGAGCAAACATTAGGGTATCGGATAGGGTTTTTCTTGTGTTCTTGTAAAACCCTATATATTTTCTTAAACAATTACTGTAAATCTTTCCGACTATCTTTATATATTGCTTTGATGATTTATTTACAATGTAATATTTTGTTAAAGTAATTTATTCGGTTTTCGGGAAAACATGGCAAGTTGCAATGATACTCGGCCTTGTCCGGGCTAACACAACGCACCAGGCCACAAGGGTTGCAAAGCCTAAGTAACCTCGGTTGCAGGTGGAGTTGTGCCAGGGAGGACTGGTCGGGAAGTCTGCAGCTTTCGGGAAGTCTGCAGCTTCCGTCCCTCGACCGGATCACCTCGGTGCAATTCTGCAAGTAGCGTTCCGTGGCTGTCCGATGGCTTTCGTGGTCATAGAATGGTTCTAGGTCGAACCCTTTTCCTAGCCTGTTAGTGGAAGTGTTGAGTTTGGTCGAGCAAGTTGGGTTGGTGGCTGGAAGCAAGTTCGTGGTCGAGAGAGTTGGCCAAGATCAAGCGCATGAAGGAGAAGAAGAGAATTGAAGCAAGACGCATTAGAAGGAGGACCAGAGGAGTTCATGGGAATTCGGGGACGAATTCCTATAAGGGGGAGGGGGGGAGAATGTAGTGACCCTCATCAAGAGGTAAAATTTCTAAACAAAAGTTCAAGGAAATAGCCCGGAAAAGACTTAGAAAGGAAGAGGAAGGAAAATAAAAGAGATCGACCGAAGAAAGTCCGAGGAAAAATTTGTGAGTCGGAAGATGACCGAGCCAAGACCGAAGTGACCGGATGTGTGATCGAGACCGTAAGACGGACCGAGAGGTGTCCGAAAGTTGCTGAGAGACGACCGACGATAGACCGAGGAATGTCGACCGATCCGCAAAGAATTTCGGGAGTTAAGGAATTCTTGTTTTATGAAGAATTATTCAAGGAAAATGCTTCCAAGAAAAAGAAGATTAAAATAATCAAAGTGGAGTTAGTGGGAAGATTATTTTAATCAAGAAGAAGTTAGTGGAGTTAGTGGGAAGATTATTTTAATCAAAGAGGAGTTAGTGGAGTTAGTGGAGATTAAATAATTCAAAGTGGAGTTAGTGGAGCTTGGTGGAGGATTAAACAAATCAAATGAAGAAGTGGTGATTATTTGGCCAAGTCTTTGCATTCCCACCAAGGAAATTTTGTGGCAAAGAGGAGAAGACTTGCTCGCCATGCATTGGCCATCTCCACCACCCAAAGCACTCACACTTCACTATAAATAGAAGCCTTAGGTCCTTAGAAGCCAATTTCGTTCATCCTTCTTTCCTTAGAGCAAAAGAGAAAGAGTTAGAGAGGGAGAGAGTTAGAGAGTGAGCGAGAGAAATTTCTTTCTTAGAGTTCTCTCTTTCCGCGAGTGTGTAGCGAAGTGATACTGTAGGAGCTGTTCGCGTCCAGTCCTTGCTAGAAGTCTGATTAGATCTTGTTCTTCTCAGCCAAGCTAGGTGAGTTTCGATGCATGTGATATGGCACATGATAGGATGGGTTTTTGGGTGTTTTTCCTTAAGTTCTTATGAGATAGGCTTAAGTGTTTAGATTCGTTGGGTTTATTGTTTTTGCCTAGGATTTTTGTGTTAAATCTAAGCATTTTCGTTGGGGTGTCGGGTAGATTCGTTTCTTTTCTTTCTAGATCAAAGTTCTAGGAAGTTAAGTCTCGTTTATTGCTTGTTTGCATATTATTGTGAGGTTGTGTCTAGCGCTTAGTTTCTAGATATTTCTCTAGTTTCTATGGTTTGCATGTCGCTTGTTTGTGATTGCATGTTTGCTTGTGTGCATTGCATGTTAGTGGTAGTTACTTGCATGTGGCTTGTGTGCTTTGTATGTTGCTTGTTTGTGATTGCATGTTTGCTTGTGTGCATTGCGTGTTAGTGGTAGTTGCTTGCATGTGGCTTGTGTGCCTTGTATGTTGTTTGTTTGTTGTTGCATGTTTGCTTGTGTGCATTGCATGTTGTTATTTGTAGCTTTCATGTAGCTTGTGTGCTTTGCAAGTTTGTTTGGTTGTGTGTGTTGAGGTTGTGCAGGTGAAGACTTCCCCAAAGACCGTGATCGGTACAGATTATGAAGACTCGGAGAGACGGGATTGCAGCCTATGGCCGAGTACTATACAGCGGTGTAGGCGAGATTGCCTGTTGAGAGGAACTCGCATGTGATGTTCTATGCTCGCGTGCCTTTGTGGTTGTGAGTATAGGTGTTCACGGGTGTGGGGGAAAGTGATGAAGCGTTGAGGCGTTAAAGCGAAGGAGTAAGGGCCCTTGAAGACGGAGAAGAGTTGTTAGCTTCCGCATGCGTATACTTTGATAGTATAATTGGAGATTGCTTGTTTTCCTTGCATTTGGTTTGCATGTTGCATTTGAGTGCTGCATGTAGTTAGTTAGCTTGCTGGGGTTGGGGTTGGGTTTGGTTTCTTGTTAGGTTTCCGAACTCACTGAGTGTTTAGCACTCAAGACTCCATTTTGTTTTGCAGGTAACCTTAGTGGGGAAAAACCTTAGAGGGGAGCCCAGGACGTTAGGCCAGCCGGTGTAGAGTTGCGTTGCCTTTGCAAGATATTGTCTTTTTGTTGTAAAATTAAATTATCATGTTTTGGCTCTAGGCCTGGTACCAAAGACGTTGTTAATGTTTTATGAACGTATTTTTGTTACGTAATTTAAAGTTGAAAGTTGTTTTATTTAAGTTGTGTGGTTTCGTTTGGTTCCAGCCTTGTCCGGGCCAACACAACGCACCAGGCCGCAAGGGTTTCAAAGCCTAAGTAGTCTCGGTTGCGGGTGGAATTGTGCTAGGGAGGACCGGTCGGGAAGTCTGCAGCTTCCGTCCCTCGACTAAACCACCTCGGTGCAGTTCCCGTAGTGGCGTTCCGTGACTGTCCGTTGGCCTGCGTGGTAATAGACATTTTATTGATTGTACTAATGTTTGCGCCAATTTATTGCTTAAAGTAACAAATTTCTTCAACCCCACAAAAATGTAACTGTTTAGCAAAAGGGCAAAAAATATAACTGTTAAGCAAAAAGGGAAATATAAAAAAAAATATATATCTAACCGTTTAGTCTACCAACATATTATTTAGGATCGAATTAGAGAAGTATGATCAGACTACCATAAATTTTTAAAAACCTACTAACCTATAAATTTTAAAGGACTAGTACTATGTATGATCTGGATGGAAGACCAAATTCATTATAAATGCTTCGTCTAAAAGATTTCATGTTCATAAGTTTGATTTTGGAATGAAAAAAATCTAAAACACTAAGATTCATATAAATTAATTCATCAAGAATTGATTGTGGAATGAAATATCCTAAAACCATAAAGTCTACATTTGTTAATTTATCTTCTAAAGAAAATGCAACATTAACCATCAACTGCGATTTCTACATGATGATGTAAAGAGAAACAATCACGAAAAAATGATGATGGCAGAATTCGAAAAACGTTTAAAGAAGATGTGTGCATAAGAGAAAAGCCTTCGAAAATACGATTGAAAAACACACAACTTCTTTTAAGAAAAAATAATATTTTAATTTTTTTTTATTAATTTTAAGATGATGGCACAAAATTAGACTCATCTTTTAATCAACAATCCAAAAGTTAACCTAAAATTTTAATTATATTGTAAATCGACATAGGTTTAAAACAAAAATTATTCTATACACAAAAGCTCCCAACATCAAATTGAAAAGAATTTAATTATTATATGTTTATATTTTTACTTGATTTAAGAATCAAAAATGTATATATTAATACTTTATTTAAGCTCCATTTGGTTTTAACACTTGTGAAGAAACATAACGAAGAAAATGGAGGGTAACTTCATTCATTCATTGAAAATTCTTGCTATGCATTGTTTATATTTTCTAGATGTTAATTTTGTTACGGATATTGTTAATATTCTTGGGTTGATACAAAGATAATTTCTTGTTTCATTTTTTTTTGTAGTATGTTTATATTGTGAATTTGGTAAATAACTAAATTTGATATATATCAGATTTATGATGGTGAACAATTTGTATGATGATTAAATTAGATTAATATAAGGTTTATTTGACGACAAAAAAAAAAAAATTTGATATATAAATGACAATATAGCACCTACTATGCAGAAATTAATTGACTTGACTACCTACCACTTGATGAAAGACAAAGTCCAAATGATTAATTGTATCTCATCCGTACATTCCTCTTTATTTCTCTTTATCTCTTTATTCTTTGTTGAATAGTTATCATCTTCTAATAATTTACATGATTTTGATTTCTATACGAACATTAGTGTTGTTAAAATGGATTTTCTGCATATACGTATATATATATATATATTAATTTGAATATGTGAACAAATATTTGAAATAAAAATAGACATACAATTTCCAAACCTTTTTCCAGGTTAGAAGATACTTGTTGGATTGTTGTTTTTGCAAGAACTTGGTATGCATTGACGTGGATTTTTCATATGAATTTAAAATTTTCTCTTGGATGGTGTTCACCACCGAAATCATGTATAAGAATGTTGATTAGACTTGTTGGAAAAGGCATTAATATTTAAGTATAAACAAGGTGAACTCTCTCGGGCACCATTATCAAGACACTCTCTTTAGTAATGTTTTCCGACGCCGGCGACACCATGTCTTGCCGGAATCGGAAGATCCAGACATCTCAAAGCTTTTTCACAACGTTCTCACTTCTTCGGCTCATAGTTTTTTTGTTCACTCTAACCATTTCGCATCTCCATCCTCTTTTGCATCCCCGCTTTGTCGCGGCCGAGGCTTCCGATGGAACTAGTTGGTGTCTTTCGGCGAGTCATCTTTGTTCTCTTCCTTGGTTCTCTCAAGCGCCTAAGCTAGTAAAAGATGAGGCTCTCGCCTCTAAATGTTGTTTCTCCTCAAAATCTAAGAATTGTCTCATTAAACCATATGGATCCGTCGGATCTAAAAACTTCCTGGGATTCCACAGGAGAACCTTTGCAAACCCTTTCGCCGCTGACCCATCCTCTGACCAAGACTCTTCACCCATCCTCCCCAAGGGGTACCTTAGCTCACCCGCATTACTTGATTCCATTCTACAAACCTCGGTGACGCTTTTTTCATCTCCGACAACCATATCGCCGCTGTTCAGCCGCCACATACTCACCATCATCCAACCAGCCAAAGGAAACCTATGGTTTTGCTTATTGGACCTCTTTCCTTTTGGCCCAGTATGCATCCCATGTTGGCCCATCTTCAAAATCTGTGGACCAATTTGTACATCTACTAGGCCCAGGTTTGTTATCTATTATATTAAAGCACAAGAGAAAACGTCCCACATTCAATCTCACCAACGAATTACCGTTTTGCCATTAATGAAAAGTGCCCCTCACGTTGAAATAGTTTGTCCCTAGACGTAAATTTACCTATTTTTGCATTAAAAATAAATCAAAAAAATCGACAGAAATAATATATTTACAAAAAAATTTATTTTCAAAACTAGAATTTGCTAGATGTATCCCTATATTTTTTTTTGGAAAACACCTTTTTATAACTATAGTTCTGTTTTATACTACAAATTCTATAGATTTGAGATAATTATTGGGCTTAAATTGTTTATAGATCGACGTTAATCTAAAAATTAATGAGCTTCTGCAGGAATAAAAAACCCGACGACAATACACCTTCTTACTGGAAATCATAAAAAGATAGGTCATTTACAACTATAAATACAATGCTATCGTTTGCTTTCACCATAACTCAACAAAGAAAAAAAAAAAAAACTCTCTTCTCTTAAATTTATAGTTTTATCAATTTCAATAATTTTTTCATCATGTTCTCAAATTTATATTTGTATTCCGATCTTGATGTTTTTTAGTATTCATCGACTGATCCTATTTATTTTCCTGTTTATATAGTGGTTTCTTGGAAAGCAAGATCCAATAATCATAACGCTGTGGTTGTTGTTGGTTCACCTTACAAAAAGGTATAATATTGTGTTTTTTTGGTTGAGGTTTTACGTTTAATTCTTTAATCATATTCTCAAAAAACTCTCTTCTATTAAATTTATATTTTTATCAATGTCAATAATTCTTTCATCATGTTCTCAAATTTATATTTGTATTCCGATCTTGATGTTTTTTAGTATTCATCGACTGATCCTATTTATTTTCCTGTTTATATAGTGGTTTCTTGGAAAGCAAGATCCAATAATCATAACGCTTTGGTTGTTGTTGGTTCACCTTACAAAAAGGTATAATATTGTGCTTTTTTGGTTGAGGTTTTACGTTTAATTCTTTAATCATATTCTCAAAAAACTCTCTTCTATTAAATTTATATTTTTATCAATGTCAATAATTCTTTCATCATGTTCTCAAATTTATATTTGTATTCCGATCTTGCTGTTTTTTATGATTATCGACTGATCCTATTTATTTTCCTGTTCATATAGTGGTTTCTTGGAAAGCAAAATCCAAAAATCATAACGCTTTGGTTTTTGTTCGTTCACCTTACAAAAAGGTATAAGCTTTTTTTTGTTGTTGAGATTTTACGTTTAATTCATTAATCATGTTCTCAAAAAATTTTATTTGTATTCCAATTTTCTATTTTTATGATTAATCGACTGATTCTTTTTATTTTCCTGTTCGTATAAGGATTTCTTGGAAAGCAAGATCAATAAATCATAAAGCTTTGGTTGTTGTTGGTTCACCTTACAAAAAATGTATAATATTGTGATATTTTGGTTGAGGTTTTACGTTTAATTATTTAATCATGTTCTCAAAAAATTTTATTTGTATTCCGGATTTTCTTTGTTTTTATGATTAATCGTCTGATTCTTTTTACACTACAAGAATGATGGTTTCAATAGCAGTATTTAATAGCGAATTTTCTTGTTGTGCTATAGTTGAGTTTCTTAAAAACTAACATAGCGTTTCCATAATTCGAAACGCTATCCTAGGATGACCGCGAATAGATTTTGATGTGGCGCCTAGATTTTGGTTCTACGATTGCAATATTAAAAATGAAAACGCTATTTTATGGGAAACCGGGAAAATGAAAATTGCGTTGCCACCAAAAAATTTTGCTAAGTAAATTCAAAAAAAAGAGATAAAAAGAAGAAAAGAAATTAAAGAAACTAGGTTTTACAAAAAAATTCTATCTCTTTCTCCGCCACTTCTCTCGTTATTCTCTCTTTCTCCGCCGAAACCATCTCTGAATTCCAAAGTGTTCTTCAGTTTGTTTCTCTTATCTCATTCCATTTAATTCTTCTCTCTTTCTTCTCAGTCTCATTCTCAATCTTTCAGTTTGTTACTCTCAATCCCTGTAGATCTCGATCGTCAGTTTCATTGTTGATCTCGATCCTCAGTTTCACTGGTGAGGTTGAAAGTGACTCAGAAGGTAAAAGATATGTTTCGGTGCTCGTTAATTTGCAATGATTTAATAATTCATGTTCGTTAAAATATATGTTTCGGTGATCTGAATCGTATGTTGTTTCTCACTGTTGTAGGAAGATTGAAGTTAATCTTTAGTCGAAGGTAATATTTGATACTGAGTGATGTTTGTCTGAGTTTAATCGATATAATCTGATGTGTACTTGAAATTGTTGTAATGATATTCATGTCTTGTTATGTTTGCAGAAACTAGATTCAAGCTTTTGTTCCGTCGTACCTTGATTTGTGTAAGATATTATTTCTAGCTTTTTTTTTTTTTTTGTCATTTTGTTGTTGATGTGTTTTATGTGGGTATCTGATCAGTAAAGTTTTTATCACAATTGTACGTATAATTGGTGTTGGAGCTTGGGTAGTATTGGTGTAAAATACAGAAGGCATGGGTCTGGCTTCCAAGGTATGTGTCTGATTCTGATCTTGTTACTTTTATTCATGGATTCATTTATAATGTGATTCTAAATAGTGTAATTTAATTACCTTGTACAGGAATAGCCTTGAGTATGAGATGGAAGCAAGAAAATTTGTATATGGAGCTGCAAGTAGGTTGGGTAATCCTACAAAGATGTTTTGTCCCTGCGTTAATTGTAGAAATGTTTGCCATCAGCTGATACAGACCGTATTAGATCATCTAGTGATTTGGGGTATGGATGGTAAATACAAGCGGAATCCATTTTGGAGTAAGCATGGGGAAAGGAGGGACAGAACGGCTGCTGATGTTCCAACTTCAGAGGAAGAGGCTTCTGAGTTGATGAAAACAACTTTTTTTGAGTCAGAATTTAATGATGAAAAAACAAATGAGGAGTGTCGAATTCCAGAAGATTCTGAGTTTAGGGAGAAGTTAGAAGAAGCCGAAACTCCACTCTACTCATCATGTCACAAGTACAACAAGGTTTCTGCGATAATAGTGATGTACCACATCAAAGTGAAGAGTGGGATATCTGAGAACTTCTTTGACCAGATACTGACTACTATTAAAGACATGTTACCAGTAGATAATGTGCTTCCAAAATCCACTGCTGAAATGAAAAAATTCTTGAAGATATTTGGGTTTGGTTACGATGTCATTCACGCATGCAAGAACGACTGCATACTTTATCGAAAGCAGTATGATCAGATGGAAAACTGCCCAAGATGTAGTGCTTCAAGATGGAAAGTCGATAAACATAGTGGTGAGGTAATGAAGGGGATTCCAGGGAAAGTGCTTAGGTATTTTCAACAATAATAGTGAAGATGGTTTAATGCGACATCCTGTGGACTCCATTACCTGGGCAAAAGTGAATAGTAAGTGGCCAGAATTTGTTTCTGACCCTAGAAACCTCCGACTGGGTCTTTGTACAGATGGAGTCAACCCTTTCTCTTTGCAGAACACAAATTACAATACATGGCCAGTTTTGTTAGTTAACTACAACATGCCTCCTACCATCTGTATGAAGGCCGAGAACATCTTGTTGACTATGTTGATCCCTGGTCCAACTGCACCAAGTGACAACATTGATGTATATCTAGCACCTTTGATAGAGGATTTAAGAGATTTGTGGATAGAAGGTATTGAAGTTTCTGACTCTTTCATGAAAGAGAAGTTTACACTTAGAGCTTTGTTATTGTGGAGTATCAGTGACTATCTAGCCATAGGGACATTGGCTGGGTGTAAGGTTAAGGGGAAACAAGCATGTATCGTTTTGGAAAGGACAGACCATGTAGGTGGTTGAAGTTTAGCAGTGAGTATGTGTATTTGGGCAATAGGAAACGATTAAGGCCTGGACATCCGTACAGGCGCAAAAGGATGGTTTGACAACACTGTCGAGAACGGGGCAGCAAATAGAATTCAAACTGGTGCAAAGATTGCTGAGATATTAAAAGATTTTAGGAATGATTTTGGGAAAACTTTGGATATGCAAAAGAAGAGGAAACGATCTATACATTGGATGAAGATGAGCTTATTGCAGAAGAAGAGAATAGTGATCAATGGAGGTGGAAAAACGGTCCATATTCTTCAAATTGCCGTATTGGAAGGTAATTATTTGTTTGTTTTTTTAAAATTCATATAGATATAGATATATGGATATGCAACATATATAAAGGCTGACAATCTTGCTGATCATGTGTTAGGACTTACCTGTGCGTCATAACATTGATATCATGCATGTGGAAAAAAACGTGTATGATGCTTTATTGTCCACTCTGATGCAAACTGCTAAATCCAAAGATGGCTTGAAAGCAAG
Organism: Camelina laxa; assembly: GCA_024034495.1. Classification (NCBI taxonomy): domain Eukaryota; kingdom Viridiplantae; phylum Streptophyta; class Magnoliopsida; order Brassicales; family Brassicaceae; genus Camelina; species Camelina laxa. The sequence continues at coordinate 31,062,447 of CM043880.1, forward strand.
AAAAGATTTGGAAGATTGACCGTGTGCTGAAGGAAGCTGTTTATCTATGGAGGCCAACAGAAGAAACACTTCTGATGGCTGATGCACTCAATGTACAAATCGCATTGCCAATGGATAAGATAGAAGTCATCAATCAGAATGCAGGGGAGTCTTCGGTGAAAAGATCACCTGGGGTAAGTTTTGATGTTGTTATGATGTGTATCAATTTTGTCATCGATGTGGTGGTGATGAATTTCTGATTCTTATGTCTATTGCATTTTGATGATGTTTTAGTGTACAAGTACCAACTCTGGTACCATTAAAGGAGTCAAAAAGTGCGCCCTTTTGGATTGCAAAAACTCTGGTCAAATTGTTGTAGAGGGCCGAGTGTGTTCTACTGATCCAGCTGATCTAGTACATATCAAACCATTAGGTCCAAATGCTTCCAAGGTCTGGGTTGATGTTTCGATGATTGAAGATGCAAAAGTGTGGAGACCAAATTCAGAAGTGAAATTCATTGTTGATGCAATAGGCACAACAGTGGCTTGGCCTAATGACAAGATTGTGTTTCCTTGAGACTTTCTAAGTACGTAGTGTGTTGAAAATTATAAAACAATGTTTTATCGTGTTTACTGCACTTGACTTTCTGAGAACTTAAAACTTGAATGAGTATTTTAAAATCTATGCATTTCATTGACTATCTTGTTTTCAGTCTAATCTCGCCTTAATGCAAAATTAAATATCAGCAACCACAACAATAACCTTAAATTTTAGATGTGCACAAAAACACAAATTTAAATATTAACACAAAGAAATTAATATAATGGGTTAATAAACGTTTAATTTGATAATTTACGTTTTTTTTTCAATTAAAAAAATTTATATTTTGCAATTTTCCTATTTAATAAGGTAATATAATGAGACAAATATAACTATCAATAATGACAAAATTTACCTTTTTAGTATATACATTCTTATGTTTAGGGTATGTTTAGGGTAAGGATATGGTTTCAACCCTTAAGGATAGGGTTTCAACCCTTAAAGCTAGGGTTTAGGATTATGTTTGTTTTAAATAGTAGCTAATAGTAAATATATTGTAATGTTAAAGGATAATAATAAAAAAAAATTCGAATCATTACTTAACTTATTCTAAAAACATTGAATTTGAACAAACTATTAACACATTAGAACATTAGATTACATGTTTCTCATAGTAACATTATGGCTTAACATGCCTTCAAAAAAACTATACAAAAAACGTTTCAAATATATTTTAATTTTTTTTTTTAAATTATGGCACATGAGGTAATCTCATAGAATGTTTAACACATAATTTTGTAATTTTTAATAAATTCCAAATTAGCATAGAAAACACATTTTAATTTCTTCAGAAATAATAGCCAATGACAAGGGTTCATTCGGATTACTGACATGGCGAAATCCACACATTCCTTAAACAGACCTATTCAACTAATCATGGTATAGGAAATGGATAGATGACGTGGCACGATCTTAGTCTTTGCTCTTTAGGTCATTTATTCACTCCTTTCTTAATTTCTATTCAGCCGCAAAGATATTCTTTCTCTTCTCCTTCCTAACCTCTGAATCGATGGTCACCTCTTCTCCTTCCTAACCTCTGAATCTCTTCTCCTTACTAACCTTTGAATCGATGGTCACCTCTGAATCTTCTTTTCCACCTATTTTATCTCGATTTCTCTATACTAAAACGGATCTGCGAGTAATGTTTACTGTTTTGTCTTCGTTTTATAGCATTTGGCATTTTAGAGCACACGGTGTACCGTTCAAGACGAATGAGAGAGAAATTAAATGAGTATTGTTCCTTGTCTTCTTGAATCATCACTCGATTTTCGTTGTTGTTCTGCGTCTATTTAAATTTGTGGTTCCTTGTAGGACAAACGTGAAGCTTCAAACCTTAGACCCAATATTCAGCAGCATAAACGTGAAGCTTCAAACCAAGACAAAATTCAGAAGTTTAATTCTCTTTAAATTTATTTTCAGCTGAAATGTACACATTGTGTTAATTACATGTAAACCCAGTTTTAATATTAGCAAATATCATATTCTTTTAATACAAATATTGTATAATTGCTTCCTCTCTATACACAAAATACCAAATTAAATGATGTATACACAAAATACCAAATTCAATGATGTATATAACTACGAATACTGTATAAATACTTAATTGTACGAAACACGCAATATACAACTACGAATACAGTAAACGCAATATACAAAATACGCAATACTGTATAAATTCAATATACGCAAAATACATATACCTCAAAGTTTCTACGAATAGAAATACATGCTAAAAATCATACAAATTAAAACGTTATACCATACGTTTACTCAAACGCTATATGTCCACAGGCTAAATTGCTATCACAACTATAAATTAATTACATATTCGAAGTGCTATTGAATAAGCAATCAAACTGCTATAATTAATAATATTTAAAGCAACAAAGATTCGCTATCTTACAACTAACGATTGCATAAAACAAAACGCTATATTAACGAAATGTATAATAGCTTTCACCATAACCGCTATGTAAAGTGTCATACCTACTATAACGGGAGTAGAGATAGCGCTTTCTACACCGCTCTCGTATCGTTCAATAGAGTTTTTCCGATGCTAAGAAAACCCTTTTTTCCTGTAGTTGTTGTTGGTTCACCTTTCAAAAAATGTATAATAATTATGCTTTTTTGGTGAGGTTATAAACTTAATTCTTTTATTATTTTCTCAAAATTATAATAACATTCAAAAAAAAATTTCTTCAATCGAATATTTATAATATATTCTTTTATTTATCTTCCATCTTTTTAAAGAAATATATTGCATATGGATCTTATTATTCTTTTATTTTCCTGTTAATGTAATAGATAATAACTATTTTACATAGGTTTCAAGGACCAGATGAATCGATCAATAAATTTGTTTCTAATTAATATCAGGTATTATTTGATATAATCGGAATGATTAACGTATTAAATTATTTCTAATCCTTATAATTTCTTTCATAATTTGTTTACACTTGGATTGCCATATTTGCAGGAAAACTATGATCGTTAATAGCCATGTATATTTTTGGGAATATAGAAATGAAATTGTTTAATTTTTATCTTTAGCTTTAATTTCATTTAGATTATTTGAATAATCATGTTATATGAGAATTGATAATAATTCCATGTTTTAATTATTACTTTTCTTTTTTTAAAAAAAATTGAACAGGTTAAACCTAAAGAATACTACAATGAGAATGGTCATGAGGATGATGTTATGATTCCTTCAACGACTACAACAACTAAATTCTCAGATTGGATTATATTCAATACACAAGCTCCTCAAGCCAAAGAAATCGGTTATGCTGAAATTTCAAACCCATCCGTTTGGTATCATAAAGACATGATGTGGAAGCCAAGATCAAAGAGAAGCCAATTTTTTTCACCCTATAATATTCCTATAATATTTGTTTCTTTAATTTAATCTAATTTTTTAATTGTAACATTAAAGCTTATTTAATTTATGGGAAAATCACATTTCAAACCTTCAAAGTGAACTGAGTAGCATTTTAAACCTCGAGAGAATTTCACTAACATTATAAACCTTTAAAATGATTTTACTAACACTTTGAACCTTCAAAATCATTTTACTAACACTTTAAACCTTAAAACTAAGTTTCATATTTGTACCGCCATAAAAAATAACGGAATAATAATATTCGTCAATACAAAATAGTTAAATATGTTTGTTTAATTTAAATTTTAATTTGTTTTAGTTTTTATAAATAAATAAAAAGAGAAAAATATTAATTTGTATTCATCTTCATTATAGATAAAACGTTTACAACGTCACTCTTCACATTATTAATTTTTTTAATAAATGCATCTCCTCAGGATTCTGATTCAAATCGATTGACTTCTCATTGAAAACCAATGAATCTTCTAAATATGTTGTCGTCTTCAATTTTACATTTGCCAAATGTTTTAACCTTACCTCTGATTCTTCATTTTTTTTGCTTTGATGTTTTTTTTTTGTTTTTTAATATTTTTTATCAACGTAATAAATAATTAAATTAAATTAAATTAAATAAATTAAACAAATATTTAAATCAAACCAGCATAGTTTAACTATTTTACTTTGATGGATATTACTGTTCCTTCATTTTTAATGGCGGTACAAACAAGAATGTTAGTTTTAAGGTTTAAAGCGTTAGTAAAATCATTTTAAAGGTTTATAGTGTTAGTGAAATAATCTCAAGGTTTAAAGTGCTACTCGGTGACACTTTGAAGGTTTAAAATGTGATTTTCCCTTTAATTTATTAACAATATAATTATTTAATTTATGACTTTTGTATAATAGAATCTTAAATTTTAATAAAGCTTGGATTTATGAAAATATTTATATATAAAGGTTTCTGATAAAGTTCTAATTTATTCTATAATAGATTAATAAATTATACATTAATGAATGACGTAATAATCGTGTATATCTTCAAATTTTTGAAATTTGGTAAATTTAAGACGATAAATATGTAAGAAAGTTTTATAATAGATAAAATTACTCTTCGTTTTTAATTTCGAAAAAAAGTTCAGTGTGCATGTTGTTTTCCGAAAGGTATCCAGAGCTTTCAACAAGCACTAGATGTCCAATTAAATCTAAAAATCATAATTAATATAGTTTGGTCAGTTACACATATTTAATAGAAAATATACACATAAGACAACTCAAATAATTTTATATACCTTTATTTGTAAAAATCATACTGGCAAAGGATAAACTTTACGATTCATATAAAATTTACAAATTTGAAATGATAAACATGGAAATACATATATTTTGGTTAGTCTTTTATTTAGATTTTATATAATCGATAGATTAGGATGTAAGTAAGTATTGTTTAAATCAGTAAATTAATATATAGAAGAGATATATGTGTTATATATTTACACATATCTATTATTATAAATACACAAATTTTATACTATTAAATAATTTTATATATTTAGAATATATAGCAATCCCTAAGGTTATATATATAGACGTCGGTCAGAGCTTATGATTGATATCAAATCTCGAATATTTTCCAAGGTTCTATAAAAATTTCTTCATTCAATGCTTTTATTATGTTTGAAAATCGAAATTTGATTATAATTACTGGTTTCGTTTAGTGCAGGTTATATTATGGTCATGTATTCTCTGACTGATCATGTTTCACGTTTGAATCCTTCAAAATACGAATGAAAAAATCTTTTTGTGATGATTACTTGGTCGGTAAGTTACCTTTGCTCCATAATTTAAAATCTCCCGTAATTAACTTCTAATGTACTATGCACTATTTTGATATTAGCTTACGTCTTAAATTTTAAGATGTCATTGGAAAAGTAACCAATGTTGGGAAATTCAATACTTGGGATTATATAAAAGACTCTATGGTTCCGAATAACGGCAATAAGCTTAGATCACAAAGTGATCATATTCGTCAGTTGCTAAAGATGTGTACAAGGAATTTAAAGATGCCTGCTTTGCATTGGGATTATTGGATGACGACAAAGAATATATTTTAGCTATAAAGGAGGCAAGTACATGGTGTTTTGGGCCATTTCTAAGGAAGTTGTTTGTCATACTATTGCTTTCAAAAAGTGTTTCAGTACCTCTCGATCTCTGGGTCGTTGCAAAAAATATATTGTGCGAAGATATTTTGTATTTGCAAAGAAACCGTACGAACAACAAAGGTACATATATTGTTATCTTTTATAAATATATATATATATATATATATATATATATATATATATATATATATATATATAAGAAACTTTTAAGATATATTGGTGTACACAGATATTTACGATTATTATTCTGATCATAAATATGTCAACTAAAATCAAAATACTCTATAATGCAGGTCTAATGTTAAGTCAGGATCAAATAACAAATCTTTGTTAGCTGAGATTGAAATGATTATGCAATCTAATGGAAGCTCTCTGTCAACTATTGTGAATAGGCCTAAACCAGACCTATCTATGATGGATAATAATGAGAATAGGCTTCTCATAGATGAGAGGAACTATTAACGTGCTGACCAAAAAGAGGATTACGACAGGTTGTTACGTATGTCAAACGATGAGCAAAAAAGTGTTTTCCTAGAAATTATTGATGCTGGGAATCGAAACAAGTGAGGTATGTTTTTTTTGTTCACGTATATGGTGGTACTGAAAAAAAATTCTTGTGGAGTATTCTTGGCGCTGATATACGATCTAGGGGTGATATTGTTCTTAATGTTGCATCAAGTGGTATAGCTGCTTTACTTATGGAAGGTGGTAGGACAGCTCATTCTAGATTTGGTATACCTATCAATGACGACGAATATACAATGTGTTCGATAGATGGTCAATCCCATATTGCCGAGTTGATTAGAGAAGCAAAGCTCATTATCTGGGATGAGTCTCCAATGATGAACAGATTTTGTTTCGAAATGTTGGATAGGAGTTTGCGAGATATTATGAAGTGTGATCGGGTTTTTGGAGGTAAGGTTTTTGTTTTAGGGGGTGATTTTAGACAGATTCTACCGGTTGTGCCAGAGACTGGTAGAGTTGGGACAGTTTTAGCCTCTATAAACTCATCGTTACTTTGGGATAGTTGTAAACTACTTCAGCTTACACAAAACATGAGACTCCGTAAGGCTAAAAGTACTCGGGATGTGGATGCTCTCTCTACGTTTTCGAAATGGCTACTTGATATTGGGATGGCAAAATCAACGAGCCGAACAATGGAGAAGTCGAAATAGAAATACCCGGATTTATTAATTATGGGATGTGACGATCCTATATAAACAATTGTTAAAGAGATCTACGGTACATCGTTTGCAAAAATGACCGATGCAAAATTCTTTTGCGAAAGAGCTATCTAATATATTAAAGGAGAAGTCGAGAGGGCTCACAGCCATTCTCATAAAAAATTACGTCATTTACCCTTAATGAAAAATACCCCTGAAAAATTTTCGGACAAGCTTTTGTTCTCTATTTAGGTTGATGAAACGCACCACATTCATCCTCAGAATTAAGATTACTAATTTGCCATTAATGAGATTCAAAACTGGACGTTTTTACCCTTTTTTAATTTTGAAAAATTATTAAAAAATTAATTACGAAAATATATGAATTAAAAGTCAAAATTCATATAAAAAAAATGGCAAGATCGAAAATCTAATATATTTATATGCAATATCTCTCTTTTAAAAATGGAAGATAAATATTAGAATATATTACGAATATTCGTTTAAAGAAAATTTCTATTTTTAAAAATATTAAAATGGTAAAGATAATTATGACGATTTTCTTTCTAAACTATAAATATAGAGGCTGATGCAAAATAGTAGAAATCGGATTCATTAAGCTAAACATATAGTTTTGAGAGTAGATATTTTTTTTTTTTTGTATTATTTTGGTTCTAATGAATCAACTTTACTATTATATGATTTTGATTTTTTTTTCATGTTGATGTACTATCGATATGTTTGGGTGCTTTGCATGAATTAAATTTCATGTTGTTATAATGTTTAATTATTACTTTTGAATCATAGCAAAAAGTTTTACTGATTTTGTATTGTTTGATTGTGTTTTAGGTCTACATGTCACGGACCATGGTGTTTTCTTATATATCAAAAACAAGATTGGACAAAAGAATTCAAGAAACAAGCAAAAAAATCAAATCGGTGAAATATTATTAGTAATTATGTTTATTTGTTTTTTGTTTTTTTTTTATGGTGGTGTTTGTTATTTAATTTAATTTTTTTTTGTTAAACATGATCATATTCTTATTCGATGATTTTTTTCAACAAGCAAAGCAGTAAAGAAAATGAACGCAAACAATAATTATTGATCTAAAAGCTAGAGATTTGATTCTTTTTATTTGCATGATTTAGTAGGTAATTTAATTTTTATGAACCAATCTTGACTATAAACCAATATTTTTTGTAGCTTAGAATAGAAAAATTGTTGAACACATTATTTTTTACTTATTTTGTATTGTTTGATTGTATTTTAGGTTTACAGGTCATGGACTATGGTTGCTTTTTACTAATAATATTTTATATTTGTAAATTAAATTTGGTCTTTTATATGATTCATCATATTCTAATTGTACATTCCCTCTTTTTGTAATAGCTGTTTGGAAAGCAAGATCAAGCAATTCTAGATCTTTGTGTATCGTTTCTTTACCTTTAAAAATATGTATGTTGTATGATATAGTTTGATATTTTGATTTATAGTTTTGTAAGCTAATACAAATTTTTTTTTTGTTTCAGGTGAATCCGTAGATGATTGTAATTGTGGATCTACAAATCTAAATTTAATTAAATACATGTATTGTTTTAAAAAACCCTAATTCTTATTTTTTTGAAAAGTAATGGTTATAGTTGCATCATAGCTAATAATAAGGATATGTTTATGGTAGTTTCATAATAAACGATTTTTCATCTTTTTTTGAATAATAATTCGATGTTTGTGTCTGATACATATTTCTTATCTTTGTATATGTTATTGTTCCATTAATTTCACAGGAAATAGATACGTAATCTGAGTAGTTTTGTTATTTTTCCATTAATTTCAGGGGAATAATATTTTATATTGATTTGCAAAAGGTAGATTTCATTAGAATAAATTCCTAAATCTAAAGAAGTTTATGTTATTGTCTACTTCTGAGTGATGTTTCACGTATTTGGTATTTTTATTTTAACTAAATATGGATAACAGTGAAAAAGGTTTATTTACAAATATTTTAGTTCGATGACGATGAATTTTATAACTTCCTTAAATTGTTGTTATTATCGTAAAAAATAAAATAATAAATAAATGTTACAACCCTCTTAACTCTATATAAATACATTCAGATCGTAACTAACCCACGTTCTTTTGCACCGTTTATTTTTTTTTTATAAATTATACACAAAAAATGACTAATGGTCTTTACTTATGGTCGTATAGGTTATGTGAATGGATACATTGCTGCGGATCAGTTCAGTTCAATTTTTTTAGTGGTTGATTCAAGCGATTTTATGGTGATCTTTTGTTTTTATTTGTTTGGGTTTGGATTTATCCAATATAAGATATTTGAATCTGTGCAGGTAATTCAACGGGACGAGTTTAATCGTTTAGATTTACGATTATATTTGACTGTTGACAACGAATTTGAAACTTCTGATTCGTCCTACTTCTTCTAATGGGGGATTTTATTCTATTTAGTTACTTATTTATTTATTTATTTATTTATTTAATACTTGGGTTTGTTTGACTGTTAAAGGTTGTTATATGTTTGTTATATATTCTATATAATTTAGTTTTGTTTTGAAATTTGAATATGCTATTGAGATAGCTGAGGTACAATATTCTCTTATTATATTATATTTCGTATGCTTTTGGTTTCTGCCTCACATATAGCTTAATCCAAATTTTAAATTTCAGGAAAAAATATTGAGTATTGAAGCAACCACAAAGGCCAAGAAACTGCTGGAGATATTAGTTTGACACAGTTTCTCTGAACCTATTATAAAATTATATTTTTTATTGTTTGAGATATTAACTGAGCCTGGAAGCCGGGATTCAGCAAAAGGCTAATGACAATTGTTTTATTTACTCAGGCTCATGGTTCGTGGTTTCCCCCTTGGCTTGCTGTTCACTGGTATGAATTTCAGGTACAGTTATTGTTGCCTTTTTACTGTTTTGTAACACATCAGATTTTCCCACGACTAACATCGGAAATTTCATGTACTCATAGACTTATACCGAGCCACATTGGGAGGCCCATGGGAAATAGCAATTCTAAGGGTGCTATTTCAATTCTGTCATATTGATATTTATGCCTCTGTTCTAATTCCTCATCTGCAACTACACAGACTGAAGATAAGGAATATGAAAGTTTTGACTGTGAGGCTGATTCAGGTGGCGGTTCCACCACTGAGCTTGATGGTTTGCTACCATCATCACCAGGTGTATCTGCTACATCAGCTAAGAGCATTTATAACCAGAGACAAGGTCAGTATGCTGATGCCATAAAGCGGCTCTCTTGGGCTGTGATTCTTATGGATAAAGCTGGTGATGAAGCTGGATCAGCCGAGATTCTTTCAACAAGGACTTCCTCTTACGAAGAAGTTGGAGAAGATAATGACATATCCGGAGTCTGGAGCATTTGGCTAATGGGTCGGATCATATGTGAAAAATTACGTTGGCAAAATATTTTGGATAAAATTTCTCTGGCATTAAAAGCATATATTTTTATGGATATTAATTGGCTCATATATACTATGCTTTATGACACTACTTACAAAAACATATTCCAAAGAAACTGTTACTACACACGTCCGAAAACTATCCATCAAAGATAAGAGGCTTACCATGCATCAAAGAGTGATATTTCCCCTCACACGTATTATAAAAGCAAATATTTGTGTCACAACCTAAATCTTATACTGCCTCTACGTTTTATATACATATATACCTCCATTAGTATTCACTTTCAGATCAAAACTAACCATTGCTTCTTTTGCTTTATAGTCTTTTTTTTTGGGTTTGTAGTCCTTTCTTATAATTGTTATAAATATTAATATATTTAATAATTTTTTTTTCAAATTTTGGTATTAGGATGAAAGTAATACAAGGAAGAGCTAGAGGAACTTCGGTTTCAGGAAACCCACAAAAAAACTTATTCCTTAAGCGTTCGAGCTTGAACTATGACATAAGCACTTATTCTCTTGATCTGAATTTAGTGTGTGGTTTTCTCATATTTCCACATTTTCATTGTGATCATCTATGCTTAAACCGAGTTTGTGATCACACTAACATTCAACCCCTTAGTGATTGAGATCAATTGACTAGAGACAAAAGAATGAAGATGAAATAAAGTAGATGATCACGAACAGACAGAAGAAGGAATCCAAATTTTGTTCTTTTTATCTTTGGGTTCTTTATTTACATTTAGGGTAATTTTGAGGGGTAGGGTTTAGTTATTAGACTTTAGTGTTTAATTTTGAAACTTCCAAAATAACACTATTCACACAATAATTTAAATTTCTTTTTAGAATATTTTTGTAGGTTTGGGTTCTCTATCTAGAGTTTAAGGTTAAAATTTGGAATATAATACTATTTTGGAATTTTAGAGATTAATTATTAATAATTGTGTTTATTTGTTTTTTTAAGTGGTGATTGTTATTCAATTTTATTCTCTTAATCATGATCATATTTTTATTCGATGATTTGTTATTCTACAAGCAAATGAGCAAAGACAACTTTTCACAATTTTATATGATTCATCAGATTCTAATTTTTATGTTTTTTTTTAGTGGTTGTTTGGAAAGCAAGATCAAGCCATCATAGATTTTGTCTATGGTTTCTCCATCTTTTAAAACATATAAGTTATATTATTTTCTATATTTTGTTTTGTAGTTTAGTAATTTGAAATAAAATTTTATATGTAACCTAATACATATTTTTTTTTGTTTCAGTTGAATTCATGGATGATCTCATAATTGTAGATCTACAAAACTGAATATAAAATGAATTCAGATATAAATTTTTGCTAATCTGATTCCTTAATTTTTAAAAATAATACTGTTGCTAATATTTTTTTTGTAATGATTATAGTTGCAGAAAAATTATGGTGGATTCTGTTCATAACAAATTTATGGTAATTTTCTAAAGATTTGGATTTCTTTCTGTTTACAAATAGATTTAAATTATAATTCTATTTATATGTAACCTATTACATATTTTTTTTTGTTCCAGTTGAATTCATGGATGATCATTGATCATAATTGTGGATCTACAAAATTGAATATAATGGAATTCATGTATTAATTTTTGCTAACCCGAATCCTTAAATTTTTTAAAATTTGTTGCTAATATTTTTTGTAATGATTATAGTTGCATAAAAACTATGGTGGATTCTATTCATAAAAAAATATGGTAATTTTCTAAAAACCATGATTTCTTTCTATTTACAAATAGATTAAATATTTTTTTATGACTAATATTTAAATAAATATTTAAAAATATGACTAATATTTCTTCATACATATTTGTGACTAATATTTCTTCTTCCTTTTAAATTGATAGAAAGATTAGGAAGAGTTGATCTTTAAATGTTAATCTATAAGATATAAAAAATAATATTTATCTCGATGAAGACGTTATTAGAAATCTAAGACGGAGACATTATTGGCAATGAATATTGCTTTGTCCTTCGACTCATGTTGCAACAGCAAAACTTAAGTTCGACTCATCAACTGAGAGGTCAGCTACGACATTCAAAGAGATTCACCGACTAAAATATATATATACCAACAGTTAGTCAAATAAACGAGTATAAGTTATCTCGGTAAATAACAAAGCAATAATAAAATATATATGCAATAAGTGGTACAGGTTGAATCACCGTTTATGTATTCTTATAATTCACACTCATATATAATATAGTTGTATACATACATAAACCAACGAGATATTAGACCAGCTATAAGCATGAAATCAGATCAGCATATTTTTAAGCAATAGTGACCAAAGAAATTGAATTAAATCAACCGAAGCATGGATATGTGGGCTTTTTTTTTTTTTTTTTTCCAATAAATAGATCAGCTAATAAGAGCCAATGTGAAGGAAAAGAGTTTACGAACAAAATATAATGCGAAGATGTACGCGCTTGGCGTGCCAAAGAATCCGCACTTACATTAGCATTTATGGAAATAAGAGATAAAGAGAAAGAAGAAAACTCCTCCCTATCCATCTTGATATCGTCGAGATAGGTGTTGAAAGCCGGCCAGTCATGAGGAGAAGACACCATCTTCACCAAGTCTGAGAAATTTGTATATGTAGGCTTAGTTGCTTCAGTACTTGTGAAACAATAATCAATCAAGCATTATAATGAAAAGCTATCCATACGAGGATAAATTAAGCATTAATTGATGTATATACTATGTCTTATTCACAATTGCAGTATAGTTATAACCGATTCACAAAATAAACATGAACGACAAATTAATACAATGAGTTGTTACCTATGCTAACTGAAGAGCAAAGACGTGTTTATGAAGAAATCATTCACTCTGTGAATCACGACAAATGTGGTATGTTTTTTGTTAATGGATTTGGTGGTACTGGGAAAACTTTCTTGTGGATTATTCTTGGTGCTGATTTAAGGTCTAAATGTAATATTGTTTTGGATGTTGTTTCAAGTGGTATAGCTGCTTTGCTTTTGGAAGGTGGTAGAACGGCTCATTCAAGATTTGGTATTCAATCAATCTTAATAAATATTTTGTGTGTACGATCGATGCCGAATCTGATCTTGCTGACTTAATTAGAGAAGCAAAGCTCATAATATGGGATGAAGCTCCAATGATGAACAAGCTTTGTTACGAAACTTTGGATAGGAGTTTGCGAGATATCATGAGGTGTGACCAGATTTTTGGAGGTAAAGGTGTTGTGGTAGGAGATGGTTTTAGACAGATTCTACATGTTATTACAGAAGGAGGAAGAGTAGCGACAGTTTTAGCATCTATCAACTCATCTGTTCTTTGGAATAGTTGTAAGGTTCTTAAACTTACCGAAAATTTGAGACTTGGCAAGGCACATAATAGTATGGATGCGGGTGCTCTCGCCACTTTTTCAAAATGGCTTCTTGATATCGGGGATGGCAAAATCAACAAAACAAATAGTGGAGATGTGGAGATAGAAATTTCGGATGATTTATTAATGAATACAAGTGGAAATCCTATTCAAGCAATAGTTACAGAAATCTAAGGTGAAAATTTTGCAAGCAGAACTGATCCAACGTTCTTTAGGGAAAGAGCTATTCTAGGTCCAAGAAATGGTGATGTTGATAAGATAAATCAATTTATGCTTAGCAAGCTACCAAGTATGCAAATTAAATAGGATATGGAATATGGATATTGAAGTAATAATTTTTAAAAATACTAATATTAAATACATATTGATGTAGTATTTTTCTATCAATTAAATTATCAATCTACAATTTGCATTAATCAACTCACTAATAATACACAAATATGCTTAATCTATTCTTAAACAAGAAAAGGTTTTTTTGTAACAATCTTAACTAACAAACTGATTCAAAGAAAGAAAACAAGACAATTCGAATAATGCAAACTCAAAGAAACAGAACACAACTAGCAACAAACTTTAAATCAAAATTAAACAAGTGAGCCTTAGGCAAGGTAATTGACTTGGGAGATAGCTAACAAATCCTAGATGTCTAAGCAACAATCAAGAACAATCCTATGGCTAAGAACACTTATGCAAATCAATTCATTTCCATGATAGAGATTCCTATGCTAATCAAGTGATAATCAACAATTTCCAAAGGCAATCACAAGGCAAGCATGCATTAAGAACAAGTCTAAATACCACTAAGCACTCTAATCATCAATTTCCATTGGCTAGGAACACAAAGCTCTTGATTAATTTGGTTCGAGAACTTCATCAAACATCTTATGGGCATGGAAATCCTAATGTCTAGATTCAAGCATGATCAAAGCTATTTAGCATTATTAACACTAATCAAGATAGGAAACACATAAATAAAGTCTTAGACATCAAAGATCAATCATCTATCTCCTAAGTCTACCTAGCCCAAAGTTCTAAGGATCTACTCACTCATCATCATGATCACACAAAGAAAAGAGTTTGATCTTTGTGAAATCATAATAAGAGATTATAGATTAAGAGATTTAAAGGAGAAATTGCTATTAAAAACTTAGAAGTACTCAATCATTCAACAAACAAAGAGTAGATAAGCTTAAGAACCCTAAGTGGTTGCTAAACAAAATATAAGATAAAGGATGAAATGGAGCCGGGTCAATCCAGGTCAAACCGGTTTAAACCCGGATCAAAACTAAAACAAGTGAGGAGCATGGCGGCTCCACGCGGGCAGGGTTTGGCCGATGGGAGGTGGCGGATGGCTTCACGCGGGAAAGGTTTAGCCGTTGGGAGGTGGTCGATGGCTTCACGTGGGCATGGTTTGGCCGCGGGAGGTGGCCGCTGGCTTCACGCGGAAAAGGTTTGGCTGCGGGAGGTGGCCGCTGATGGTGGCGATCAAGCGTGTCTCCTGTACCATCGGCTTGTGTTTGGTTGCTGGTCTTGACCGCTTGCTTCACGCGGGCAAGGTTTGGCCGATGGGAGGTGGCAGATGGCTTCACACAGGCATGGTTTGGCCGCGGGAGGTGGCCGCTGGCTTCACGTGGAAAAGGTTTGGCCGCGGGACGTGGCCGCTGATGGTGGAGATCAAGTGCGTCTCCTGTTCCATCGGCTTGTGTTTGGCTGCTGGTCTTGACCGCTTGCTTCTCTCGACCACCGTTTGGCCGATGGTCTTGGCCGTTGATGGTGGTGATCAAGTGCCTCTTCTCCACTTCACTCTTCTTTGCTTCTTTGCATCAAAACAAGTCCAAATGCTCCAAATGTGATGATATTACTCCAAGAACTTGAGAGGTAGCACACTAGATGCATATGCTCCTAAAACAACCTAGAATGACAAGATTATGCAACAAAACTAACCAAAAACAAGGCTTAAAACCCAACAAAAACAAGATATCACATATCTAAAATTCCATCTTTATTTTTTTATTTACAGGTGAGGAGAGACGATATCTTAACTCTGATAGTATTGAAACTTCAGATAAAAGTGCTCATGATAATATGATCTACACTCAGGATTTCCTAAACAATATACAAGTTTCTGGATTGCCAAGTCATGCTTTAACGTTGAAAATAGGAGCACCTGTCATGTTGCTAAGGAATATAAAACCTAAGGGAGGTTTGCATAACGGTACGAGGTTAATTATTACTCAGATGGCCAATCATGTAATCGAAGCAAGAATCGTGACAGGAAAAAATGTTGGTGATAAAGTACTTATCCCTAGGATGTATGTTAGTCCACCTAATGCAAAGTTTCCCTTTCGTATGAGGCGACGAAAGTTTTCTGTTACCGTGGCGTTTGCAATTACTATAAACAAAAGTCAAGGTCAGACGATAGAACATGTTGGATTGTTTTTACCGAAACCGGTTTTCACACATTGACAGCTTTATGTTGCCTTCTCTCGAGTCACAACCAGAAAATGCTTAAAAGTATTAATTACAGATAAAGATGGGAAATGCCAGAATAAAACACTTAATGTTGTTTTCAAAGAGGTATTTGAGACTGTATAATTATGGTTTGTAGTTGGATAATTGTTTTGGATATTTAGACTTGAATTATATTTCTTCTCTTAAATAAAGTGATTTTTAATATCTTTAACACCACCTCTATTTAATAGTCAGATATTGACTTTCACATTGGAGAAAACCATTTTCTAATTTTGACTTATTCTATATTATAAAATAATAGATAAATACATTGTAGATGGTCTAAGAACATTTTATTAAAAAATTTCACATGATTATATTTTATTTGGTTTTAACAAATGTTGTTTGAAAACATATAATTGTTAGCTGTGTCATAAAATGTATATATCATTTTACATCATATCTATTAACTACAAACTTTACCTTTAATCTGTAATTATATATATAATAATAAATATTAAAACTATTTAATAGTCAAACAAAATGTGAGATACTAAAACGATTAAGACGCAACGTTTAATCGTGACTGTTTGTATTCTTACAAATCTGGAATCCCTTTTCGTTTTCGATAACAGAGAAGAAACAGGAAAAACCCTAATTGGAGAAAATCATGAAATTCGATTAGCGCCAAGGTCAAGGTCTAATTGATCTTTCTTCCCGAAAGAATTAATTGGCGTATACACGCCAAGGTCTTACATTCTTGGAGTATCAGCGAGTTCTTTACAAAAAGAGTATTGCTTCTTGTGGATGTAGAGGTTAGTGTCGTTAATTGAACATCATTCTTACTTAAAGTTCAATTTTTAACAATTCTTATATATACGACTTCCTACACAATTGTTATTAAACTGTGAAGAGTAACACAATCGAAACTACTTTTTTACCAAATACACTCGCTAAACTCCGGAATATATCAACGATGGTGAATGGTATGATATTAGAACTTTCAAAGTAATCAATCCAACCCTGAATGAGAGGAATACTCATCAGACTTATCAAATTAAATTCATGGACGATACCACTATGACGCTGGTCCAACAATTGAGTCCAAAGAATTACTTTTGATTCAAGGATTTGGATGATATATATCGTGTAAAAATAAATCATCCCATCTCTTTCGGTAAGTGTTTCGTTAATTAATTTAATATTGATATGGTACAATATATGAGTATAGTTAATTGTAACTTTGTGTTCGGGAATCTAGAATCTTTATAGGATTTGTTGTAACTTTGTGTATTGGTCCCTCTCTTAGAAAAGTATGAATTAAACTTTTACCAAATATAGATTTGCAACACTTTGGAAAGCTAAATTCTGTCTTTTTCCCAAATTAGATGTCAGTGAGTGTATAGTAGATGTGGAAGATAAAAGAATACCAGAGAGTGCCAATAATAGTAATGATGTTCTCACGTTGTTGAATGGCAGGTAAAAGACATTTACTCTACCTTTAGGACAGTTACATTTTAAAGTTGTTTCTGTTAAAATTTTTTTATTAATTTGATAAACATGTAGGAATGAAACTGTGAAATGTCGTGTCAAAGACAACTACGCTTCTGAATTCATGTCTAAATGGCAATCAAACGGGTGCCATCTCATATACAAATCCGAACCTTTGTTTTGTGTAATGCGGTTTGTGAAAGTTGGAGAATATGAAGGTGTGTAACATAAAATAGTTCTGGTATAATCATCATAAGGTAACCAATATATTCACTTTAAACTGCAAATGTTTATAGGTGCACCATGTATCAAAAACACATTGGCCTATTCGAAGATCTTTATAAAACCACAGTTCGAAGGACTGGAGCATCACCAAGCTATATAAGATTTGATTATGTAAAAATAACTTTATACACTTTATATATGATTATGTATGATGTTAAAATAATTTTGTTTCATACACTTTATATATTTACAGGTCTGAGTTTGCTGGACGTTATTACATAAACCATGTGATGGAGCATCAAAGTGAGAGCTCAGGGACTCAGTCATAAAGAATGGACTCAGAAATGAAGATACGGTGGCTTAATGAACTTTTTGTATATGCAAACTTTAGTATAATTTTGAATGTTTATAGTACCAAATACAATGCTCTAAATAGAAGTACATTTATGGGTTGCTTAAAATATTATTTTAATGGTCTAAACGAAATTACATATTATATTGCCCCAAATTATTATATCAAAGTAATTAAAATTGACCGTAACAATTGTATTTGGCTCATTTAAAACTTTGTTACGGTCAATTTGGGCTTAAACTTTGAAAATGGACTTTAAAATTTCAATTAAACTTTAAAAATGGATTTCAAAATTTCAATTTATATTTTGCATATGTAGAGTAATACTATAAACATTTTATTAACTATTCATTTTATTATTTTAAAAAGTAAAAAAATAATATTTAATCCGAAACTTAAAAAAAAATAATTTATATTTGAACATACGAACTACTATAAAAATTAAAAAAATTAAACTGGTTTTTTAAATATAATAAAAATTTGATTCCATATTATAAAGAATTAAATTAGTTTTTTTTTTTTAATTCAGTTCCTGCCCGCACAAGTGTGCGGGTAACTCTCCTAGTTCCTAGTCCAATAAATGATGACGTCGATAAAATAAATCAATATATGCTCTCTCAACTTCCAGGTATATTAAGAGTACGTTTTTAAAAAACAAAATTCAGTATAAACAGTTTCTTATTTTGGTTGTATTATATCCAGGGCAAGATAGACAATATTTGAGTTCAGATAGTATCGAGACTTCCAATACAAGTGCTTACGACGATATTAAACAGTATTCACGTTTCTGGATTACCTAACCATGTTCTGACGTTGAAAAAGGGAGGACCTATCATGTTGCTTAGGAATATTGATCCTAAGGGAGATTTATGAAATGGTACGAGATTGATTGTCACTCAAATGACTAATCATGTTATTGAAGCAAGGATTGTAACAAGTAAAAGAAACGTTAATGATAAAGTTCTTATCCCTAGGATGTTTGTGTCTCCACCTAATGCAAAATTTCCCTTTCGTATGAGGCGTCATCAGTTTCCCGTTGCTCTTGCATTTGCGATCACTATAAACAAAACCCAAGGTCAGACATTGGAACATGTTGGATTGTTTCTACCCAAGCATGTATTTACACATGGACAACTATATGTTGCATTCTCTAGAGTGGCAAGCAGAAAAGGATTGAAGATTTTGATTACAGATGAAGAAGAAAAATGTCAAAACAAAACCCTTTAATGTGGTTTTCAAAGAAGTCTTTGAAAATATATGATTTTCTTTTAAGCATCTAATATCTACTATAAAATGAGACTGTGAAGTGTCGTGTCAAAGACAACTATGCTTCTTAATTCATGTTTGTATGGCAATCAAACGTGTGCCATCTCATATACAAATCCGAACACGTGTTTTGTGTAATGCGGTTTATGAAGGTTGGAGAATATGAAGGTATGTAACATAAATTAGTTCTGATATATCATCGTAAGGTAACCAATATATTCACTTTAAATTCTCTAAATGTCTATAGGTGCACATGTATTGAAAACACATTGGCCTCTTCGAAGATCTTCATAAAACAAGAGTTCGAAGGACTGGAGCATCACCAGGCTATGTAAGATGTTATTATGTATATTAAATCAAGTTCTATATGATGTTAAATTAAAATTTCTTAAAACACTTTATATATTTACAGGTCTGAATTTGCTAGATGGTGTTATTACATAAACCATGTGATGAAGCAACAATATGAAAGCTCAGGAACTCAGAGGTAAAGAATGGAGCCTTGAAGATTTATTTTTTGTATTTTTGAATGTCTGAAAAATTCTGAAATGTTTGTAATAACCGCTACTTGAAATCCAAATTTGGATAACTCTCATCTTTATTTTGTAACTGAGTTAACACATTATAATATTGATCTTTTGGAATTTGCTTACGCTTTAGAAAATTTTGAATTTACTTATTGAATTTTAATATCTATTTACTAAAGTTTAATTGTTTATTTATAAGACTTAATTAATATTTTACATTAGGAATATTATGGATCTTTAGAAAGTAAACCCTTCTGTATATATGCAAATACAAAAAATTCTTGACAATCCAATAAAAAATTATAAACTTTTTTCAAAAGATAAAACACTATATTTAAAGATGTCAATTATTATATAATAAATAAAAAATAGCATATCCTAAAGTATCAAAACAAATTTTCTTAAGATCTTATTATGGTGCTTACGCGCGGATACCTCCCTAGTAATTAATAAATGTGTAGCTCACGTAAGCTTGATGGTCTGATACTTTTCTCGATTTGTTCTGCTTGGTCGAGAGCACAAGTTGCGGCTAGTGTCGGCATCTCTAAAGTGGCTTTGCAACTATCAGCTAGGAATCCTGGTCCAAAGTTCTGCTCTGATTACATCTCATGTTTGTCTAAGTTTGAAGATTTATGAATCTATGCACAACCATTTCAACACCAATTCCAAGCTTTCCCCAGAAGAATCCATTCACCGGATTTCGTTGATGGCAGGAGATAATCCTGGACCGTTAGTTGCGTCTTTTCCGGTGAGTTTGTCGAGGACACACGACATCTTTTCTTTCTGGGTGGAAACCTTCCTTATCGTTCTAATGATAAAAAGAATTTTATCCGACCTTGAGGGTCTCAGGCTTACAGTCTTCGCCTCTATGGAGATCTTCTTGCTGCAACCATCCTCCTTTGTGGAGAGAACTGTGTATTTCCCCTCCTACTTTATGGAGAGAACTGTGTCATGTCTCGGATTGATGACTCTTAAGTCGAGAGACCGCCTCTTTATCCTAACAGTTATATTGTCTTGTGTAGAGAAAGTAATGTGTCTTGTGCCGACGAGACCTACGGTTACAGATTCCTTTTCAACGTCACATTGTCATATGACAATAACCACTCATCAACCTCCCGAATTGCTCGTGGAAGTGCTCGTGACTTACCATGAATTTACTTGTGGCAAGATGCTTTTTAGCTCATGTCTTCAATTGTTTGTGGATCTACAGTCGTTCAATTTTAGCTATATTTATGCTGCACCCTTGAATGCTTTTTCTTTGAGTTTTAAAACCTTGAGTTTTCTCGGAACTCCTATCTATCCTTGTAACCGATGATTCTTTTTGAATGAATGAAGAAAGAATAGATTTGACAAAAGAAGAAAAAAAAGACTTGTTGGAAAACACAATTTACATTTATGACTAAAAACTATGTCAATAAAATGTTTCTTCATCACAAGATAATGAGAAATAATAATGGTGGAAACAAATAATTTGAGATGATCATCAAAGAGTTATTGAAAGAAGTACCATCATTCCATCAATGTCATTCGAGATCGTTCAAGTTACTCTATCCAACAAATTACCTCAAACATAATTTAGTGTCTTGTGCCAGAGATATCAATATCATGTTTGTTGCAAACTAGCCATTGTATATAGGTGCATGGTACAAAATACAGAGAATTCTAGAAGTATACAAATCCTAGAAGGAAAAGTTCTGAGATTGGGGTTTATGCGATTGCTCGTCACAAGGGTCTAACCGCCAAAATTGTAAAATTGGTGAGTTTGAACATAATGTTGTAAATTAGTGTTGTACTAGTGTTGTAAACTTTTTCTTTTGGTAATATAGTGTTGTAACTTTGATTAAACCCTTTACCCGACCAAATTAAAATCTCCAAAAAACTGAAAGTTTAAAATAAATTTCTACTTGATTAGATCAATTAGAGAGAATTATATGCCATTTTCACGATTTACATACATATGCAATTTAATAATCTAAATCCTAACTATTTATTTTCAAAGTTATAACAAATTGACTACTAAATTAAATTTCAAAGTACGATGTGTGTGTTTTCTTTTGTCAAGATTTTTCAGCCTATAGTCAGAAACTCAGATCATATCCACACGGTGACTAAATGATTGGCTAAGAGATTTATATGGCTAGGAGAAGACACTCCTCTGATCCAATCTTCTAATAATCCATCCATTTTATTTAATACAGAAACACACTCTTGAAAAAACTGATGTGTCGCCGCCATATAGCTTTGTGCATGTTTTTGCTACCTTAAATTTTCTACTTAATTACATTAACATGCCATTATTTTCTCAAATAAAAAAATGAACTGAATAATAATTAGATGTGTAATCATTTTTCATAAAAATTTAAATATTATATATTAAAGCTAATTAAATAATTACATACTATTTTAATGCAAAATTTCACTAAAATATACTTACAATTATACAAATCAAAGTTATATTTATTTCATAAAATCAATATAAGTAAAATATTTTAAAAAGGCTATAAAAACAAATCAATTAATATAAAGTAAATAAAAATGTAGAACATCCCCTATATATTAATAGAGAAGCACACTCTTAAAAAAGTTTATGTGTCGCCGCCAGAGAACTTTGTACACATTTTCTCTACCTTAAATTTTTTTACTTAATTACATTAATATGCCATTATTTTCTCAAATAAAAAAATCAAATGAATAATAATTAGATGTGTAATCATTTTCATTCAAAATTAAATATCATATATTAAAACTAATTAAATAATTACATACTATTTTAACGCAACATTTCACTAAAATATACAAGTCAAAGTTATATTTAATTCATAAAATCAATATAAGTAAAATATTTTAAAAAGGCTATAAAAACAAATCAATTAATATAAAGTTAATAAAAATGTAGAACATCCCCTATATATTAATAGAGAAGCACACTCTTGAAAAAGTTTATGTGTCGCCGCCAGAGAGCTTTGTGCACATTTTCGGTACCTTAAATTTTTTACTTAATTACATTAATATGCCATTATTTTCTTAAATAAAAAAATTAAATGAATAATAATTAGATGTGTTATCATTTTCATTCAAAATTAAATATCGTATATTAAAACTTATTAAATAATTACATACTCTTTTAACGCAAAATTTCACTAAAATATAATTACAAATATACAAGTCAAAGTTATATTTATTTCATAAAATCAGTATAAGTAAAATATTTTAAAAAGACTATAAAAACATATCAATTAATATAAAGTTAATAAAAATGTAGAACATATAACTTATTAACGAAATCATATAAAAACAGAATGTTCTTTCTATGTTAGTATTATTACCACAATAATGTAAATAATAAGCTTTCAATAGTTATTATAATTTATTATAAAAATGAGTATATTACCCCTGAATAATCTACTCATTACAAGAAACTTAATTTCTAATAAATATAGATTTTTATATATTCATAAATAAATATAAAAAATGAAAACAAATTAGGGAATATCGTGATGTGTGATATATATATATATATATATATATATATATATAAGAAAGTAAACTATTTAATCTCAACATTTACTGTGATTATTGAATGTTGAAAATCGAATAGGAATATATGTTCTAATTGTATATCATTTGTGTGCTATTAAAAAGGAATGGGACATAACCCTTATCATTATAAATAAACTCAGTACTCAAAAAGATCATAATATATTTAATGTGAGTGATTATTAGATTATGTAAAATTGTTATAGTTACTGCCATAAATTGTAACATTTTATAAATATTTGATAAACCATAAATATAAAGTCAAAATTATCTAAGTCTAATGAAGTCTAATGAAATATGTGAAAATAAGTCTAATGAAATATGAAAATTATCTAAGTCTTATGTGTCTAAATTATCCAAGTCTAATGAAGTTGTCAGTTATGTTCTTCGACTATGGTCAAATTTGCTAAAAAAATAAAAATAAAAAAAAACTAATACGGTTTTTAAGGTATAGTAGTTTAGGCAGCCGATTTATTGGTATGCAAAATCCAAAAACACTAATCAGTCCTTAGATGCTAGGCATGCAAAATCATAATGTCTGATTAGCACCTACCAAAAATTTTAAGTAGTGTTACTTTTGGTTTTTTTTATACTGATATATAATTATGTCACTTGTTGGATAGCTCAACATCAACGGCTGAATCTCCTTTTCCAGCTCAGACAAAAAATGGAACTCTTGAACCTACCTCACAGTCTCAAACTCCCAAGGAAACTAATGGAGGAACGTCAAAACGTAAGTTTTTATTTATTTACCTTTTCATACTAACGTTTGCTAAACAAGACTTCTTGTTTGAATTTTCTTGCAGAAAAATCACCGTGGAAGTTAAAACTCATACTTGGTACCATATCTCGCTCAATCAATCTGCTAGTACTCTTGTATACAAAAACACCACGATTTTATTGTTGAGGATAAGCTTGAATAACTTGAGGTAGAAGTTATCCTAATCTCATTAAGTCATGGTTTCCAAAAGAGATTAGGATTATAACAAATTAGGAGTTATCTAATTGTTATTTTAATTAAAGATTATTAAAGAGTCTCTCTATATATAAGGAGTTGTTAAGATATAACAACACTTGTGAGATTAGAGAGATTGAGATTGTTTTAGTTTTGAGAAGTTTCTAAGGCAATAAAGCGAGAGTCATTCGTTAATCTCTTGAGCTTGGTTTTAATATTCTTTGTGCTTAAATTCAATATTTGGTATCATAGCATCATTGAGTTTTGAAGCATAAGTTTTCGTTTTTTTTTTTTTTTTTACTAAAGCAAAACCATCTGTTTGCGACTAGCTGACTTTGTTCCAACCAAGAGACATGGGAGATATCATTGCTATGACATCCACACCAAAGGAGACCGGTTCTTCGACTCTTCAATGTCCGATGCTCACAACCACCAACTATACGGTGTGGGCAATGAAGATGACAATAGTGTTGAAGGTGAACAAAGTGTGGGAAACAATTGAAACAGAGGAGGTAGCGGATGCTGACAAGATTAATCTAGCCAAAGCCCTTCTGTTCCAATCTATCCCGGAAAAAACTAACTCTACAAGTTGGTAACCTGGTTACTGCTAAGGAGGTCTGGGAGGCAATCAAGTCACGATTTGTTGGAGCAGAAAGAGTCAAGGAGGCGAGATTGCAGACTCTTATGTCAGAGTTCGAGAGGATGAGGATGAAAGGTACGGATACAATTGATGATTTTG
The DNA here is from genome assembly GCA_024034495.1 of Camelina laxa. NCBI lineage: Eukaryota > Viridiplantae > Streptophyta > Magnoliopsida > Brassicales > Brassicaceae > Camelina > Camelina laxa. The sequence goes on from CM043880.1 coordinate 31,087,610, forward strand.
TGGGAAAATTATTAGAACTTGCATCAAAATCTGGAGCGTTAGGGATGAGTATTGAGGAGCCTAAGATGGTCAAAAAGTTTATGAACAGCTTACCAAGGAAAAAGTATATCCACATCATTGCAGCCTTGGAGCAGGTTCTTGATCTTAACAAAACTAGTTTTGTGGATATAGTCGGTAGACTTAAGACATACGAAGAACGTATTCGTGATGAGGAAGATCAGGAAGAGGATCAGACGAAGCTTATGTATGCAACTAACTACCAAGAAGACTATGATCAAGGACGAGGAAGAGGCACAAGGGGTGGACGTTTCACAGGATGAGGAAGAGGTCGAGGTCGTGGCAACTATCAGAGCAGAGATAAGTCGGTGATTGTGTGTTATCGCTGTGATAAACATGGCCACTACGCCTCAAACTGTCCGGACTGGTTACTTAAGCTACAAGAGATCCAAGACTCAACTGATTCAGAGACTCAAGAAGCTGAAAACTTACTGATGCATGAGGTGGTGTTTCTTAATGAGAAGAAGGTCAAACCACAAAAATATGAGACGAAATAAGTTGGAGACAATGTGTGGTACCTCGACAACGGAGCCAGTAATCATATGACCGGCAACTGCAGCTTCTTTTCAAAACACGACGAGACTGTCACTAGAAAGGTGAGGCTTGGTGACGACTCGCGAGTCGACATCAAAGGAAGAGGCTCAGTTCTTTTTGTCACCAAGTCGGGTGATCAGAAAATCTTGGCTCAAGTTTATTGGATACCGGATCTCAAGAGCAACATACTCAGCCTCAGGCAAGCCACAGAGACAGGGTATGAAGTAAGAATGAAGGAGAACTACTTAACTCTATATGATCGTGATGGAAAACTCCTAGTGAAGGCAAACAGGTCACAGAACAGGCTTTACAAAGTTCATATGGAGACTGAACGCCACTTACTGCAGATCACACATGATACATCCACAAGATGGCACGAGAGACTGGGTCACATCAATGTTAAAGCAATGGAGTCAATGGTGAGAAAGGAGTTAATCATTGGAATACCGAGTATGAGGTTTGACAGGGAGATGTGCGCGTCATGCTTACTCGGAAAGCAAGTGAGAAAGACGTTTCCAAAAGCAACAGAGTTTCAAGCTGAGAAACCACTTGACTTGATCCATGGAGACCTCTGTGGACCTATTACACCTACAACATCAGCACAAAATAAGTACATATTTGTGCTCATCGACGATCATTCACGATACATGTGGTCTCTGTTATTGAAGGATAAGAGTGATGCTTTCAGCTTGTTTAAGAGGTTCAAAGCTCGTATTGAGCAAGAACTTGGAACAACTATCAAGGTGTTTAGAACAGACAGAGGTGGTGAATTTGTGTCTAATGAATTCACAAGTTTTTGTGAAGAATCTAGGATTCAAAGACACTTTACGGCTCCCTACTCTCCTCAAAAAAATGGTGTGGTGGAGAGGAGAAACAGAACCTTGCTTGAGATGACAAGAAGCATTCTGAAACACATGAATGTTCCTAATTACTTATGGGGAGAGGCAGTGAGACATTCCACCTATTTGATCAATACAGTTGCCATGAGATCGCTGTGTGACAAAACTCCATAAGAGATGCTTAAAGGGAAGAAGCCAAATTTGGAACACTTACGGGTCTTTGGCTGTGTTGGTTATGCGAAGGTGGAGTCACAACATCTAAAGAAGTTGGATGACAGATCTCGTGCACTGGTACACCTTAGAACCAAGCCTGGAAGTAAAGCATATTGGTTGTTGAATCCTTCAACAAGACGTATAACAGTGAGCCGCGATGTAATGTTTGACGAAACCAAGAGGTGGGATTGGAGTGAATCACATGGAGAGACAGAGGCTCCAGGGTCCTTTACTGTAAGTTTTGGAAATTCTAGTAATAATGGGCTACGAGAAGACGTTGAAGAATGCGAACAAGTTCCTAGTGTTGAGGATAGATTTGAGGTGCTAGGAGAAAGTCAAGAACAAGTAATGGAACCAGTTCAACATGTGCTTAGGTGATCAACTCAACCTAGTGTGAAGCCGAGTTATCTGAGCGACTATGTGCTTCTAGCAGAGGAAGAGGGAGAACGATTCTTACTGTCGTTGAATGACGAACCTAGAAACTATGCTGAGGCAAAGGAGCTAGAGGTCTGGAGAGATGCTTGCATCGAGGAACTCAGTTCCATTGAGAAGAATCAAGTGTAGAACTTAGTGGAGTTACCAACAGGCGTTAAACCAATAGGTTTGAAATGGGTGTTTAAAATCAAATGGAATTCCGATGGAAGCATCAACAAGTACAAAGCAAGATTAGTTGCAAAGGGATATGTGCAGAGACACAGAGTCGACTTCGATGAGGTGTTTCCTCCGGTGGCACGACTCGAAACAGTTCGCTTCATCCTTGCTTTGGCTGCGTCTAGAGGTTGGGAAGTGCACCATTTGGATGTCAAGACTGCCTTCCTACACGGAGAACTTAGGGAAGAAGTGTTCGTTGCTCAACCGGAAGGTTTTGTGAAGAGAGGAAGTGAAAGACTGGTGTATAAGCTGAACAAAGCACTCTACAGACTTCGTCAAGCTCCGCGAGCCTGGAACCACAAGCTCAATCAAATTCTGTTGGAGTTAAGGTTTGTTCGTTGTGCTAAAGAGCCTGCTCTGTATCGAAGACAAGAAAAGGATCAATTGTTGATCGTTGCAGTGTATGTCGATGACCTTCTTGTCACCGGTAGTAACTTGAAGTTGATCTACGAGTTTAAACAGGGTATGTCATCGAGGTTTGAGATGAGTGACCTTGGGAGGTTGACGTTCTATCTTGGCATTGAGGTTTTACAAGAACAGAGTGGTATTACCTTGAAGCAGGGGAGATATACGGACAAGATTCTCGAGGAAGCAGGTATGAGCGAGTGCAATGCTGTACAAGTTCTGATGGATACGGGTACAAAACTCTCTAAAGCATTAACGGATGAGTCCTTTTGTGAGCACGAGTATAGGAGAGGTATTGGTTGTCTCAGGTACTTAATTCACACTCGTCCTGATCTTGCTTTTGCTGTTGGAATCCTTAGTCGCTACATGCATAGTCTGAAGAAGTGTCATGGAGCAGCTTTAAAACACATTTTGAGGTACTTACAAGGAACTAAGGGTTATGGTCTCACATTCAAACGAGGTGACAGTTCGGGCTTGGTAGGATATAGTGACAGCAGTCACAATGTGGACGAGGATGATGGTAAGAGTACGAGTGGTCACATTTTCTACCTCAATGGCTGTCCGATCACTTGGTGTTCACAGAAGCAGGAGACAGTTGCGTTATCTTCTCGTGAGGCAGAGTTTATGGCAGGCACTGAAGCGGCAAAGCAGGCAATTTGGTTGCAGGACTTACTTTCTGAAGTTACAGGAGAAGCTCTTAAGAAGGTAACGGTTCACATAGACAATAAGTCAGCGATAGCTCTCACTAGAAACCCAATCTTCCACAGTCGTAGCAAACATATCCACAGGAAATATCACTTCATTCGTGAGTGTGTGGAGAATGAGCAGGTGGATGTTGAGCATGTTCCCGATACTGAGCAAAAGGCTGACATTTTGACCAAACCGCTTGGAAGAATCAAGTTTGGGGAAATGAGGGACTTCATTGGTGTTCATGATGTGTCGGATAAGAACTTCAAGCTTAAGGGGGTGATTGTTGAGGATAAGCTTGAATAACTTGAGGTAGAAGTTATCCTAATCTCACTAAGTCATGGTTTCCAAAAGAGATTAGAATTATAACAAGTTAGGAGTTATCTAATTGTTATTTTAATTAAAGATTATTAAAGAGTCTCTCTATATATAAGGAGTTGTTAAGATGTAACAACACTTGTGAGATTAGAGAGATTGAGATTGTTTTAGTTTTGAGAAGTTTCTAAGGCAATAAAACGAGAGTCATTCGTTAATCTCTTGAGCTTGGTTTCAATATTCTTTGTGCTTGAATTCAATATTTATATCCTTCTTAATTATCTTATATCCAGGAGTCTCAGCGTCTTTAACAGTGATCATGATCATCATAATTGTAGTCGTGATAATAGTGAAAAGAAAGAACGATTGGAATGACAAGAACATTGAGGCAGTTGTAATGTTGAAACGATATAGTTACAAAAGAGTCAAGAAAATGACAAACTCATTTTTGCATGTTCTCGGCAAAGGAGGATTTGGAACTGCCTACAAAGGAAAGTTACCTGATAGTGGTCGGGATGTTGCAGTGAAGATCTTGAAGGTAACAGAGGGCGATGGGGAAGAGTTCATCAATGAAGTCGCTAGCATGAGTAGAACATCTCATGTCAATGTTGTTTCTCTGTTTGGGTTGTTGGGTTTGACAAACACAAAACAAATGGGCCTTAATGGGCCAGACAAAATTGGCATTAAGGAAAGGAGAAGAAGATTCTGGAAAATGATTTGGTCCATATGCATACATGTATATGTGTGTTTCATCGATCAAGAAAGTGGAGGTAGGTGAGAGACAAGACATCAAAGAGAGTTCTAGAGAAAGAGAAGAAAAGAGGGTTCTTCTTCAAGAAGCTTTCTCCTTCTTTATTGTGTTCTTGTTCTTGTATCCTCTTGTGTGCCAAAAACTTTAAACCAAAACAACATCACAAGTTAGTGGTGTGTGTAACTTCTTCATATAGTGGAAGTTGTGGGAGACGGTTCCCACCCGAGACGTACCGGTTAGAGGCCGGGAACTCGGTGATCAAATTCTCTTGTGTAATCTTGTGTCATGTTTAAGTTTTAGATATATGAATCTTTAATTGGGTGTGAGGCGATGAGGGACCAAAGTCAACAATTATTCTCACAAGTGGTATCAAAGCACAAGCTCTCTGATTCATAAGATCTAAAGGAGGAAGAAGAAGATGGTAGTTAAAAGTTTATGGCATCTTGTTTGGTGGATAACAGATTCTCAGGTGAAGGTTGAGTCTGTAGCAGAGATCTCAGGTTTGGAGATCAGGAAATCCTCTAATGACACGACACAAGAGAGTTGAAACAAGGGAGAGTTATGGTTATGGTTCAAGTCCAAGTATCCCAGCATAAAAAAAGAAGAAGGTTGGAGACTAATGCAGAAGACACAAGATCTTGAAGGCGTTCTTGATCTGTGAAGATTAAATCAATGTGAGTTGGTTTAAGGAGGAGGTTCTCTGCAGTAAGTTCGATTCAAGTTTAAGAAAGCATGGGTTAAGGTGACTAACTCAAGGTTGTGGAAAGAGGAATCGAATAATCATCCAAAGGCTCAAATCGGCGCTGCCATCACAAGGTATTTGTGATGTTCTTTACTGAAGTTTCAGGATACTCAAGGCTGCTTAAGTTGAAGGAATCTTAAGCTTGGAAGAACACAAGGAGGTAAACTGATTTCAACAATGGAAAAGCCAAGATTTTTTGCTGTGAATCAGGTTTAATGGAGGTCAATGCATGGCTGCATTGACAGAAGGAAAGGTTATCCTTGTTTTTCCTTTGGCATCACAAGAAGAGAATTGAGGGCTGGTTGTGAAGCAAGCATTGATGTGTTAGTGGATTCCCAAATACTAAGGAAAAGTATTGTGTGGAATGGTGTTTTACAGCGATAAAAGGGTTGTCACAAGTGTGGTTTGACAGGAAGTTGCTGTAAAAGGGAAGTCTCTGGTGTTCTTGTTTAGCAAATTGATAAGAGATTGATATTGAGTTTCCTAGTGGTGAAAAATCTGCTAGTAAAAGAGGATATGTAAGCACAATACCTGAATGGAAAGTTGTATCGAAAGTCTTCCAAATGGGATTAGTTTGGAGGCGGGTTCCATCAGTGATGATGATGGCGGTACAAGATGGATTCAGGGTTGTGGTTGTTGAAACAAAGGCAGTAAGCTCAATCTCAGTTTTGCTAAATGTGGTGGTTACAGCAAGGAAGTGTGGCAAAGGCTGTAAACTGGTAATGAGTGTAAGACAAGTTCATAGGAGGCTTCAATGGTTTTGAATATGTGAGTGTGCACTGATGCAGAATAGTTTTAGCATAGGGTGAGGAAAGAAATTTGTGTCGAACGTGTTCCTAGCTAGGTGGAGTTAGGCGGCATGTTCTGTTGGTAACAATAGCGGTACAATAGTAAGTCAAAGACTGTTTCAAGGAAATGAAGCATGAGTGACTTGAGAGTTATTTTCTGCAGTTGATTCAACAGGAAGTTTACTTGTCAGCAAGGTTTAATTTAAACAAGATGTTTGGATCAAGGTTTGTGTCGAAAGTCTATCTAGCAAGATGGTAGCTTGATGGCGGGTTCTGTTAGGCTTAACAGCGGTACAAAGAGAAGTCCAAGGCATAAGAGTTTAAACGGAAAGGTGTTGGAATCATGGATTGTCTTAAGGGATGAGGCAAGTATGATTCAAGTTTCTGGCAAGTGGTTTACTAAGGGGTTGAATCTAAGATCAGGGCACATGTGACATAAAGGAAATCAAAAAAAGGTTCCACAGCAAGTGACGGTTCCAAGAAATCCAAAGGAATGGAGAAAGGAAAAGGTACTTGCGAGTAATCAGAAGTCGCACGGTGTAGACTCTGATTGTAGGTGGAGCTGTTTTGAAGAAAGAAGAAACAAATTTAAGGTTTCATGGTGTCTTACAAAAGAAAATGATTCAAGGTACAATTGTTTACCTGGAGTCATTGGAACAGCAAAAAGGACGAAACAGATCGTCGGAGTTGCTGCAAAGGAAGGAAAATGCAGAAGTGTGAGGAAGAGAAACAAGCCTGCTATGATCTCCTCAATGTCGTCTGAAGGAAGACACAACTCCAGGTAACTCCACTATCAGACATTGTAGGCTGGCAGGAGGAAGAGAACAAGGAAACAAGCCAGCTTTGGGAAATGAAAAAAAAATTATGTCGATAAAAAGAGATTAGGAGGGTTGAGGGAGTTACCTGTAGGCACCTGGAATTACGGTGAAGAGAATTAGGTTCCAGGTGGAGCCATTGGGAGAATTCAAGAAAAAAAAAGGACAGTTAATTTCTTGGAAGTATAGAGTCATGATAGAGTAATTCAGGATCAGAGAAGTTAATTACCTGTGGAGAATCAGTTGTAGATTCTGATTCCAGGTGGAGGTCCTGTGATGAAAATTCAGAAAATCCAAGTAAGGATTTTTTTTTTTTTTTTTTTTTTTTTTGTGTGGCTCAAGGGTAAAATTCCAGCAGCTAGAGAGGAGTATGATTCATGGTTAGGAGATTACCTGAAGTCATCATGGAGAAATAAGAACAAGGGATGTTCAACAGTGGAGCTGCTGTGAGAGTAGACATGAAACTGAAGTCAGAATTTCAAGGAGTCTCTAAAAATTGAAAGAGACATAAAGAAAAAAAATGATCCGGCTTGAGAAGGGTTACCAGGGTGTCTTAACAGGTGAAGGCTGCAATGCTTATTAAAGAAGCAGTCCTAGTGTTTGTGACATGATCTTGCAGGACAGATGTGACAAAGAAAAGGGGTGGTTAGTCTCTGTAAAAGCTTGAAGATCATAAGTCACTGGATGGGCTGTCACAAAGGGCTGTGAAGAGGTTACCTGAAAAAGGATTGTGGAGCCTTGATAAGGGTCATTGGTTCTAGGTGGAGCAGCTTATGAAAGTTCCAAAGAGAACTTGGCAGAGAATCACCTAAGACCGTAAGGTTGGAGGAACTGATCAAGCAGAGGTGATTCAAGGCTGTAATCTTTCTTGAAGATTTCTGAAACTGGGTGGAGAAACTGTGTCCATGGAGAAACAAACATAATAGGAGAGTTGATGTTTCTCAAGAAAATTTTAGAAATTGTGATGGAGGAGCTAAGGGTGAAAGCAATTGGTGAGATAACTTCTTACCCAAGGGTCGTCGGAATTGATTGAACAAGATCACATGGGAGAAGCAATAAAGTTTGCTAGTGACGACAAGGTGGAGTGCTCATCACCTTAAATGGATTCAAAATTGAAACTTTTAAGTTTCAATATTTCTGGCAATTCTTAGAAGATCCTAATCTCTAAGTGTCAAAGAGTGACAAGAGAGAGAGAGATTAGATGTACCTGGGATTTGCAGAAGAAGAGATCACCGAAGGTAGTCATTCGAGAACGTACGACGGTGGTCGAGTTCACCTTAGACGTTTCGTCAAAGGAGACAAAGGAGCTGTGGTTTTGATCCATTGGAGGAGACGAAGTTGATGTCTCAAGTTCTTGGAGGAGGATGCTAGGAACGATGGAGGACAACACAGTCACAGCCGGAGTTGATTGCTGGTTAATATGGTGGTGAGTGTTTCACAAACCAGAGATGAAAGGACACCTTGATTCGCCGGAATTGGGAGCCGCCTTGAAACAGGTGGTGGCTGAAGCGTGGTTTTGCCGGAGAACATGTAGTGGTGACCGGAATTAGCCTCCAATTCTGGCTATATCATGGGAAATAACAAGCATCATCTCTCCATGTCGACAATGAGAGAGCTCGGTGAAAGAAGGGAAAAAAAAAAAAAACTGGTTGCCAGCGGTGAAGAGATGCTCACCGGATAAGGAGGCGGAGTTTGCCGGAGGAGGTTTGCTGAAGTTTGGCTTCACGAACAGAGGAAGTGGAAGAGGTTGGTTTAAGAGGTCGATGTTGTCGATGAGTGTTTGTTTTGTTGCATACATGTATATGTGTTTCATCGATCAAGAAAGTGGAGGTAGGTGAGAGACAAGACATCAAAGAGAGTTCTAGAGAAAGAGAAGAAGGTTCTTCTTTAAGAAGCTTTCTCCTTCTTTGTTGTGTTCTTGTTCTTGTATCCTCTTGTGTGCCAAAATCTGTAAACCAAAACAACATCACAAGTTAGTGGGTGTGTGTAACTTCTTCATATAGTGGAAGTTGTGGGAGACGATTCATCTTAAAGATGTAAAACAAACGTTTCCTTTCCGATAATAAACTCAGGATAATCAAAACGTCTCCTGATTTCTGAATCGCCATTCTCCTGCTACATATTTGTTCATGTTCTTTGTTAAAGTATCGAAACGGATTATCCCAATACGGGGTTTTCCGATTACTTCTATGGGATCATTTCCAGAGAAATCAAAAATCTTGATCTGACTATATATTGGTAGTATAGAGATAAAGCTTGGTGTTTCTATAAGCCAAATCCAAAAACCTTAAGTTTAGGCTTTCGATATTCCACTCTTTATTCCCGGTCCACCACGAGTCATCTCCTTTCTTGTATGAGAACAAGTAATGATTATTGAAAATCCGAGCAACCACATAATCTCCTGTTCTCTCGTCTACCCACAGAACAGCTGATCTTTTGCATATGAAGGTGTGTTTTGATACCTTATCCATACGAAAAGGCTTGATAAAGCGTCCCCATTGGCCGAGACTTCGCTCGAATCTCACTTTGCCACCGCGAATTGAAGACTCCATTGATGTAAGATCGATTCTTTTGCACGTTAACAGGTTAAAAATGTAGAAATCGAGATGAGAATCTACAATCAAGATCCAGTTTCCCGAGTTTGCCATAAAATAGCTGTCGTTGGAGAGTCCAACGAGTGTTCCTTTGTAAATCTTGTCTTATACGGTATTCAACAACATCAAAGAATCTACTACGTATTTGATCCGCCAGGGACAAAGAGGCCGCTTCACACATGTTTTCCAAACTGAATACCAATTGGAGCAAATGATTTTTGCACGGTGAAAATCGATAGAGCTTAAGCTTTCGCGGATTGACAAAGTTTGCACCAATCATGATTTTTAGAAACTTTTCGTCCCTTCTCTTCTCTCATCAAATCATTTGGCTTCTCCATGTATGCGCTTACCTGACGAGCACTCTAATGGGGTCTAGGGTTTTGTTTAGGGTTTAGAACCAAGGGGAGCTTAATCTAAATTAATACAAAATTAGTGTGAAATACTACTATGTTTTTTTTCTTCCAAAAATACAACTATTAATTTATTTTTCCAAAAAATAACACAAATTTTTTGTTTTTCTAAAAAAATTCCACAAACATAAAAACATGTTTTTAAGGATCTAAAATTAAGTTTTTAAGGTTTTGATAATTTTAGATATAGGATATAGATTTTAAGGGGTAATGTTTAGGGTTTAGGATGTTTAGTTTTGAATGTTAGAATTTTGGTTTTAATTTTCTGGTATTTTTGAAAAAAAAATACAAATTAATGGTTTTTTCGGAAAATAAAAAAAAACTAAGAATTTTATGTTTTAGAAAGAACTATTTATATCAAGTTTTTTTTTTCATTAACATGAACTAAACTATACATACATTCAATATCATATATTATTTAAACAAAGGTTAAAGATCACAAAAGTGCAAGAGTTTTTAATATCTAGGATTGGGCAAGATAGTGCATGGATGATGGGATAAGTAATAAGTGTGATACAAGTGTGTGATGGATAATAGAAACATGTGTAAAATAAAAGACAAAATATGATAGTGAAGTATATGGTTGTGAGAGAGTTGAATAAAATGGAGGGTTGTAAAATAAAGTATAGAAATATCTTAAAGAATATTCTATGTAATATTTCCTAAGACTTGTACTATAAATACCAAGGCTTGGTGAAAAGTTTCATTCAAGCTTGAGCGATTGAGTTTAAGTAAGAGTCTTAAGATTCTTTGTAATCTTTTGAGTATTTAAATAATAAAGTGTATCTCTTTGTATAAAGATATTTCTTATATCCTTACATAATCATTCCCAAATATTTCCTAAACACTTAGCATTGATCCTAAAAACCTCTTTAATGGTTGTACCACTATGTGTGTGTAATTTTGGTATCAGAGCCAGGTTAGTCTAAACTCTAGCTCTTCTCTTCCAGTGAGGTAATACGCCATGACGTTGTCTTCTACTATGCTAGTATGAAAGTATGCTCTGTGGTTGCCATATTAATGGATCCTCGACATCGGAAATCTAACTATGCTAAGAAAAAACAGTACGGAGAAATATTTTTATGAGGTTGTGATGCTCGAAAAAACCTTGAGCTTTTAATTAATGTAGTAAATGTGTTGCCTCGGTTTGCATAGCTAAGCACCTCTTGATTGCTTTCTCTATATTCGTAGTATGGGATAACTTCAAAGGCTAGAAGAAAGTTATAGTATTCTGTCTTGATTTCTGGTTCTATCATATATTATGGAAAGTTCATCTTCTTTGTCTAAAGCTCCCTCTTTTCGACGATCAAATTCTAAAAAAGTTGATTACTTATATGAAGTGGAGTATGTGAGTGATGATAGTAAAGATTCTATTACCCAATTCCCATTACTTAATCTTTACAAAGCTTTCACCAAACCAAATTCCACTTTTCCAAAATTTATTCGTCAAGTGTTCGTCCAAACAAGCATAATACAAAGCAGCTTGTTCTAGTATCTCTGTTAGAACAACATCTCATCCCGACGACAGAAACTGAACAAATTATTCCCTTCAAAATGAATGAAGGCATGATACATCATTGGCGAACTCAAGGATATACCCATCTTCACTATGGAGCGATACTCTTGACGGTAACACTTCATAGCAGAAAAGGCTTACCAGTTATTGCACAAGTAGCTCTCTTTGACACCCGATACATGGAGTATTAGAACGCTTGCATTGCATCTATCCAGACAACACTAAAAGCTGGCACTATTTTCGTCTCCCTCTTTTCGGCACGTTGTGAAAGCAACCAAGAGACGCTTAGCTACGCAAACCGAGGCAACACATTTACTACATTAAAAGCCTCAAGGTACTTCGAGCATCACAACCTCATAGAAATTTTTCTCCATACCATTTTTTCTTAGCATAGTTAGATTTCTGATGTGGAGGATCCATTAATATGGCAACCACAGAGCATACTTTCATACTAGAATAGTAGAAGAAAACGTCATGGCGTATTACCTCTCTGGAAGAGAAGAGCTAGATTTTAGATTAACCTGGCTCTGATACCAAAATTACACACACATAGTGGCACAACCACTTAGGAGGTATTTAGGATCAAGGGCTAAGTGTTTAGGAAGTATTTGTGAATGATTATGTAAGGATATAAGAAATTAAGAAATAACTTTATACAAAGGGATAAGCTTTATTATTTAAATACTCAAAGGATTACAAAGAATCTTAAGACTCTTACTCAAACTCACTCTCTCAAGCTTGAATGAAACTCTTCACCAAGCCTTTGTATTTATAGTACAAGTCTTAGGGAATATTACAAAGAATATTACAAGTCTCAAAATTTATATATTTCACTATCATATTTTTTGTTTTATTTATCACACATATTTTTATTATTCATCACACACTTGTATCACACCTATTACTTATTCCCCCTGTCTCCAAAAGAGAGGCGACGTCCATCTTATCCGTTGTTGTCTTCTTTACCGTCTGAGGCAACTTTTGTGACATAGATCTTTTGGCCTGGAATGTATCGTTTTATCTAGTATTTTTTCTCCTCAACTCTGTAGACTAGATGATCTGGATTTGATTGTGGCCACGCGTATTGATCATTGAAGCCTGCTAACACTTGTCGTATTTCTTCAGCGAATCCTAGCGGGTAGATGTGTCTGTTGTGCCATTGCGCTGTGTGAGGACAGAGGAGACTAGGGTCAACTTCAGATTCATCAAATCCATTCAACAATGCTCTTTGATTTTCGCGTTGATGGAAGTTCCCCGAGTTGAATGCATTATTATTGTAGCTTATCTCAACGTTCACATCATATTTTTTTAGGATAATGATTTCGCCGTCCTGTTCTTTTTGGATTGTAGTGATCCTGAACGTGAAAAGTATATCTAACTCAGGGTGTGCATGAACATGTTCTTGCCACTAGGTAACATCGTGGAATAATGTGAGCCACTTGTATAGTAATTTGTATTGTGCATTTCATCTGGTCAATATGCACTTTGTCAAGTACTGGAGCAGTTGACTTTTGTGGATGAGGACTGCAATAGTGTAAAGGTCTGTCAAGTACCAAAGTAGAAGGTATGCTTCTAAAGGGAACTGGCTACAATGAACAGGGTTCATATGGATGGTGGTAAGGAAAGGATAGGCTGGGTGATAAGGAAGGCTAAGAAGTGGACCTTGATCAATACCCTATCGGTGTCTATAGAGCTTTAGGAAACTATGTAGTGTCTCCATCCCTCTGTAGATCAATACATTGTCGAGCAACGATTCTCTTATTCCATGGGGCATATCGGCGATCATTTTCTCTAGGTTATGTTCTGTTGGATTGTTTGGATTGAGGGGGTAGATCATAGGTATTATTGTTGAAATTTGACGCTGAGTTCTTGAAAGAAAATCCGGGAGGAAGTTGTCTTTTCTTTCGTTGTATTTAACATCAAATTTCCACTGGGAAAACCAACTTGCCCTCCTGAGTAATTGAGCTTGTGGTAAGACCTTTTGCTTGAATTGAATCATTTTTGGAAAGGATGACATGTCCATTTCAATGAGGAAATGTTGGGCCACCAAATGAAGCTCCAATTTTTCTATTCCTTTTTTGACAGCGAGTATCTCCTTGTAAGTAGAATGGTAATGTTTTTTTGTTATCTTTGAAAACTCCACTTTTGTAGCCACATATATTTCTTATCCCCTTCTCATCTTCTTCTAAGAGTATTGCTCCCCAATAGCAATCACTTGCGTCCGTCTACAGAATTCTTTTTCCTTTTGCTGGGATTTTCAGAGCTGGTAAAGTCGTGGAAATTTCTTCAATTCCTTTACTGCTTCTTTGCATTTCTGGCTCCAAGGAAGGGCATCTTTCTTGAGTTGAGAAGAGAGAACTGATCTATGTTTTGCAAGACCGTGAATGAAATCCGACATATAATTGACAATCCCCAGAAACTGTTGGACTTGATTGAAAGATAGTCTTTCATCTGGAAACTCATTGAGTTGGGTGGCAATGTGAGGTTTGCGACCAACCGAGCTTTGTAGCGAGATAAAGTGCCATCTGCATTAAATTTATGACTAAACAACCACATAGAACGCACAATGTTAGTATTCACAGGACGGGGAACAAGATCCCATGTACCAGCAGATTTTTGAGCCGTATACTCGGATGACATCGCCCCATTCTAGTTAGGGTCACGAGCTGCTTGAACATGAGAACGAGGAAGAGGAGAAATGTGGATAGTGTGAAGAGAGAGAATGCGCTTTGATTTGATAATACCACTTTGCCTCCTTGTGCGGATACGAGGCGGGGCTGGTGGTGGAGGAGGTTGTTGAACAGTTGATGGTGGTGGCGTCAGAGGAGAAGTAGGCGCCGGTGGTGACGGAGGCACCGGTGGAGATGGAGGCACCGGTGGAGAAGGTTGCGTTGGTGATAACAGAGGTGAGGGTGGAGACGGCGGTATCAGAGGTGAAGGAGGTGCCAGTGGAGGAGATGGGGAATCGACAGGAAGTGGTGGTGAAAGAGGTAGAGGAAGAGAGATAGGAGGGAGATAAGAGGTAGGAGGAGACGGTAATGGAGGAGCCGACCGTACGGACAAAAATGGGAATGAGGTCTCGTCGAAGACGACATGGCGAGAAATAATAATACGATGAGTAGCAAGATCAAGACACCGATAACCACAGTGATTAGTTGGATACCCGAGAAAAATGCACCGTGTGGAACAAGGAGATAGCTTGTTCGCAGTCGTAGGAAAAAGGTTGGGATAACACAAACACTCGAAGATGATCATAAGAGGAAGGTTTGTTGAAGAGGCGAGTGAAGGGAATCTGATTTGCAATGGTCGTCGAGGGAAGGAGATTAAAAAGGTGAGCTGCCATATGTAAAGCTTCAACCCAGTAAGTTTTGGGCATGTGAGCTTGAAAAAGAAGAGCACGAACAAGATTATTAAGAGTACGTAGAGTACGTTCCGCACGATCATTTTGAGCAGAAGTATAAGGACAAGAAAAACGAGCATGAATACCATGGGAGGAAAAGAAAGCCTGCATTTGACGATTGTTAAATTCACCACCATTATCACATTGAAAACTTTTTATAGGAACTTGAAATTGGGATTTAACATAGTTAAAAAAAAATGTAAAAATTTTGCAAAAACTTCACTCTTTTGATGAAGAGGATAAATCCAAACAAAATGAGAGAACTGGTCAAGAAAAATAACGTAATACTTGATGCCACTCACACTGGAAACAGGAGAAGTCCAAATATCAGAGTGTATTATTTCAAAAGGCAAAGAAACAGAAGACGAGGAAGAGGAAAAAGGATGACGAATATGTTTTCCTAGCTGACAAGCATGACATAAACTAGAAATATCTGTTTGAGAACAATCGAATAAACCAGAAGAAGACAAAATGCGAAAAACGGAGTGGCCGGGATGGCCTAAGCGACGGTGCCAAGTAGAAGCAGACGCGGTAGCAACGAGGACATGAGGAGACGATGGAAGGGATGGGGATGTGACGGAGTAGAGCGGACCAGCACTATCACATCAGATGAGAGGGGTCCGAGTGCGAAGATCCTTAACAAGAAAACCATAAGGGTCAAATTCAACAGTACAAGCGTTGTTAACCGTAAATTGACGAACCGAAACAAGATTTATTAAAATTCTAGGACACAGAAGAACATTCTTAAGATGAAGGGGACGAGAAGCAGAGGGAAAAAGAGTGCTACCCGAAGCAGTGACAGGGAGAAGAGAACCATTACCGACAGTAACACGAGGTAGAGAATTAGGAGAAGAAGAGGAGAGAGTAGAGAGAGTACCAGAATGGGAGGTGAGGTGAGCTGTTGCCGCAGAGTCCATATACCAACTAGCATCTGCAGGGTCCGGAAGAGTCATGGTGTTGAACGCGCCGGCAATAGCAGTGGGTATCATATTTGTTGAAGGCGTGGAAGGAGAATGTTGTGTGAGATACGCAGAGCCATTCGGTGATGGAGCAGAGCCGAGAATGCCGGAAGAAGGACGGGACGGCATGGAAAATTAAGGCGATGATGGGGGAGGACGATGCGAAGTAGACGAAGGAGGCCACATAGGCATGTTGGGCCATGTAGGCATGTTGGGCCATTGGGGAAACATGGGCCATTGATTGGGTTGAGGCCATGGCCAAGTAGGTTGCTGAGAAGGCCAAGACCCGTTATTCCAATTGCCACGACCTTTGTTGTGGTTGGAGTTACGACCACCACGGTTCCCTTGATTGGTGCGACCCCCACCGCGATTGGGTTGGTGAGAGGAGGAGGAGAACGCCGAGCGGGAATCATATTGGTAGGGTAAGGTAGCAAGAAGAACTTGAGGAGATGATGCATTGTCTACATGTGACGGATCAGGACGACGGAGAGTTTTGAGACGATCTTCCTCATCTTTGAGGATGGATCTAGCATCATTAAAAGAGCAAGGAGGAGATCGATGTTTAATGACATTAATAATATTATCAAACTTAGAACTCAACCCATTGAGAAGATGTCGAACAAGCGCACGATCCGTGACAGGGGCATTGACGTTTGCGAGAAGATCAGAGAGAGACTTCATTTTCTGACAATAGTCATGAACAGAGAGATCACTGATCTGGAGGTTGCGAAGCTCATTCTCAAGTTGAATAGCACGAGCCTCCTTGTTGTCTCGAAAGAGATTCTCGATGGTGGTCCAGAGGTCACAAGCGGTGAACTTCGTCTTCAAGACAGTCTTAAGGAGAGATTCGGAGATCGTTCCATAGATCCACATTTTGATGATACCATCGACTTGTGACCAGAGAGTGTCCGTTGGACTGGAGGGAGTGGACGTGCCGTCTAGGTGGCCAAGAACGTTGAAACTATGGCAATGAGTTTCGAACAATTCTTGCCATATGTCGTAGTTCATCTGATGCATATCCAAAATAATAGGAATATGAGCCTTGATCTGGGTGAGATTTAAAGAGCGATCAGAAACAGAGGAAACAGGAGCAGGAGCCGCCATTGTTGAGGAAAATAAGAAATGAAAAACAGAGGAGAACGTAAAAGAAGAAGAAATGAAAACAGAGGAAGACGTAAAAGAAGAAGAAACAGAGGAGATGAGGAGCGTGTTTTGTTTTGTTTTTTTTTTATTATAAGAGAGAAAGAAGAGGCGGCTGATTAGAGCACTAGCTCTGATACCATGTTTGATTAGGTTAATCCAATCGATGATTGGTATCATTGTATTGACAAGATTATATATGAGTCGATGTACAATATAGCCGTTGGGGGCTATTAACTAAGCTTCCTTATATACACAGAAGAATATATGTATACCTATTCTAATAATGATGTCTTTCCTAGACACAAGAGGAACAATAGGTTACATCGCTCCTGAGGTGTTTTCAGGAATGTACGGCAGAGTCTCTCACAAGTCTGATGTGTATAGCTATGGAATGTTGGTCCTTCAGATGATTGGAGCAAAGAACAAAGTAACAAAAGAAACAGCTGATTCCAACTCAAGTTCAGCTTACTTTCCAGATGGGATCTACAAGGATCTCGAGAACGGAGATCATACGTGGAAATTTGGTGATGATATATCTAGAGAGGAGAAAGAGATTGCACAAAAGATGGCCTTGGTGGGCCTATGGTGTATTCAACCATGTCCATTAAATCGTCCACCGATGAACAAAGTTGTTGGGATGATGGAAGGAAGTTTGGATGCTCTAGAAGTCCCTCCTAAGCCTTATTTACATCTTTCTGCAGAGCCTCTTCTAAACTCTTCTTCACTCTCAGTAAATAATTCGAAATACTCTGAGGTATTGATATGATCCACAAGCCGGAATTTTTTTTTTTTTGAGACTCTATCATATACAATTGGTGTAATTATGCCAGAGAATTCTATTGAAGAAAAAATTATGTATTGTAAAATCTGAAATGTTTCAAAGTGTATTTCTTCTATGTCAATTCAGAATCTAAAATTTGAAATGTTTCTATGTTTTCTAAGCTGAATTCCAAGACAAATATTTACTTGTTTAAAATTACAACAAATTCTCCATGTGTTACAACTTACAAAAATATCTGTTCAAATGAACATATCCAAATTCCAAAATAATGGATTTGTGAGTTATATATGAATGACACTTTCTTATACGTTAAACAAGATTCTCGTCACGGCATCTAATAATGAAAAATTGTATCTGTCACTCTCACTCATGTCTTGGTCCTTCAACATCTCCAAGTCTCCCATGTTCTTGTTTTCTTTAATAAAACTTTTTTCACAATGAGTTTATTAACAGACAGAGAAACAAGAAGAGTTAAAATCATAATGTAAGATTTACCTTTCAAGATTCTATTATGCTTTTCTTAGCTGAATTTACTCAAAAATTAGTTATTAGTTATAATATAAAAAAACTTATTCTTAACAAAAACAGAGCTTACATCTTTTCGTAGATTTTTGTTTGATAGTTTTACTAATCGTATCAATTTCAATATATACTTACAAAAAGTGATGAATTCTCAAGCATTTAGGGTTTAGTTTGGTGATATCGGTCATATTTCTGTTCTATACCCTTCCTTGCACTCTAAGCAACCCAGCTCTGATGCGACTCTGCGTTTGAGTGTTGAAACATCACAGCAAAATACCCTTCCGGGGAGAGAGTCGGGGCGAAAATTGTGGACATCTATCGAAATGTCTCCAACTTTTCATGCATACAAGATTGTTCTCTTTCTTTCTTCTCTAATCTATCATTCACATTAATTAATTCTAAAGTCTAGGATAGCAGTCATCCGGATAATACATATATTTTGAAACCGGTATCGCATGCATGTAATTTGTGCCAAGAACCAATTATTCGTTTGCCAGTGAGAGAAAAACAAATAAAAAGAAGAAAATAATAGATATTTAATTTCTTTAATCCTTAAGTCTCGAAATATGACCAAGTCTTCTCCCTATTGATGGCCGTGTAAAAGACGTTTATTGTTGGGGTATTGTGTGACTTGTGAAGTCTCTGATGTCCAATAACTCCAGTGATGAGATAGAAAAGTCCTTTTAGGTAATACTCTATTTATTAAAATACTCTAATTACGACAAATAGTTCAACTATTAATCTTGACCTGGACTAACATGATTCCACTTGCCCTTAACTTGAATTAGTAAAATTTTTATCCTTGTTTTATTTCTTCATTTTCATAGTTCCTAATTTCCAGAAAAACAGAGGAGATCACCATGATCAATTTTTCTCTGTCTCTAACAAAATCTTTTACATATACAATCATATGGGCGTTCTTTGTGATCCCCACGTGTGTTTTATCAGTTGATGAGCGTCACAAACACTGTTCTCCTTTGTTTAAATGCGGCAATCATACAGAGCTCTATTATCCATTTTGGACAGCTGATAAAGAAGAGTGCGGTCACCCGGATTTCAAGGTCAACTGCAGCGGAGATCTCGCAGAGTTTAGTATATTTTCGGTTAAGTTCCAAATCCTTGAGATGAACTATGAGACTCGTATAATAAGACTTGCCAGAAAGGATTATCTCAACAATCTTTGTCCCCACGACTCTCTGAGCGCACCAATCAACCAAGATGTTCTTCCATTTTCTAACGACACTGACTTGCTAACTCTTCTCTACAAC
The DNA here is from genome assembly GCA_024034495.1 of Camelina laxa. Taxonomy (NCBI): domain Eukaryota; kingdom Viridiplantae; phylum Streptophyta; class Magnoliopsida; order Brassicales; family Brassicaceae; genus Camelina; species Camelina laxa. The sequence goes on from CM043880.1 coordinate 31,107,000, forward strand.
TGCCCTGTTCCAAGTGTAGATTTTCCTCCTGGTGATCACATTAGTCAGCTGCAGTGTGGGGATGATACTGATGATAAATTTTACTTTATGGGAAAAGAGATGTTATCTTCGCAGGAGTTGGTTGGAGCAGACGAGTTTAGTTCAGCCTGCAAAAAGACCATCGATATTCCAGTTTCTCGAGTTGCCTTGAAAACAGCAGAGATAAATCAGAGTCCGGAGACTATAAAGAAAGCTCTTGGTGAGGGGTTCGAGCTTAAATTCAATCGTGATTGTTCCCGTTGCGTACAATCAAAGGGGGCTTGTGGATACAATCAGCAGTCGAGAGAATTCGTTTGCTATTGTATAAATGAGCCTCACAAGCATACTTGTGGAAATATGGGTAATGGTTCTTCCAGAATATATTCTTTTCTTTCTGATGATCATTCAGATCGATAGATTCCCATGAGTTTGAACTGACATTGTTCTCATGGTACTTTATTCATGCAGGTCTCTCAAAAAAGGCGAAAATAGGTAGTATATGTTATATTCTTTTGCTTTAAAGTTTTCAAGGAAACTAATTCAGTAGAACATACCTAATTAGTAACAGAGAAAAAGTAACGACGGTCTTGTCTTATTGTTTGTCTCTAGGCATCGGATTCAGTTGTGGATTATTGGGGGCTACTCTTATTACCGGGTATTTGCTCTGTTACATTATCCGAAAGAGAGAAACTTCACTTCATCCAAGATCAAGAGACCATAACCTAAAGGCCTTAATACAACTGAAACAGTACAGTTATGCAGAAGTAAGGAAAATTACCAAATCATTTTCACACACGGTTGGGAAAGGAGGATTTGGAACTGTCTATGGAGGAAACCTATACGATGGCCGTAAGGTTGCAGTGAAAATATTGAAAGATTTTAGGAGTACTGGTGAAGATTTCATCAACGAAGTCGCAAGCATGAGCCAAACATCACATGTTAACATTGTTTCTTTGCTTGGTTTTTGCTATGAAGGGTCCAAAAGAGCAATTGTGTATGAGTTTCTAGAGAATGGGTCTCTTGATCGACTCCTCTGTAAAAACAAGTCAGTGAATCTAGATGTGAGTACCATATACAGAATCGCGCTAGGTGTTGCTCGGGGGCTTGAATGCTTGCACCATGGCTGCAAAACAAGGATTGTGCATTTTGACATCAAACCTCAAAACATACTGTTAGATGATAATCTATGCCCTAAAGTCTCCGATTTTGGCCTCGCCAAACTCTGCGAAAAAAGAGAAAGCATCTTGTCCTTGCTAGAGGCGAGAGGAACTATAGGTTACATTGCACCGGAGGTGTTTTCAGGAATGTATGGCAGAGTCTCTCACAAGTCAGATGTTTATAGCTTTGGAATGTTGGTCCTTGAGATGATCGGAGCAAAGAACAAAGAGACAGAAGAAACAGCAGGTTCCAACTCAAGTTCGGCTTACTTTCCAGATTGGATCTACAAGAATCTTGAGAACGGAGATCATACGTGGAAATTTGGTGCTGATATATCTAGAGAGGAAAAAGAGACTGCAAAGAAGATGAGCCTGGTGGGTCTCTGGTGTATACAACCATGTCCATTAAATCGTCCACCGATGAACAGAGTTGTTGAGATGATCAAAGGAAGTTTGGACGCTCTTGAAGTCCCTCCTAAGCCTTCTTTACATCTCTCTGCAGAACCTCTTCCAGAATCTTCTTCGCTCTCAGAAGAGAATTCAAACGACTCCGAGGTATTTATATGATACACATGTCCAAAACCATGCATTAGATATTAATTTAAGAAATGGTTTGTATGTTTAAAATCTAAAATGTTAAAAAGTATAATTTTTTTATCTATGAATCTATGATACGCGTTACAAAACTTTCCCTTAGACTACTAAAATATCCAAAATATTTATAATTTTAAGTCTCGTTAACATATTCCAAAGTGATTTTTAGACTCATGTATAATTTTGTGCATGGCTACAGTCTTCTTGTTTTTTCTTCTTTTGACATGATGCAAGTAATTAGATATCTTACATTTGCCCAAGATTTTTGATGTCTACGGGATTATTTCTATAAGTTAAGTTGTTTAGAAATCATGGCCTTCCAACTTCCAAGTCAACTTCAATGAACAATATGTTAATTGGTCTGCTCTAAAGTTCTAAAGTCTTAGTAAACTTTCATGATTCTTTTCTCTCCCATTGGTTTGCAAACTTTCAAGTTCCATAATCGTTCTACTCATTCTCCTAAGATTATTGCTTTGAAAACACTTGCTCCTCTGACTTTTGTAATCCTCCTTGTACTCCTTCAATCTAATATAATAAAGTATTAGACTTACACCCTCTAAGTAAGCTCTATCTATCTGCCATGTGGCACTTCTTCTTCAGCAGGTTTCTTTTTTTTTTCTCTCTTATGTTTAAGCTAATTGTTAATAGGCTGTAAATGGTTAATGGGTCACAGAAATATCTCGACTTCCCAAAACAAAACCAAAAGAATCTCACAGTCCAGTTTTCTCCTCTTTCTCGCCTCTCTCGTCCTTACCCTTCCCCGCCCTTATCTGTTCAATTACCGCTATAAATCCTAATCAATTGCACCTTCGTTTTCATGGCGTTCCGTTGACCAACAACGGAGATCTTAAATCAATCTTTCGTTTGTAAAAATATTACGTTAATATCGTTAAAAATCGTAACGATAATATAACGTCGTTATATTACCTTATGTATATAGAACAATATTATTTTTAATGGTAAAAATAATTATCTAAGTATTGGAAGAAAAATACTTAGGTTCACTTCTAGGGTGAACCTTCTTGTTCACTTCTTTCTAATCAACCAATCAGAATCTTCTATATATTATTTTGTTTTAAAAAATAAATTAAAATTAAATTAAAAAACAATACATATTAAAGAAACAAATTCTGTATAATTTTTTTTAATGAAAGTTAAATATTGGCTTGGTTTAGATTTTACAATTAGAATGAAATCATTTATCGGTTTGGGTTTACAAAAAGATGATTAGGGTTTAGATTTTACAATTCAAACAAAATTATATGTCGGTTTGGGTTTACAAATGAAGTGGTTAGTGTTTAGATTTTACAATTAAAACAAAATTATATGTCGCTTTGGGTTTACAAATGAAGTGGTTAGAGTTTAGATTTTACAATTAAAACGTAATTATATGTCGGTTTGGGTTTACAAATGAGATGGTTAGGGTTTAGATTTTACAATTAGAACGAAATTATATATCGGTTTGGGTTTACAAATGAGATGGTTAGGGTTTAGATTTTATAATTAGAATGAAATTATATGTCGGTTTGGGTTTACAAATGAGATGGTTAGGGTTTAGATTTTACAATTAGAATGAAATTATATATCGGTTTGGGTTTATAAATAAGCGGTTTAAGTTTTTAATTTTATAATAATGTATACAGATTTTGTTTCCTTATTTTATAAGAAGGTGAATAAATAGGTTCTTAAATATCTTATGACATGTCAGATTCTCATTGGCTAAATTAAGAAGAAGTGAACAAAAGGGTTCACCTTAGGAGTGAACCCAAGAATTGTCCTTATTGGAAAACACCTATATATATAAATAAGGTTTCACTCTCTCTTTATGGGTCCATTTGGTATTTTTTTAAAAAAACCATATAAAATTTTTCTCCAATTAAACCTAAAATACAACATATATAATCTTATACATTATTTGATACTCTAAATCAACAAGTTTACAATTTAAGTACTACATTATAATTTAATTTTTAGAAGTATAACTTCCTTCACTTCTTATCCTATATATATATACATATATAATCATTCTCACACCCTCCTATTTTTATATTTTTATATTAGATAATATTTTCTAATTTCAGTTACTCTCTCCTTAATGGTTAATTTTGTGTTTATTTGCTTAAACATATAATATTTATTTTAAATTAAACCTAAAATACAACATATTTAATCATATACATTAATTCATACTTTAAATATACATTTTAGTACTAATTGTAACAAAAATTACATAAATTGTGAATTGACTATTTGTTTTCTCCATTCACTTTCAGTTAACTACCCTAGCAATTATAATTATAGCTCCTCTAATTTAATTTTTGAGAAATGTAACTTCCACCACTTCTTATCCTATAAATAATCATTCTCACATCCCCCTCCATCATATCTCAAATCCTAAATATTTTCTTTGTTTTTTGTTTTTAATGTTCTTGCATTGGTTGAAAACTCAATGAAGATAATATTGTAAGAGTTTAATAATATACTAGATGAGTATCCGCGCATTGCGCGGGTTATCTTTTGGAGATATGAATAGTTATATTTTCACTGTCAATATCATATCGTGTATTGAGTAGTAAAAAACGAAAGCACAAACCATGATGATCAATATCATATCATGTGACTGAAAATTTCTAGTAGCCGCCACACATGATTGAATCTTCTTTTTCTCTGGCATTGTAGCAGTAAGGAAAGAAACTATAGTAAATTTGGCCAATTCCCAAATTTCATAGTCTATTCTACCTCTTAAGAATTAAACACAAAATGACCAGTTTCTTCTTATTTATAGTAAGATTACACTTAACAAAACACATACCGCCCTAGATACATAAAAAAAAAAATTTAGAAACAACACCACTCAAAGAAAAAATCCTTAAGGTTCACCATAGTGAGAATAAACTTGCAATCCTTTGTATAGTTGAGCAGATAGAGTCATAGGAAAAAGGTTTGCAGCGAAAGAAAACAACACAACAATGTAAACTTAAGAGAATGAGAATGTATATAATCACTTACAAACTATAATTAGAAGAACTAATTAAACATTTTTCTCTATATATTCACTCGCCTGTCATATAAGGATTTGTTTTTTTGAACCTGCTACACCGTACCAAAGCAAGAAATATAGAAATAATTAAAGAAAACAGTAAGCAAAACATAGCATGCAATTCCCGTAATGAAGAAACTAACTTGTAATTAAACATTTTTCTCTATATATTCACGATCTTGCCATATAAGGATTTGTTTTTTTCGAACCTGCTACACCGTACCAAAGCAAGAAATATAGGAATAATTAAAGAAAACAATAAGCAAAACATAGCATGCGATTCCCATAATGAAGAAACTAACTTGTAATCTATTTTGAGCAAAAGAAATAAATCATTACTAATGCATTAACATAGTATAGGTAAGCTACAAAAAATAACCAGTTATAACCAATATAAATTCGTTCATGCATGGATATAGACTCTTGAGAAACCTAAAAAGCCACAAGCTGTATCCATCAGTTATTTGGAACAATAAACATACTAATCAGTTCCAATTAGACAATTTCTAGATAATATTAAGATTATCTTAATATTAGTATAAGACAAATTTCTTTCTTTAGAAAGTTCAGTCCTCTGTTATCTTCAGCATTATAATCTATATTCTAAAGCCAAGTCTCGTTGGTGATTTCTTGAAAAGAGTACTCTCTGAATATGCTTGATCTTCAAGTTCTCCTTTCTCTATAGTTGACCTTCATCTTCCACATCTTTGTTCACTACAAAAAAAACATCAGAATGTGAGAGATATTATAAAAGAGCAGTTACTAAAGCAAGAGAAGACGAAAAATGTCGAAGTATCAGTTACTACGAAAATCAAGCAAAGAAAGACGAAAAAGATCAGTCAAACAACATAAAGAAAGATGGACATGTGGCACTCTCTCCATTGCTGATGTGGCAAAAAGATGGAGAGAGTTGGCCAACTTTCATAATATAGATTTTACATTGTTCTCAATTTTATTTCTTCTTGCTTTTATGTACTTCTTTATTTACTTTAAATGTTAGATTATTTCTTACATATTCATATATATTTATTTGATTCTTAAAACTATGTAATGTTCTAACTTCTAAGGAAAGGAAATTTGTAATATAATTATGAAATATCAAATCAAGTTTTCTTAACTCTCTCTTACCTCTAAAAAAATTGTAATACATTTTTTAAGACCACTCATCATTATATTTAGTTTCTGATTGAACATATAATTACATAAAGATCAATAAGCTATATTTATTTAATTCAAATATGTACTTCAAAAGGATTTCTCTATATAAAAAACAATATAATATTCTATTTTCTATCTAACTTTTACTACAAAGATGAAACAATTATAACTAAATCTAGCAATATAAACTAAAATAAGGGAAATATAAAAAATAGATTAAAAAGTAAAATTAATTTTTGGGAATTTTAAAGTTTTGCTTGCATTTCATATGATTTTATAGAGAATAATTTTGTTTTTCTTAATAAATATTTTAGGTTATGTGTTAACTTATACGAACAACTTAAATTAATATTTGAATATCATAGTTAATTTTTATTTTATAATTATTATTTTTACCTCAAATCCTCAGAGAAACTAATGAAAATTATTATCAAACATAAATAATAAAAAAACAAATAAAATCAAGAGATATGTATGTGTGATTATATTTAAATTAGTTATATATTATGAATTTGTATGATTTTTAAAAAAAATGTAAATTTCTTAAAGAAATTTAGATTTAGATTTTTTTTTTGTTTATGATTATTAAATAAATAACATTAATTAACATAATTTCTTATATATATAACAATCTGCGCATGCGTGGGATATACCCTAGTTATATATAAATAAAACCGGTATCTTAAAAAAAAAGTCTTATTAAAACCCAAAGAGCCACGAAATACTATTTACGTGACTTATCCAAATACTATTTACTATTTCCGACGGAGTCTTTCCCCCTTGCATACTGAAATCGAAGCTTTTATTTGGTTCATGCGGTGTATGATTGGGCATGACTTCCGCGATGTGGCTTTCTACTCAGACTGTTTAGACCTGGTGAAGATGGTGTCTTCGCCACATGACTGGCCGGCTTTCTCGACTTACCTTGACGATATCGAGATAGACAGGGAGGAGTTTTCTTCCTTTTCTTTATCTTTTATTCCTAGAATTGCAAATGTAAAAGCGGATCGTTTGGCACGCTACTAGTCTCCTCTGTTCTTGTGTGTGTGTTTTTTTTTTTTTCAACTTTGCCATTGAGTTTATTTACTAGACAGATACATAAAGCGTTAAAACTCAGAATATAAAATTTACCTTTGAAAATACAAGTTTTTAAGCTGGATTTAAATCCAAATAATTTACTTGCCTGATCTTTACAGAGCTTAATGTTCTTTTAATGTGTTACAAGTAAGAGAAAACTTATGTCTTGGCATCTAATCGAAATTTAATTATAACAACTAACAACAAACTTGACAATTCATTCAGACTAATTGGTTATGGGCTTCCAAAACCTCCTTTTCGAGTTTTCTGGTGCGTTGCTTGGAATCAAATGCACTGAAACCAGTTCTTATGATCATCGTGAGGTCCCTTTTTCAGCGGAAACAGGAACTGCTCTAGGTAGCTTTCAGTTTGTCTTGACAGGTTCTCGAGGTTAGTTTCCTAGGCAGAAAAGTTATTTTTGTTCTTGTGGTTGTTTGATCTTTCATGTTCAAATTTTTAACAATAATAAATTTCATTTGCAGCGTTAGTACTTGTTACATGTACAGCATGTTTAATTGTGTCAATGGTCATATATTTTCTGAACAAGATAGAAGCATTACAAGATCCAAGAACTGAGAATTTTGATGAACTTGTACCATTGAAGCTGAAAGTGTAAGAACTTATGATCTGAACAATGAAACAATAATTTCTTTAAACTCTCTTTTGATTAATAGAAAATCTGTTTACAAGTTTGTTCTAAACAATTTTCTAATCTCTCAAAACTCTCTTTAAAGAAATATTACGTTCTCTCTAAGTTCTTAGCTCTTTTCTTTTCTTAAAGACTAAAACTTAGTAGCTAGAATAACTATCTCTTATTTGTGCCAAGGCTTACAAACAGCCTTTGCACCCTATTTATAGAACTAGACCTTTGTCACAAAAAGACAATCTACCTATTCTAATCCAAATAGGAATTGGACAATTTCCTTTATCTTTATGTAATAGGAAATTTCCCTCTTTCTTCATGTTTACATTCCTATTGTAAACATGAAGTTTTTTGTTCTTCTAGAAGCTTCTCGCGCCTTCCACTCTTGTGTAAGTCTTCTAGTTTGTCGACATAAACACCTTGATGTTCTGTTCTTGTATCAGTACTCTGTTCTTCTGAAGTAGTTCACCTTTTGAGCATATGTCACATCTACAATCTCCCCCTTTTTAACTTTGTGTTTCTCAAGCAAAATAATCTTTGACTTAGACAAAACAAACATCGTTAAACCATAGTCAACCGTTCATAATATAAACCTAAAACGATCATTAAACCATAGTCAAACAACCAAACACAATGAACCAAAACGATCACCAAACATCTTTCAAAGTTTTTAGCGAAAACACAAAGCTCCCCCAGAATCTCAGACCCAACTAAACTCCCCCAGAATCTCAGACCAGCTACTTCTCCATCTCCCCCTGCTTGAGAATACAACAGTTAAAAACAACTCAAGTCATCTTGGAAAGTGGATGATTCTGTATGAGCCGCTGTACTGCTTCCGTAAGTCTCTGAAGAGCTTGTGCTGTGTCGACCAAAGCCACATATGAACTCTCCTCATTACCTTGACCAACCTGTGGCATGCGAATACTACCCAACTGAATTACCTCAGAATTCGAAGAAGATCCCTCATCCATTTGTCTTCGAACTGGTGTGGAGTCTTCATTCACAGAAAGCAAATTGTGTTTAACCGCATAAGCTCGCCCAGTCCTAACATCTTTAGTATAAAACTCAGCAGCTACTTCTTTTTCTGCATCTGACCATTCAAGCGGACCATTTTGAGCTTTAATTGTTTCAAAGATGGTTCGAGGAAACATGACACATCGAGAAGGATCAGTCCAACTCAAATCCATAATTTGATCATAAATAAGTTGTCCTAGATCAAACCGAATTCTTTGAATAAGCTTATACACAACTCGAGCACGTTCGATTGAAATATGATCTCTATGAACCGAAGGCACCCAATTATAACTCGCCAACATGAAAAGAGCTGCAACTTCTCCAGGTAAATCCCTAACCTTCAAGCGATTCCAAGGCAACTTGTCTTGACCACTCATAACTTTTGCAATTTCATTTTTACTCAGCTTATCCACAGCTGCATCTGCTTGCTTCTCTTCTTGAGACAAAGAATCAAGATTTAATGCCTCATTGATAGTGTGAGGAGAAAACTCATACCAGTGACCTCTAACAAACACTTGAACCCCACTCGTAGTTTTTTCTTTTGGCAGATTAGCATAAACCTCACAAACCACTTCCTTGACATATACAGGCAAATCTTGTACCGCAAAGTGCAATCCTAGATTCATAATCTTATCAAGAATCCCTAAGTCATCCGGTTGAGTAAAATCTAGTTGTCTCTCTTTTGTAACCTTCCGAGAAAAAATATCTGCATACCTTGCTTGAGCTGCTTTGGACACAAAGATATTGGACCGAAATTCCCTTTTTCTCTAACACTCTTTGCCTTTGTTGTTGCGGATTTAGATCGCTTGGCAATGGAAGTAGACCCTTGCTTCATCTTCCGCTTCTTAACCGTGTGACGTGCAATCTGCTCCTGCACAGAGATTTCTTCAAACCCGAAATCCTCATAATCCGAAGCAACTCGTTTTCCCTTATCTCGAACCTCTTCTTCCTCTTTTTCAGAGACATCTTTATCATCAACAACTGGTTCCAATTGGTCATTCTTTGAAGAATCTTCACCTTCTATTGAATCGATTTGAACATCACCACCGGATTTATCAACAAAGTGAGGTTGATCTTCATCACTACTCGATTCATCAACCAACTGAGGGCGACTAAACCTACCATCATCTCGAGTTTCCGATGAATTCCTTCATTTTATCAACCCTCGTCGAGTTTCTCTCACCATCTTCTCAAATCGTCGATACACCCAAAGAACACCACACAATGTTTTTTTTTTTTTTTTGTTATTTTTTCGATATAACCAAAGACAATACCAAAAAGTCTTATTTTTTTTTTTTATCTTCTCCCCATTGATACAACCTATGCTTCTTAAACCCAACAAGTCTCGAACAAATCTTCTTAAAATTTTAACCAAAATTAAACCGGTTTACACCAAAAACATAATCAAAATCATAAAATACGCTCATATTAAACCGATTAATTAACCTTAAACCAAACATCTTCTTGATCTTGCTCTTGAACCAGTCCCACAAAGACTCACATCTCACAAACTCCAATTGAATTTCTTAAAGTTGAAAAACGATTAAAATCTAAAGCCTTTGTGAATATATCTGCTAACTGATCTTCAGTATCAACATGATCAATCTGAACTTGTTTTCTCTCAACCAGTTCACTGATAAAGTGATGTCTTACATCAATATGCTTGGTTCTTGAATGTTGAACAGGATTCTTAGAGATATCAATTGCACTTTTGTTATCACAATATACTTGTAGTTCCCCTGAATCCATACCATAATCAGCTGACATCTGCTTCATCCACAATAACTGAGTACAACAACTTCCCATTGCTATATATTCTGATTCAGCTGTAGACAAGGATACTGAATTTTGCTTCTTACTCAACCAGGCTATTAGATTGTTGCCTAGAAAGAAACAACCTCTACTTGTACTCTTTCGATCTGTTACACTTCCTGCATAATCTGCATCATAGTAACCAACCAACCCTTTGTTCGATCCTTTAGAGTACCAAATCCCAAAATCAACAGTTCCTTTGACATACTTGATAATTCGCTTGACTGCTTCAAGATGAGACTGTTTTGGTTTTGACTGATACCTTGCACATATACCCACACTAAAACTCAAATCTGGTCTACTAGCTGTAAGATATAGTAAGCTCCCAATCATTCCTCTGTATTGCTTGACATCTACATCCTTACCATCAACATCTTTTGACAGTTTCAATGAAGTACTCATAGGTATCACAACTTCTTTGCATTTATCCATCTGAAACTTCTTAAGAAGTTGTATAGCATAAGTACTTTGTGAAATAAAAATACCTTGATCTGACTGTGTAATCTGCAACCCAAGAAAATACTTCAATTCTCCAACCAGACTCATCTCAAATTCTTGTGTCATACTACTCACAAATCCATCCACCAACTCTTTTGAAGTACTTCCAAAGATAATGTCATCAACATAAATTTGAACCATCATAATATCACTACCTTGTTCCAAAATAAACAGTGTCTTGTCCACGCTTCCCCAGTTATAGGTCTGCTCCACAAGAAAACCAGTCAGCCTTTCATACCAAGCTCTTGGGGCTTGCTTCAAACCATAAAGAGCCTTTTTTAGTTTATATACATACTCAGGCCTAACTGGATCTTCAAAACCTTTGGGTTGTTCGACATATACTTCCTCTTGTAAAATCCCGTTCAAGAAGGCACTCTTCACATCCATCTGAAAAACTTTGAAGTTCAGAATGCAAGCCATTCCAAGAAACAGTCTTATTGGTCTGAACAATGAAACAATAATTTCTTTAAACTCTCTTTTGATTAATTGAAAATCTGTTTACAAGTTTGTTCTAAACAATTTTCTAATCTCTCAAAACTCTCTTTAAAGAAATCTCACGCTCTCTCTAAGTTCTTAGCTCTTTTCTTTTCTTAAAGACTAAAACTTAGTAGCTAGAATAACTTTCTCTTATTTGTGCCAAGTCTTACAAACAGCCTTTGCACCCTATTTATAGAACTAGGCCTTTGTCACAAAAAGACAATCTACCTATTCTAATCCAAATAGGAATTGGACAATTTCCTTTATCTTTATGTAATAGGAAATTTCCCTCTTTCTTCATGTTTACATTCCTATTGTAAACATGAAGTTCTTTGTTCTTCTAGAAGCTTCTTGCGCCTTCCACTCTTGTGTAAGTCTTCTAGTTTGTCGACATAAACACCTTGATGTTCTGTTCTTGTATCAGTACTCTGTTCTTCAGAAGTAGTTCACCTTTTGAGCATATGTCACATCTTCAGAAGCGGTATAGCTATGGAGAAGTGAAGGAAATCACAAACTCGTTTTCCCAAGAAATTGGGAGAAGAGGATTTGGAATTGTTTATGGAGGAAATTTTTGTGACGGTCTCAAGGTTGCAGTGAAGGTCTTGAAAGATTCAAATAAAAATGGTGAAGATTTCATGAACGAAGTGGCGAGTATGAGCAGAACATCTTATGTTCATATTGTTTCTTTTCTTGTGTTTTGCTATGAAGGATCAAAAAGAGCAATTATATATGAATTTGTGGAGAATGGGTCACTGGACAAGTTCATATCGACTAAGGCGTCATTGCCCATTGACCAGAAAAAAACTACATGAGATTGCACTTGGAGTTGCACGAGGACTTCAGTACTTGCACTATGCTTGCAAGACAAGGATTGTGCATTTCGACATAAAACCACAGAACATACTGTTGGGAAAAGATTTTTGTCCAAAGATTTCTGATTTTGGACTCGCCAAGCTCTGTGGGAGTAAAAAAAGTGTCTTATGGATGTCAGAGATGAGAGGGACAATTGGATACATCGCACCAGAAGTGTTTTCAAGAATGTATGGTTGTGTCTCTCACAAGTCAGATGTGTATAGTTACGGAATGTTGGTTCTTGAGATGATTGGAGCAAGAAGGAGAAACTTTGTATCGAACAACAACATCAGTTCAATGTATTTTCCAGATTGGATCTATAAGGGTCTTGAAAAGGACGATGGTGAAAGGCTTCTCGGTGAGACGGTGATCATATAGCAGAAAACGAAGATGAAGAGTTTTCAAATAAGATGGTTCTTGTGGAATTAGCATGTATTCAAGCATTCCAATCAGATCGCCAATCGATGAACAGAGTTGTTGAGATGATGGACAGAAGTTTAAGTGCTCTTGAAGCTCCTCCTAAGTATCTTCTGCATATATCTGCATCCCATATGCCTCCATCTTCTTGTCTTGAAGATGAGAATTTAATCTCCTATGAAGAAACTTTATAAGTTTCATGAAAAATTTGTGTCTTAGTCAAACTACTTGTGTCTTAATAATACAAATTTGACTAGATGACTCAGATCAAATTAACATGGATGAACTTTATCTGATATTATTTCACATCTTCAAGGCCATTTCCCCTGTTCTAAGTTAAGTTTATAAATTAGGCAAAAGGCATCGAAAGGAAAAGCAATTAAATTAACCTTTTCCCAAGATTTTATAAAATATATTTCAATCAAATTTTGTCGAAATATCAGACACAAAAGAAATTTATATAATAAAAAATTTATTTTCTATTAAAACAAGGTTGTACAACTCTATCTAATATTTTAGGCACTTTCATGGATCATACTTTTTTTTTTGGGATAATACTTGTGTTGATATTGATTTCTCTTCTTAAGGAGAAGTCATGGAAGCAGAGGCGATGCATATAATTGCAAAAGAGACTTAGGAGGAGCTTCAAGAGCGCTTAAGCTTCCCTCCATCATCTCAATGACTCTGTTCATCGATGGATGATCTGATGGCCAAGCTTGAACACATAACAATCCCACAAGAACCATCTTCTTCGTGAACTCTTCATCCTCGTCTTCATTTATCTCATCATTGTGAGGGCTTTTACATTCTTTCTTTTCAAGATCTATATAGATCCAATCTGGAAAGTACATTGAACTGTTGTTGTTGGATACTGAGCTCCTCCTTTCTCCTAGCATCTCAAGAACCAACATTCCATAACTATACACATATGGCTTGTGAGAAATTATCCCACACAATCTTGAAAACACTTCCGGTGCAATATACCCTATGGTTCCTCTCGTCTCTAACATGAACAAGACACTTTCCTTACTCCCACATAGTCTGGCAAGTCCAAAATCAGAAATCTTTGGACAAAACTCTTTTCCCAACAGAACGTTATGTGGTTTTATGTCGAAATGGACGATCCTTGTCTTACAAGCATAGTGCAAGTAAGAAATATTGTTACCCTCCAATAGTCTAGTCCAATGTGATAAACACAATACAAGTTATTGTTATACCATCTCCACTGTGGAGCTCTAAGAGTGCCTCTTGTAATTGGGGCCCAAAAACCTAATCAAAAACCCATTTTCGGTCCACTAAGAGGAGAATCGATTCTGTGGGAAGAAACTTGAGCAACGCAGTAGCAACACTACGTGTCGTGTTATGATATGTAGATCCGTATATATAAAAGGAAAAAAAAAAATTTTCCCATTTTTTTCTTTCTTTCTTTCCCGATTTTCTTCCCCGATCCTATCTCTCTTTTCTCTCTCGATCCAAAAGGCGAATCGAAGCCGATTCATCTGAAAACCGGAAAAAATCGATCGATTCACCTAGAATCCTTTGATTTTCCCTGCTAAAACTGGAGGGTTGTCGGTTTATGAAACTGATGGTTTTTCCGATCGGCTTAACCCTAACATTTGACGCTTTGGTCCTCACGACCAACTATCTCCTTCTGCGACAACGAGTCCGTAGGTTTCTTCTGATGGGTTAAAGCGGATGGCGAGGTCAACCGGCTAGCGATAACACAGAAGGTTCATCTTCTCATCTCTGATCTGAGTTTTTGGTTATATGTCGTTCATGTTTGATCAATCTTCGCATCTCAGAAGGGTTGGGTTTAGCTTTTGCGCTCTTTTGAGAATCAGCTTTTCAAGGTACGGATTTGTTTTCTGGTTTTGTTTTGATTAGAGGAACTCAAATTAAGAACCTTTAATCGTTGTTCTGGTTGGATTAGTCTGAAATGTTGTTATCTTTGAATTGAAATAGATGCCTCGAAGACCAATAGGAAGACAATTGGCAAAGCATCAGCCTTTAGCATTTTCACCGTTTATGCGGTTACTTGCTTTTACTTCAATGGCTAGGCGTGACTTGCCACATCCTAAAGACTGTCAATGTTCTGAAGAGATCTCATTTGGTTAGTAAACTATTATAGTTGAGAGTTTTCTGGTCACAACCATTGTAATATTGTAGTGATGTATCTTTTTTTTTTTGTCAAGCCCATGAAAATTTCATTAAATCAACCTGGTACGGTTGGTGCTGGTTCAGTGGTTACAATAACTTCACTTGAAATAAAAGAAGTAGTACATGAATAACTAAGTCGAGAAACAGAAGCCAAAGCGTTTTTTGCTAGCTCATCCGCTCTTCGGTTCTCTTCACGCGGCACATATTTGAAGTAGATCTTCTCAAAAGTCTTGGACAGCTCAAGGATATCGTGTAGAATCCCGTGGATCTCCTTGTGATGGATCTCCAAATTGGTTGCTTTGATCAGCGTTTGCGAATCTGAAGCAAAAGTAATTTTCTGGTAGCCCAGATCTGAGGCCTGGAGAATAGCCTTGTTAAAGGCGATAGCCTCAGCTATGAGGGGTGAGGCAACGTGAGGGATCGTATCTTGGCCAGAGACCTCCGATCCCGTCAATGGATCTCGAATCGTCCAACCCAGTCCCGCCATTAAAGTGGTCTTATCCCAAGCAGCGTCAGAGAAACATTGGGCCATATTGGCGTCTATTGTGCGATGGGGTTTTTAGATCCGGTGGGTTGTGCTATCAGGGGGGAAAATCTGAGATGTTGTCCACTCCCTCACATGAGCAATTGCCTGTGATAACACTACCGGTGCCGAAGCATCCGTTTTCTCAAAGAGTCGTTTGTTCCTGTGTTTCCAGATGTACTAGATGATCCAGACTCCAAGCGAGCCATCGATAATGCCAGTTGGGGGTAAGCATTGTACCTTGCTTAGTAGTTCTATTCCCTTTCGAAGATTGGATATGAGAGATGTATCTAACACCCATTTGAATGGTGCCTGACTCCACACTTGTTGGGCAAATTCGCAGTGGAAAAACAGGTGGATGGCGGATTCCTCGCTCCCGCAAAAGGGGCAACCTGCTTCCAGATTTATACCTCTTCCCCTCAGGTTTTCTCCTAGTGGAAGTGCGTCTCGCAGAGCTTTCCAGATAAAAAATTTGACCTTCGGTAAACACTTAGCATTCCAAACCTCTTTTTCCCAATTAAAGTCCTCCTCGCTTAAGTGGTCTCGATTATTCCCTGTGGTTGATATGTAGTGATGTATCTATTATTCTAACTTTGTAGATGAAAAGGAAAAGGTCCCTAAGTTTTCTAGAAAAGAGAAAGACGAACAATTCTCGGACTCGTTTGAAGAAGAAGACTCTCGGGTAAGAGGGGTTAATTTGTTGTTATGTTGGTTTTGTAGATGAAAACGAAAAAGTTGTCTAATTTATTATTATTATTTTTTTATCTTTGAAGGGAGATGTGCAAGCAGACTTTGAGTTCTTTGATCCAAAACCTACAAACTTTCATGGTGTTAAGACCCTATTACATAACTATCTCGATGACAAGGAGTGGGATGTGAGCAATTTTGTTGATTTGATATTGATATGCTCAAATTAACCCTAGAGCTACTCTCTCAAATTAAGAGATCAGTGTAGTACTTAGGGATCGAATTCCACAAGAACTCAAGATCACACAATAAATTATAGAGTTTTATGATTACGTTAAATAGAATAGTTTGTATTTAAATAAAAAGCAATGAAAAATATTAAATTAAAGTGTGTAAAATTCAAGAAATTAAAAAGCTAGATGTAGGGAATTTCTCAAGAAATTAGTGAATATTAAATAAATAAATAAATAAATAAATAAATAAATAAATAAATAAATAAATAGGATTCGAGCAATTAAAATAAGATCTAGGACACCAAACTCAATTGTAAAATAAATCAGTTCTCACTACAAATATTATCTAAATTTAAAACCCGAAAATTCAAATCCTTTTGTAAAATTCAAGTTGAAAACGAGCTTTGAAAAAAAGTTTAGTTTGTTGACGAAATTACTAAATCAAATCTCTTTGTAAAAAGTAATTTTACGCACCAAAGGTTTTATCAGGAAAATTAATTATATTCTCATATCAATTTTTTTTCCTAGGCTATTAATTCTAGGTGATCAATCAAGAATTAATATGAAGAACAACCAATGATGGCGATCTCATAAGATAATGAATCCTAGATATTAAACAGATCTAATAAGCCATGAAAAAAAACTCTATGAAAAACCCTAAACCTAACAAGGAAACTACTTAGACATATTCAATAAAGAACAAAACATCGTTTCTGAATAATATGCAATAGAAATTAAAAGAGTAAATAGGGAGTTTAGAATTCTCTTCTCTACAGATGAGTTCAGATCCGTCTCTCCAATAGCTCTCAAAATCTCTCTCTCTCAAAAAGTTGTAGAAATTTAAGCTTAAGGGTTTCTAAAACCTAATAATATATATATATATATATATATATATATATGTCCTAAAACACGTTAGAGACTAATCTTGCAATTATGGAAAACTTCGGGGTAATTTTATAAAACTTCAATCTTGGGCCTTCTCGTGTCGGTTTACTAGAGTGTCGACCGACACCAAGAGTGGTGTCGATCGACACCATCAGTCTTGATCAACTCCAAATTGATTTTCTTTGGGTTAATGCTCCAAAATTTTCCAAATTGCTCTACTTTGCTCCATCCATGCCAAAATCCCAGAAAACCTGCAAAGACTCAAAAACATCATGCAAAACAAATCAAAAGATTCAAAAAAACACATTTATATCATGGTTAAAAACCGTAAAAACCATGATAGATCAGATATTAGAACAAACAACAATAGGAACTGTTGTGAAAGTAGCAGATGATGAGGACGAGTCAGTATTTGCTGTTGTCACTGCTCTTAACTTGGCAAAATATAAGGCAAGTCACAAAAAATAACTCACTAATGTGCACTCTGTATGTATTCATGGAGCTTGTTAATTTGGTTTATAGGCTTTGTTGAAGTAATTCTCTAATCCTGAAATGTTTTTGTTTGCATTTTGGTCAGGAAAATAAGTGCTTTAGAGAGTTAAAATAATTCCTTCATAAAGTTTGTTCTGAAAAGAATATAACGAAGGATCTAGACATGCTCTTGGGGAAAAAAGCACAAGATGTTGGTTTATTGGTTTCTCAAAGAGTAATGAATCTTCCCCCACAATTTCTTCCTCCTCTTTATGATGGGTTGTTCGATGACGTCTCTTGGTTATATAGCTGAAGAATCCGCAGCAGAGAAAACCTCGCCGTGGTGAAGAAGACATTGAAGAAACAATATATCTTAAGCCTGAAGATGAACTTTTCCTCGAGGTAACTTATTCGTGACATATAATAATTCTCTGAATATTTGTTGAGAAAATTGCATTTGCAGCTTAGCTCATGGTCCTTCACATTCCCAATGTGCTCACAGCTCGTTACTTCTCAAGAAGTAAGTTTTATCTCTCCGGCTTATTATACACGAACAGTTTTGATTTTAATAGTTTCTGTCTTGTGATTTTTTGGTTTTACTGGCGATTCTCACAGATGAAGAATTATCAGCTGATGGGTTTAGTGATGGCCGTGGAAGCAAACAAGATTCCTAAATTCAGACAGCTGTTGAACTCTCTCATTGATTAGCAATGATGAACATCTTCTTCTTGTTCTTCTTTAAAGATTCAGTTGTATCGATTCCCGCTAGGCCGCTAGTTATGATTCGGTTAACATTTACTGTGTGTATTTCCTGCAAAATTGTGAGGCTCTGTTTTGTAAAACTCTCTTCAAAATATTATTTATGATAATTCATCTTAAAACCCCCCAAATCAAACAATTAATTACACGTAGCACCATTGTGAAAGTAGCAAATATTATTCGTAACGAAAAGATAAATTAATATTATGTAAAGTTTCCAAAACGTTAATAAAATAAACAATTATTAATTTCTTTTTTGCAAAATAGTTATATATATAAAAGAACCGATTTACAAAATATTTTGCAAGCTCGATTTGCAATCGTGAAGAATCCCGACCTTTTTTGGGAGAAAGGAAAAATAGGCACTATAATGAAAGCATGTATCATATTGCATAACATGATAGGGAAGACGAACGACATATATACAATTTCTATGATCCATCAGAGTTCTATTAGAGAGAAGGAAGCAGAACTTCTCATGTGGATTTATCGTTTTCTACAGATAGGCCAACAAATCTAACTAATATGATGGACGTTCGAAATGATGTTCATGATAAGAAAGGCATGAACGTTTGAAAAAGACTTGATTGACCATATTTGACAAAATTTTTGGTGCAACCCAACAATATAATCGACTTCGTTCCTTTTCTCCTACGCCGTTTTCTCTATTACCATTTATGTTCGTCTTTTTTTCGATTTTGTAAAAAATGATTAATATTTCTGAATTATGTAAAATGTTATTGTTTTATTTTTAATGTAATATAAATAATTCAAAAAATTGTTTTGTCATTTAGATTATTAAAATTTGAAATTTAATAAATAATTATTAAAAAATTATTATTTTAATGATTAAACAACCGAGGTTCTTTAGTAGAACTGTAGAAGGATGATTAATTTAATATTAATTATATAATTAATTTAATTTTATGAATTGATTTGATTAATTTAATATTAATTATATAATTAATTTAATTTTGAGCAACTTACATAGGTTTTTCTAGTGGAGATAGTGCATTTCTGGCTCGTTGTGAGTGAAGGTATACGAAACAAAGATCTCTATTAGGGTTGATTTTAATTGAATTCTAAAATTTGAAAAAGACGCCAATTTAAGTTGTACTAAATCAAAGCAACCAACCTTATAAATGTTATGAAGAAGAGATTTTTAGAAAATTGTTCCCTTGTTATTGATATATTCTATAAGATACAATATATATATATATATATATATATATATATTACAATACTAAGGATTAGCTTAGAGATCCGTACTCGAATTGGTATTCTACAACATTCTAGTAGAACAATACTTGGGTTCACCCCTAGGGATGAACTCTTCATTCAACCTTTTATAAAATAAGAAAATAAAATCTGTATACATTATTATAAAATTAAAAATTAAAACCGCTCTTTAATAAACCCAAAATTGACATATAATTTCGTTCTACTTGTAAAATCTAAACCCTAACCATCTCATTTGTGAACCCAAACCGACATATAATTTCGTTTTACTTATAAAATCTAAACCCTAACTATATCATTTGTGAACCCAAGCCGACATATAATTTCGTTCTAATTGTAAAATCTAAACCCTAACATCTCATTTGTGAACTCAAACCGACATATAATTTCGTTCTACTTGTAAAATCTAAACATTAACCATCTCATTTGTGAACCCAATCGACATATAATTTTGTTTTACTTGTAAACTCTAAACCATAACCATTTTGATTTGTAAACCCAAACCGACATATAATTTTGTTCTAATTTTAAAAATCTAAACAAAGCCAATATTTAACTTTCCTTAATTAAAAGTATACAGAATTTGTTTTCTTAATTTATTTTGCTTTTTAATTTAATTTTGATTTATTTTTTACATGAAATATTAAATAAAATATTTTAATTGGCTGAGAGAAGAGGGGTGAACAAAAAGGTCTATACACATTTTTGCTAGGCTAAGTAATTTTCATTCTAGTGGGCCTATAATGGTACAATATTATTATTAAATTTTTTTACCTTTGTTACCTTTGAAAATTCTATACACCTTATCAAGTCAACTAAAGTCTCTTGTCCTAAGAAAAGTCTCTACAACTTATCAAGTCAACTAAAGTCTCCCCTTTCTCTGTGGCCTTACTTTGCGTGTGTGTGTGTGTGTTTTTTTTTTGGCAAAATTATTCACATACATCATTGATTCTCTGTCCTTCATGGGATCTCAAACAACTAGGTTCAGTCTGATCTTCTTATTCTTGTTTTATTATCTTTCTTGTGCTTTAAGCCAACTAGATCCTTGGTTGTGTAATGATCTATTTCAGTGTGGAAACATCACAGCTGGTTTCCCATTCTCGGGAGAATTTCGTCAAGAAAATTGTGGTCACCCTTCTCTGAAGCTAAACTGCAACAAACTCAAACACAACCTCTCTTACCCTCTCAGGCTACAACTATACCGTCCTCCATATAGACAACAGCAACAACAAATCTCCCACTGTTAGACTTTCAAGACAAGATTTCTCAGGTCGTTTTTGCTCTGCTTCATTCTCCACCACACCTTTACCTTCAAATCTCTTCCAGACTTTACCATCTTACAAAAGCCTTGATGTGTTTTACGCTTGTGACCCTCGTCGCCATTTCTTTGGGAATTTCACATGTCAACTCAAAGGTCTTGGCTCGGTTATTCAAAACTCTGCATATCACAAACTTTGTGATGAGAGTTTCAGTGTGACAGTTCCTACGAGTTTTTCCCCAGAGGAGGAAGTTTTGGATTTGACTCATTTAGAGAGTGTTCTTAGAAATGGATTTGAATTGAAGCTTAAGATGGATGAGATGCATTGTCCACCATAATGTTTATCCTCTACTGCAAGTTGCAGCTATCTTGCCGGACTTTTCTGCAAATACGTTTCAGGAACGCTGAGTTGCGGCGGTACTACTGAAGACTTCTTTCATGGTAATGTTTTCTAAATTTAAATCTCATCATCTGATCAATATATAGTCAATAAACCATAAACGTTACTAATCTTTTTGTCTGCAATAATGTTACAGATATGATTCCAAGTACACGCTCCATGCTGATAACAATTGCACAAGGTTAGAATTTACTGTTTCGACTTGTATATATTGAACATTCGAGGGGACTATGACTAACTTCATTATTGTGTTTGTTTCAGTTGTAGGGCCAAATGTATTTATAGTTGTGGTGATGGTTATAGGATTCTTGATCTGGAGGAAAAGAAAAGCAAAGGCTCAAAGAGATCAGAACCTTGATATTTTAGCAACCCTGAGACTGTATAGTTATAAGGAAATCAAGAAAATTACAAAATCATTTACAGAAGTTTTTGGACGAGGAGGGTTTGGAACTATATATAAAGGGAAGTTACGGGATGGTAGTAAAGTTGCAGTGAAGGTCTTAAAGGATTCAAATGGAAATTCTAAATTTCATCAACGAAGTGTGGAAACAATGAATTTGTTTAGGGAGGGAAACAAATTCAAGAAAGTTATAAGTCGATCTAGGCTCAGAAATTGGGAAAAAGGTTAGATCTCTCAAACTAGAGTGTTTTGCTAAGAATAATATGTGAACTGAATTATTGTATTCGATTCTAGATCCTTTACAATGGAGAAGTCTCTCCTTATTTATACATGTCCATAGATTACATAATATATTAACTTTCCTTATCAGATGAACTAAGACAAGGAAAGTTGCTTCATTCTTCTAGTCAGCCGCCAGACGAAGTGGAAGTCGGCTCTTCTTCCTCAAGGCTGGGCCGAACAGACCCAAAGTAACCTAATTAGGTTCTTAACCGGATTTCCGGTTAAATAATCGAATTATTTTTCTAGTTTAGTTCGCTATGTCGGGGGTGCTAAATCCCGCACCAACAATTAGTCCCCCTCCAGTTCTGAATATTCGGGAATTAATTCAAATATTTGAACTATGGAAAAGAAAATATCCGATCTAAACCATAAAGATTTTTAATTTTATAACCTGGATTTCCGGTATTATTTTGCCGTACATTGTCCTGGTGACACGCATCACCTTCCGTCACATCTGCTAGCTCGGAATTTGAAGAGTCGCATAGGTCATGATTATTTTCGTAGGGTTGCCGCCCACTTAACTCTATAAATACGCCTCTCCTCTCGTCATTTCTCATTTTCCGCCAACAACGAAAGGTAATTTGCTCTGTTCTCTCTCCTCTTGGTTTATTTATTCCAGTTTTCTTCCGCACTCTCCGATCATCTGTTATAGCGAGCACTTCGGAAACCACTTCTCCGTGAGAAAGCGAATGTGATCAGTTAGTTTGGTGCAATTCCAAACGAAAAGCTCTTCCACCTAAAAGCAGCACACAGATCGGAAGATCTGTCAGATTAGACTCCGGATTTCAACTTCCTTTGGTCCGCTGCTCGGCTGAAGCATCCACTTCGAACTCAACCGCTAGATCCGGAATCAGATCGACACGAGGGTGAGGACACCGAATTGCCTAACACCGACCTGCACTTAGAAGAAGATCGGTTCATTCCTATTGGGATCTCAGTCGACGATATCCTGCCTTTGTTCGATTACGAAGGGCGGAATGGAGGTAAGAAAACTGCAAGTTCGATCAAATCTGTCAATGATATGTTGAACTCATGCGGTCTGGGTAAAAGTGGTGTTACGATTATAATACCCACGGGACGACCAGCGACCCTAGAATCCTCTGGCAGGGTACATCTACCTATACGAAGGTTACTTCTCTGAATGTCGCCTCTGGTTTCCGATTCCTGCTTTGTTGTCGAGGTACGCCCATAGGCGCAAAGTGCCGATCTGCCAGTTTGCTCTGGGCAGTATTTGTAATTTCATCGCCGCCCTTACTATAGCGGCCGAAGTAGGAGTTAAGATCGGACTTCAATGCTTCGAACAGTTGTCAAACTTCAAACTATCGAAAAGCCAAGAGAACTGGGAAGTGACTATGAAGCCGAAACATAACTTTCTCTTTGGCAAGAAGGTCAACAAATTCAAAAAATGGGCCGACTGCTATTTTTTCGTTCGCGTCGACCAATACTCGTTCGAGGACCCGCTAGGCATCCATCGGAGAGTGTGGAATGAAAATGCCGGTAGACTTTAATTTTCCCACTCGCATTGATTGAAAAAGGCACTTCTGACTTACTTTAACTTCTTGTTTCTTACCTTCAGATCATCCCGTTTTTGCGACTCGTCTTGCTTGCGGCTACCAATCTGTCAGAGACGCACTATTTTCCGGAACTTCGCGAATGTGGGAATTTATTACTCGTAGACGAGTCGAAAAAGCAATGGGAAAACTCAGGACAAAGTTCCCAAGTTTCGCGAGTTTGCTGGGACAAACTTCAACGACTGCTGGAGCGTGTGTTATCGATGCTAGCTGCCTTCAAATTGTGCATCCGGACTCTCAGGCTATTGTCCGAACTGACACCAACCCAGTCGAGGGTAATGAAGAAAACTTCGACATAGTTGGTGTTGAAGATGTTGTTGAAAACGACAATCCTGCTCCTACCCTCGAAGTAGCTGACCCTCCTGCCACCGAAGAGAATGTCCTTCCACCCGAAACCGGGGAAAGAAGGAAGAAGAAGAAGAAAAAACAAAGCAAAGGGAAGCAGATCGACGACGATTCAGTTCCCGAATCGCAACCCGTAGTTAATCGCAAGTGTTCGGCAGAACAAGCCGGATTAGAATCAGCTGATCGGTTTCGTCTGAAAAGAGGCAACGAAAAAACCGATCGTTTCGCTTTCGACTACTTCGGCGACTATCTCTTGGTGACGAATCGTGCAGCCTCTGGCGAACTCTTCCGAAATCTGAAGACTTCCAGTCGAATCCTTCCGGAAACGGACAAATTGAAGTTCGAACAGGCATTCCGATGTTGCCCAATCCCATTTCATGGTTTGTATCCCTGTATTATCATTTTTCAAAGGGGTTAGGATTTCATATAGGCGATCCAAAATGCTTTTTTTTTTTTAATTTACAGGCAAGTCAAGGTTCACGCGGATTCTGGGTTCGAGTTAGAGAAACTGAAAGAATGCACGGAACAGATCAGGACGGCCAACCTAGAGAAAGACACCCGGATCAAAGAACTTGAAGCCACTCTCGCCGAGAGAGACGGGATAATCTCTCAGTCCGAACTGAGACTTGGCGAACTGGATTCGCGAATAATTGCTCTTGAAGGAGAGAAATCCGAACTGCGCCAAGAATGTGAGAGGCTGAAAGCTAAACTCGATTCCGAGGTGAGAAGACTTCGACGGGATCGGCTTGAAAAGGTGGAGCGAACAGCAAAGAAATCACAAACTCGACTGGACAGAGTCAGAGCCTATCTACTAGAACAAGATAAAGTTCGCCCCCTAGAGGATCTGTTGAACTAAGCTACTGGAGTGCAGGAAATGGTGCAATATCTGATTGGAAAGGGGGCCGTTATTCCCGGAGAGCAAATCGCGGAGATCGATATAAACAAGGCCAAGACCGAGGAAACCGTCAATGCGAGGGATATCCTCGAACTGGGAGAAAATAACCTCGTCATGTCCCCGGATCAGCTCGGCTATGGACTTATCTACCCTGGGACCATGGCTCTAGATTCCGTTCGTCATCCGCATGGCTCCAATGCTGAAATCTTTTAGGCCGATCTGACCGGCGCCTCGGATGTCTAACTTTTGATTTTTTTTTTTTTTTTAGTGGTGAACTCTTTTGAGTATGGGTTTGAGTACCCTTGTAAAAACATTGTCGACTTGTTCAGCCCAATTTCTCTTTTGGTTTGATCGATTCTGGGCCTTGCTTTTACTTATTGGAAGTTTTCCTTTTCGTGAAAAAGGAAAAATTATAATTCCAAAGGGACCAATCTTGTCCATTTTTCATGAAAGAGGAAAGATTTCCCTCCCCATATTCATATAAATCAATCGGTATTACTTTCGAATCAACCAACTTGAGAGAAACTTTTTAATCGAAACGATGCCTAGCTCCATTAGCAGCGTAGAATCCCTGCTAGCCAGGAACGATGTCCCGACATTCTCGAATGCCGAAGCTATCGAAAGAGGAATGACCTACTACCCGAACATCCAAGCTCCTTGGATGTTGATGTTCCGTGCAAACCGGAAGAAAGGAGTGACTTGGAAGAATTTTTCCATTTTGTGGAGGACCGCCACACGGAGTATCGCGATCATCTTGCCGCATCAAAACAAACGCAACGTGAACTGCTGCTCAAACTTGAACTGCTTGAATCCCATCCAAAAGATTGGATTGAAAACGGTTTTGATAGGATAGTGGCCTTGCCGCCATGTCTGGTCGGGTACTGCAAGGAGTGCCATAAGGAAGCAGATCGGAAACCGACTCAAACGGACCCTGCCCTGATTGGTGACTTTGTTCGAGGCGACATTAAGCCGTTTTACATTAACAGGCGTGCCGATGAAGCTGAACTTGCTGAGGCCAATACCTTCTTTCGTCAGGTAAGTATCCCTTGTTCTTTTATTGAGAAATTAATTTGCGTTCGCTCCAAATTAATTCGCAGATTGAAGCCACGCATCAAGAGTTAAGTCAAGATCTTCAGTACTTTCATATGAAGAGAAGTAGGATTGACCGCCAGCTGAGGAATCTGGAGTCCGAGATCACCGTACTCAAGGCAAAAAGGAAGAGGACTACCGACTTGCTTGATGAGTCCGAACAGAAGGCCAGGGCACTGAAGACTCGCCCCAAGGATTGGGAGAAGACTGGCCGCGAGGATTGGGAAAGGACTCGCCGCGAATAGCGCACTAGTTCAGAATTAACATGTTTTGTCTTATCATTTAATAAATAAGACTTCGCCGCATTGTAGCAGGCAAATTTGAGTTTTCTACTTTTAAAGTCAGAATAAGAGTTTGCCGCACTAAAGCAGGCGATCCTCACTTGGTCGTTGTTTTGCTATTTTATGTTCTAAAAATGTGCCAGAGGCGAGACGTCTCCCGGCTTACATCAGGCAGTTTTTGTTAAATGATGGTAGGAAACATCGATCTGAGCCGCAAAAGTAGGCTATTTGCCCTTAACGGGATATGTTTGGTCGGACGGCGAGATACTAGGCTCGGCTTATCTCCTTTGCTTTAGTTCGGTTGTCGGACTTCGAAACTATTCTCTGGGTTCGGCTAACCATTCCGTCCAAACTAAAGATTGGGTGCAAAATAAATATTCTGGGTTCGGCTTATCCCAAAATTGAAAGATCGGGTGCGGAATAAATACTCTAGGTCCGGCTTATCCCTATATGTGAAGGTCAGGTGCGAAATAAAAACTATGGGTTTGGCTTATCCTGAAGAATAATGTGTGATTGCACAAGTTGATCACCTGGCCAGGGTGTCAAGGTAGGACGAGTTCGGAACGAACTTTAATGATTATTCGGTTCAGTTCGGATTGAGAGTAGAGACGTGTGTATGTACATGACCCTATATAAATAGGGTTGAAGGTTGGGAGAATAAAACATTCTAACTTCCACAAGTTTAAGAAATAGAAAGATTACAGCATATGGCTGAGATAGGCCCGGGAAAGGATAGCCGCCGCATCTGGTGGCTGGGACCCAGCAAACCCCATCCCAAGGGAGGTAGGAGAGACGTCCCGACCTCGCAAGGTCGCCCCGAAATCGAATACTGTCAACCCCAGGGAGTCTCCCCTACAGCTCGAACTCCAAGAGTACCGAGCTCGCCGAAAGAGGATGAGCATGTATATTCGGGCGCTTCAGCTGAAGCTTGACCAGCTCCATCGTTTTTACCGTTTAGAGGGAACCATTCAAGTCCTAGAAGACCTCATCGTTGAAAGTTACTTCTTGGCGCAGTGGCGAATGGTCCGTCTACTTGACGAGCACAATGCGTGCAAAGAACTGGTTGATCGGATGGATGTACCCAATCTTCCGGAAGGCTATCGCGAACCACTGGGGAAACCGCCTTCCCGTTTGTGCTGGACGTCTGGGCCTATCGAGCTTGCTTGAATAGGTTAATCCGATATGTCAATTTCCTAGAGTCGTCGGGTTAAGCCTTCCGCGAGCGCCATCTTCTTGAGGGCCTATGTGCCTTTATAGAGGACATGATGTCCAGAGGCTCCGGTTTGCCAATCGAAAGGATGGAAGCCTTACAACCGGAACGGGAGATCTGGCGATTTGCGGTGAACGACCTTGCAGTGGAAGAGTCATTGGAGACTGACATATCTGGCCCAGCTCCCGCCCTGCGATTGCAGGACCGTCCAGAACGCTAGAGGGTTGGTGGCGAAACTTTTGGATCGGGTTCCTGACAAGAGACCTGCCGCTTAGGCGTCATTTATTATTAGCACTGTCTCTTTTTTATTTTCAATGGAAATTAATCCAAACAATTTTAGCGCATTTTTATAATTGAAGTTTGTCAAACAAAATCTTTGCGGAATTTCACATATTGGCGTATTGCCGATCTGAACATACTCGAAATAATGAAACAAGTTTTTCGGCCGGGAAAAAACTTTATTGAACTAATACTTTAGCTGCATTCACTTAATCTTAAAAAGACAAGGAATTGCCTACGTACCCCGAAGCGGGGATCAAGCCAATCGTAGTTCGTATTACAAGAAAAAGATGAATGGAATTCAGATTCCTGAAACTTCCTAGTTAAGGTTGTGAAAATGACTTAGTAGTAATAACGTATTAAGTGGGCCGCTCGGGCGAACTGCCCTGGATACGAGGTACGGACCCTCCCACCGAGCGCCGAGTTTACCGGCGTTAACTTCTTTGGTGCTCTGAAAAACTTGTCGTAGAACTAAGTCGCCTTCGTTAAAATGCCGCTGACAAATAGTCTTGTTGTAGTATCGAGCCGCTGCGTCTTCGTAGTGCTGTATCCAAACTAGAGCTTGATCGCGCAGTTCTTCAGCAAGATAATTGTGATCGGTCAGAATCTCGTTATTGAGTTCGGAATTGTCGACCATCAAGGTACGGTGAAGTGTCGGGATGCCTGCTTCCGCCGGAGCAAGTGCTTCGATTCCATATGCCAGAGAAAAAGGGGATTGTCCCGTGCTACGCCGTGGGATTGTGCGATAGGACCATAGTACGCCATCGAGGTGGTCTTCCCATGCTCCCTTCCTTCGACCAAGTCGTTTCTTGAGTCCTTCGACATTCAACTTATTCGTAGCCTCAGTTTGGCCATTCCCCTGAGGGTAACGAGGAGTCGAAGTGCTGAGGCGGATTTGCCACTTGCTCAGAAAACGTCTAGTGATGAACGAAGTGAACTGTGTGCCGTTATCGGTGACCATCTCATATGGGAGTCCATGGCGACATATGATGTTGTTCCATATGAAATTGGTCACATCCAAGGATTGGATCCTTGTGAAGGACTCCGCTTCTACCCATTTAGTGAAGTAATCGGTCAGCACTAGGACAAACTTCTTAGATTTCGATGCCGGTAGAGGTCCTATAGCGTCCATGGCCCAGCGCATGAAGGGATACGGAGCTGTCACGGTATTCAACAGTTCGGGAGGGACATGTCGCATTGGTCCATGGCGCTGACAAGCTTCGCACTTTGCCGAGAAGGCTTCACAGTCGGCAATCATGGTAGGCCAGTAATGTCCATCCTTCTTGATCTTGAGGGCAAGTGCACGTCCGCCGGAGTGGTTTCCACCCTCGCCTTCATGTACTTCCATCATGATTCGTTTAGCTTCTTCCCGAGTAACGCAGGTAAGGAACACTCCGGACGCACTTCGGCGATACAGGTCTCCATCCAAGAGGATGTATTTAGCACTTCAGACTTTTAATCGCCGATCTGCCCAGCGATCCGAAGGGACGACTCCATCGGAGATGTAAAGTTTGATCTCAATTTGCCAATCGTCTGGTGGCTTTGTGATGTCAGTCAGATCCTCTATTGGCTCGTCGACTTCCATTGGAACCGAGTCATTGATTACAGCTATCTGGCTGTCTGGGTCGATGCTAGGAGCGTCGATCCATTCGATCGGGACGGTATGCCGCAAATTAAGTTTGGAGCAGTATGCTAAGGCTGCAAGGGCGTCGGCTGACGCGTTTTCGTTCCGTGGGACCTTCGTTAGAGAAAAAGATGTGAATTCCTCGGATAATGTTCGGACCAACTGCCGATATGCTCCCATTCGCTTGTGTTTGGCGTCAAATTCTCCTCTGAATTGGCTGACTACCAATTGGGAGTCACAGAAGACTTGCAAGTGTGTCACCCTAAGTCCTCTTGCTAACCGAATTCCCGCAAGAACGGCCTTGTATTCCGTTTCGTTGTTTGATGCTTTGAAGTTGAGGTTTAACGCTTTCTCGAGTATTTCACCAGTGGGAGACCAGAGAATGAGTCCCAATCCGGATCCTTGATTCGTTGATGAACCGTCGACAAACATTGTCCAGTGTTCCTCCGTGGGGGTGGGGTCGTCGAGCTCAGGAGATAATTTGGTGATGAAGTCAGCCTGGACCTGTGATTTCAAGCTTGGACGAGAATGGTATTCGATGTCGTATTCGCTTAGTTCGACTGCCCATTTCGCCATGCGTCCGGATTGGAGGGGACTATGGAGGATAGTTTGAAGTGGTTGGTCGGTAAACACGACGTCGGAATGCGACTGAAAATAGGGTCGAAGTTTCCGTGCGGAGACGATCACAGCGAGGGCAAGTTTATCCAGCATGGGGTATCGTGATTTCGCATCGTTAAGTGCTTTACTCGTGTAGAAGATAGGTTTCTGGTCTACGCGGTCATCTCGGAGTAATACACCACTGACGGCCGAACTGAAGACTGAGACATAGAGTGATATGCTCAAATTTACCCTAGAGCTACTCTCTCAAATTAAGAGGTCAATTGTAGTATGTAGGGATCGAATCCACATGAACTCTAGATTCATAAAATAGACTTATTATTCTTTTAATTATGCTAAACCAAAATTGTATTTTAAATAGCAATGCAAAAAATAAAATAAAAGAGTTGTTAATCAATAGGAATAAACGCTAGGCTTAGGGAGATTCTCAGGAAATCATGGAAAATCAGATCAATTAATTAAACAAGCAGGATTCAACAATTAAGCATCGTTCTTGAACTCTAAACACAATTATAAAATAAATCAGTTCTCACTGCAAATATTATCTAAGTCTTAAAACCAGAAAACTCAAATCTCTTTGCAAAATTCAAGTTAAAAACCAGCAATAAAATCAAGTTTAGATAAGTTCACAAAATCACTAATTCAAATCTCTTTGTAAAAAGTAATTTTGCTCACCAAAGGTTTTATCAGGAAATCAATTATATTCTCATATCAATTAATAATCCTAGATCTAAATCCAGATGACTAATCAAAGATCTAGCATTAAGAACAACCTATGGTGAAGAACAAGAAAGATAATGAATCCTAAACAATTAATCAATCTAACAATCCATGAAATCCCTAATGAGAAACTCTAAACCTAACAAGCAGATCTACTCAGACATAATTGTAAGAACACAAATCATGAATAAAATAGATAGCATTAAGAGATTAAAAGTAGAAGAAAAGGAGTTCTGAATCTTCTCTGAAGGAGTCTTGATTCTTCTCTCCAAAAGCTCTCTAAAAATCTCTCAGGGTTTTGCTCTCAAAAGTTGCAGGGAAAAATAAAGCTTAGGTCTAAACAATGACCATAAAAATCCTATTTATATTTCTAAACACGTCCACGGACTAATGATGCAAATATGGAAAACTTTGGGGCAGCTTTATCTTCAAAACTTATGAGGAAAACTTCTGATTTCGTCTTTGGCCTAGCATCGATCGATGCATATGCTGTGTCGATCGATGCACTCTTCTGAACATGTCTCCCAACTTCGTAACTCAGCCTCAATGCTTGATTAAGCTCCAAATCTTCCTATTTAGCTCCATTATGCTCCCATCCATGCTAAATCCTATAAAGACTCAAAAGACTCTAAAAAATACCAAAAGTCTCTACAAATAAGACTTATATCATGGCTAAAAACACCTAAAAACCATGATATATCAACTCCCCCAGACTTTGAATTTGCTTGCCCTCAAGCAAGTCAAAAACTTCATCTGTGAAAGAGGTTTGAAAACGCAGGAACTCATTTTCTTTTTAAAGTAATGCCATGATAATCCAAACCTTAATCCACATGCTTAGCAGATAAATCCAAATCGAACCACCATGCACTTCTTCGTTGACTTTCATAGCATCCCAAATTCAAACCAAATTCCACTACTTCCTCTATAAAGCTTTCATCGGTGAGTCTCATCAATTTGATCAATATCAAGAACCTTCTAGACTCATTCCCGTACAATACCATAACAAGCAAGACATATCTTTTACCACATGTGGTATTCTTTCTCTGCCCCAGACTTATTCTATTTAAATTTCCTTAGAGCTTTGCTTTTTTTTTTTTTTTTTTTTTCAAAGGTGTAAGCGAATACCGGGGTCATTGGTAATTTACCTACCCCTCACTTCCAAGCTTTGTGTGATCATTTGACTCAAGAGTAGAATAATGAGATCACAGGTAATTTAACTAACCCTCTAAACTGATCAAAATCATCTCATCTTTTATTCTCCTTTTCGTTACAAAGCTCTCAGGGAAATATTTTAAACTTAAATAAGGGAGAGGGGTACCATTTTCTTTCTGAAGTCTTACTTGTCAGGTATGAACAAGGAGTCAAGCTCTATGAAAATCAATCTCCTTGATGAGGTAAAAAGAAAAGTACATAAATTACCTCAAGCTTTTATGGATTCTGTTGGAAATTCGGATGTCTCTGGTTTACTAGTCAGCCATTGGATTTTTCATTAGTCGGATTTGTTGATTCAATCTACAGCATTAATCAACCAAGGCAGTACACTAAAAAGAAAACTCATAGTTCCCAACAAAATTTTGACTCAATAGAACCTTTTTTTAAAAAAAACACAAAACAAAAATGTAGTTAGTAACTGCCTCCCCCAGACTTAAACAACACTGTCCCCAGTGCTATCAAGTAAGAGATTGGCAAATAAAATAAAAAATAAATGAAAATCGAAAGAAAATGAAAAAGAAAAACCTACCAGTGGGTTGCCTCCCATTAAGTGCTTGTTTTCAGTCAGTAGCTTGACTGTGTCGGATCTTTGGCATCCAATGGACCGGAAAGTGGCAGTGAATGCTTCCGAGAGGATGTCCTCTTCATCCAAGGTGGTGTGTAGGCAGTAGATGAATGAGGTATACAAGGGACATGAGGAACAGGACCAGGGCGGGACTTAGGTATGGATGGCTTTCTTTTATGTCCTGCAAAATCATCAATAGAAGAAACAAGTGCTCTACGATAATCTCGTGGCTTGGTTAACTGCACAACAGTTTTTGTACCTTTCAAATTCTTATTGATGAATGGAGAAGGTTTGGGTGAAGGAGATGCATACCTTGGCCTTACTTGTGGCTTCTGGACTGTGGAATGGTGAGATTTCAGCTTTACAACTGTTCTAGGACTTGCAGCTAAGGATCCAACTCGAGAATCTTTGGTTTTGGACAAGTCCGAGCCGTCTCTGGAAGGAGTTTCGATCGATGCAACAGCTGCATCGATCGATGCTTGGCCTGCAACTCGTGTTTCTTCAACGTTTTTGCAGCTTTCCTTAGCAATCCGTGTTTCCATTACAAAAACATCATCTACCAGCGACTTGTCATGGAGCAGAACCTCATCATGGTCTCTAGTACTGATTAGATGATCTCCACTTCAATCTTCAAGCTCAACAACTTGCTTGCTCACTTTCTCAACAGTCTCCAACTCTTTGACATACCCAGCAGTAATGTCTTCATGAAGTTCAATGAGTAGATCATCATCAGAAGCAATCTCCACAGAAAATGTCTGACCATCAATAGTGGGAACCCTTCTCAGCTTGTCCATCTCAAAGTTCATAACCAAATCATCCACATTCAAAGATATGTGCCCTTTCTTAACATCAATGATGGCACCAGTTGTAGCCAAGAATGAGCGTCCTAAGATGAGAGGATCACTAGGCTCTTTGTCATATTCCAGCACCACAAAGTCAGTGGGAATCATGCAATCTCCAATCTTGATTGGAATATCTTCCAAGACACCTTCAGGAATCCTTCTGGTTCGATCAGCTAAGATAAGAGAGATCTTAGTTGGCTTGAAATCTGTCATTCCAAGTCTCACAGCAACAAAATGTGGCATTAAATTGATAGTAGAACCAAGATCGCAAAGAGAGTGACAAAACCTTCTTGTGGAGATAGAGCAATCTAACACAAAACTTCTAGGATCTGGTAACTTTTCTGCAATCCTACTCTGAATCACTGCACTTACTTCTTTAGAGACAACCACCTCCTGCTTCTTATCCTTCTTCCTCTGTGGAGGCTGCTTCAACAAAATTGAGCTGACATCCTTTGTAAGTAGTGCTCCTTCCTCAGGACTCAAACCATTAGTGACCATCCTCTTTACATATCTCTTAATCTCAGGAGAAAACTTGACTGCATCAATCAAAGGCATCTCTATCATCACCTTGTCCATCCTAGCCTTGCATCTAGCTTCCTTAAGCTCCTGTTTGGATCTCCTAGGCTTAGGAAAAGGAACCTTAGGCTTATATGCTTTTTCTAAATTAGATGGTGGAACTGGAACAGAAACCGTAGCTGTCTGTGGGGGGTGTCGATCGATACTTATGGAGCATCGATCGATGCTTTTGTTATGGAGTGAGGTTGCCTCGACAGATGGTGACTGCATCGATCGATGCATTGTGATGGCGTCGATCGATGCTGGTTCCACTAACGTATCTTCATCTGCTTCCTTCACTAAAATCGCATTACAAGCATGGTTGGGGTTCTCAGTTCTTCTAGAAAGAAGTTCCTCTTGTCTTTTAACAGACCCAGCAGTCTGAATCACTTGATTCTCCAGCTTCTTGACATGAGTATTTAATGCATCAAACTTCACAGTCAGCTCAATGTATACAAAATCAATCTTCCCATTGAAGTCTACTGTTAACTTCTATTGAGCTTCCAAAATCTGTCCAATCATTGATTCCATCTTGCTCTCTGAATTGGGTGGAGGGAGGGGTTGGTAAGAAGAAGAACCATAGTTCCTAGTGAAGTTGTTGCTTGGATTTCCTGTGAAGGAATTCATCTGACCAAATCTCTGATTTTGATACCCAGGTCCATACACATAGTTGACATTTGCTTCTGTAGTCTCTGGCTTTGGCTCAAAAATCTCAACATCTTCAGCAAAATGGTCTGACTTATTTCCAACAAGAAGGTTGTGCACTGTATCCAACTTAGCATTCACTGCAGCAAACTGATTTGAATCATGGCCTTCATGTGCTCTCTTCCGCTCTAAGTCTGCATTCTTGGTACTGTTGCTTGATGCTAGCCTTTCTATCAACTTTTCAGCATCATCTGGGTACCTTGTCTTGAAGTTCCCATCACTAGCAGCATCCAAAGGCATCTGATACCTCCAATCAATACCACTGAAGAAGATACTGATCAACTGCATCTCTGAGAACCCATGATGCGGACAATTTCTCTGGTATGCTTTGAATCTTACCCAAGCAGCTTTGTAAGATTCAGCAGGTCCTTTCCTAAAGGTAGAGAGCTTGATCCTCAGCTCATCAGACATCGCATCATCATAAAAGTAATTCAAGAACGCCACCTTGATGTCATGCCAGGTCGTCAGAGATCTTGGTTTCAGCTGCCTTAGCCAATGAGAAGCTTGCCCAGCAAGAGAGTAGGGGAAAATCTTGCAGTAAAGATAGTCCTCTGTGACTCCATTAGCCTTGATGCTTGTGACTATGTCCTCAAAGTGTTCAATATGGTCTAGAGGCTTCTCATGTAGAAGGTTCTGGAATGGCCTTTGTCCAACAAGAGCAAAATAGGCAGGCTTCAGCTCAAAATCATTCCTTGGGAATGGAGGAGGGTGAAGCTATTTATGGTGGAAAGGTTAAGATGGAATGGATGATGATGAATGTATGCAATGAATGGATGGATGGTAAGGTGTTTCAATTCCCCTTATGCAGTTGCAGTATAAGAGGTATCAATCCAATTTGAGTGTTTGTAAACAGTTAAGATATGCATAAAGATCTAATTTAAGCCAGATGTAAAGGATGTTTGTCACTAACAATCCTATGATGAAAATGTAAAGTGCAGAAGGTAAACTAAATGAACTAAGAACTAAATGCAAATGAAACAGGATGATTAAGACAATAATGATGCAACCAACAGAAATAGAAACTAAGCTAAAGAACTAATGCAAGACAATAATAAACAGGACACTAAATGAATGCAGCAGAAATGAAACAGGAATGAAACAAGACAATCACAAATCATAAACAGCAGAGTTCTGGGGATGAACTCGAGCCAGCACTCGACCGAGTGTAGGTCGAGTGAGTGGTCGAGCTAGACTAAACGCAGAAACAGAGCAATGCAATAAAAACAGAGTAATGCAAAGACGGATCAAACTACAATCAAGCAACAGGATTAAGACTGTAAAATCAATAAACAAGGAAGGACTTGAGGAGGGATTCATGGGCTGGACTAATGATTGAGGCTATCTAACTTGATCAACAAATCTCAAACAACATGAGCTAATCTCTAGACATATGTATCTAAGACAAGTTTCTCCCACTCTCATGGTCAAGAAACAATCAAACCTATGCATTTCTAGACTTGCTCTCACATAGTAAAGAATCTACACAAGCAGGCAGTAAGAAATATGTCTCATACCAAACAAAACCTCTAATCTCTTAGCAAGCAAGATGGTAAGCTCTAGATCTAGCCTTATCTATGCCTCTTAAACATTGGTGTGATGCTAAGATGCTTGAAATCAGATCCTACCCTCTCAGATATAGGATCAGCATTAAGAACATCTACCCTAGAAGAGATCTACAACAATCAAGCTTGATAAAGCCAAACAAAGCTCATTCACAGCCCAGCCTAACCCATCCTCAAGATCCTAAACTACTACTCACAAGAACACATGATAAACATCAAAATCATAAACCCAGAAAAGATTGAAACTTGCATCATTAGAAAGATAAAACAAAGATCTACAATATTGAAAAAGAAATGAAACTTAAATTCTCAATATTAAGAAAGTTATTAAACTAACAATATTGAAGAATTTAGTCTTTTTCAAGTACAAGATCTAGGAAAATAAAAAGCAAAAAGAATAAATCCCAAAAAAGACAAATACTAGGTTTAGAGAATATCTAAAAAGCTGACTCCCTTTTTGTGGCTGCAGGTACAAGGCTTTATATAGGAGGGGAGTGGAAGCCCTAAAAATGCTAAAAGACAAAATAGTCAACGGCTCGGTCAACTCGACCTGTGCTCGGTCGAGTGGCAGGTCGAGCTGGCTTCTCTCGTGCATTGTCCACTCGGTCGAGTCCTCCTCAGCACATGGTCGAGTGTCTGGTCGAGTGTGCGGTCGAGTTGGACTCCGGACCTTGTTATTTCAGCCTTAACTCTCTTGCTTTCCCTTCATGATTGCTTCACTCCTTCCTCAGCATTGCTTCCATGCTCCTTAAGCTTCAAAATCACCTGTTTATGCATGAAAAGATGCAAATGCAATGCAACTAAACTCTAATGCATGATTAGTCCTAAAGCTATGCAATAATGGTGAAAATGGATAACAAAAGATGCAAAAGATGTGAATATACTAAGGGAAAACAGGGTAAAATATATGAACATCAGAGGGACAATTGCAGAACGGTTCTCATAGAATAAGTCTGGCCTGTTGAAATCCGCAAGAGTCTTGACAAGCTCTCCATTGTTTCCCCGTCTAGGCTGAAGGTTCTGCTGGTTGTTACCATCCAAATTGGCCCCATTCGCACCAATTCCGACATTGCGTCGATCGATGCCGACGTTGCGTCGATCGATGCCATCTGCATTCTCATCAACGATGACAGGTTCTTCCTGAATAACTTGTCCTTCAGCATCAATTTTTTGGCCTAGTTTGTTGCGCACATGACCCTCTTGATCTCTCAAAACTCCAGCCGCATCTGGTCTCAATATGATTGGGTTGACCATCTTTGTTGATTTGGCTGCTTTTCTGTTCTCACGCTCTAGATGTCCTAACTCTTGGTTTGTAAGCTTCACAACCGGACCAGTAGGATTTTTCCTGGTGCTAGGCTTAGGCATGTATCTGAAACACACAAGAGAAAAGAAACAAAAGCGTGTGAGTAAAACCGAAAAAGAAAAATTTAATCTAATGGTGAATCAAAAGGGTCCCCGGCAACGGCACCAAAATTTGATATGCTCAAATTTACCCTAGAGCTACTCTCTCAAATTAAGAGGTCAATTGTAGTATGTAGGGATCAAATCCACAGGAACTCTAGATTCATACAATAGACTTATTATTCTTTTAATTATGCTAAACCAAAATTCTATTCTAAATAGAAATGCAAAAAAGAAAATAAAAGAGTTGTTAATCAATAGGAATAAACGCTAGGCTTAGGGAGATTCTCGGGAAATCACGGAAAATCAGATCAATTAATTAAACAAGCAGGATTCAACAATTAAGCATCGTTCTTGAACTCTAAACACAATTATAAAATAAATCAGTTCTCACTGCAAATATTATCTAAGTCTTAAAACCAGAAAATCCAAATCTCTTTGCAAAACTCAAGTTAAAAACCAGCAATAAAATCAAGTTTTAA
The DNA here is from genome assembly GCA_024034495.1 of Camelina laxa. NCBI lineage: Eukaryota > Viridiplantae > Streptophyta > Magnoliopsida > Brassicales > Brassicaceae > Camelina > Camelina laxa. Next base: position 31,145,007 of record CM043880.1, read on the forward strand.
TAAGTTCACAAAATCACTAATTCAAATCTCTTTGTAAAAAGTAATTTTGCTCACCAAAGATTTTATTAGGAAAATCAATTATATTCTCATATCAATTAATAATCCTAGATCTAAATCCAGATGGCTAATCAAAGATCTAGCATTAAGAATAACCTATGGTGAAGAACAAGAAATATAATGAATCCTAAACAATTAATCAAATCCATAAAAAATCTAATGAGAAACCCTAAACCTAACAAGCAGATCTACTCAGACATAATTGTAGAATAAAATAGATAGCATTAAGAGATTAAAAGTAGAAGAAAAGGAGTTTTGAATCTTCTCTGAAGGAGTCTTGATTCTTCTCTCCAAAAGCTCTCTAAAAATCTCTCAGGGTTTTGCTCTCAAAAGTTGCAGGGAAAAATAAAGCTTAGGTCTAAACAATGACCATAAAAATCCTATTTATATTCCTAATCACGTCCAGGGACTAATGATGCAAATATAGAAAACTTTAGGGCAGCTTTGTAAATCTTCAAAATTTGTGAGGAAAACTTCCGATTTCGTCTTTGGCCTAGCATCGATCGATGCATATGCTGTGTCGATCGATGCACTCTTCCGAACATGTCTCCCAACTTTGTAACTCAGCCTCAATGCTTGATTAAGCTTCAAATCTTCCTATTTAGCTCCATTATGCTCCCATCCATGTTAAATTCTATAAAGACTCAAAAGACTCTAAAAATATCAAAAAGACTACAAATAAGACTTATATCATGGCTAAAAACACCTAAAAACCATGATATATCATAGAGGTACAATGTGTCGCCGTCTTCTGGTTTGACTAACACTGGATGCAGGTCAGATACTCCTTTAGTTGCCGAAAAGCGATCTCGCATTCTTCGTCCCAATGAAAACCCTTGTTTCCACGGAGCAGTTGGTAGAAGGGAAGGCATTTATCCATTGATCGGGCGATGAAGTGATTTAGAGCTGCCATTCGGCCGGTCAGTCGTTGTCCCTCTCGCTTGTTAGTCGGTGATGGCAGTCCCCATATGGCTTCGATCTGCTTAGGATTTGCCTCTATTCCCCGTTCGGTGACGATATATCCTAGGAGTTCGTCTGAAGTGACCCCGAATGTGCACTTCGTTGGATTCAGCTTCATCTGGAACTGATCGAGGATATCAAAACATTTGGCGAGATGCTGATTGTTTTGCTCTGCAATCAAGGACTTGACCAGCATGTCGTCGATGTAGACCTCCATAGTTCGTCCGAGTAGATCAATGAACATCATGTTCACTAGCCGTTGGTAGGTTGCTCCGGTGTTCTTCAATCCAAACGGTATTACCTTGTAGCAGTAGGTTCCCCTATCTGTGATGTACGTTGTTTTTTCGCGATCAGCCGAACTCATGGCGATCTGGTTGTAGCCCGAGAAAGCATCCATGAATGAAAGCATTTGGTTTCCCGCTGTGGCTTCGACGAGACGATCTATATGTGGTAAAGGAAAGCTGTCCTTAGGGCATGCTTTGATGAGATCGATTAAATCCACGCAAACTCTCCACTTGCCGTTCTTCTTATTGATCACGACTGGATTAGCCAGCCAATCGGGGTACTGGACCTCCATTATCTGATCAGCTTTGAGTAGTCGTTCGACTTCATCTTGGACTGCTTTGGCCCGATCCGGACCCAAACGCCTGCGTTTCTGTCTTATCGGCTTGAACGTGGGGTCGACGTTGAGCTTATGGCAGATGACATCGGGACTTATCCCGACCATGTCCTTTGTTGACCAGGCGAATGTAGAAGATCGAGATTGTTGAAAAGCGATCAGCTTTGTGTTTATATGCTCCTCGATTTCGGCCCTGATGCCAATAGTTCGTGAGGGGTCGGAAGGGTCGATGTTTGCCTGGATGATTCAACACTCCGGAGACTTGATGCGATCTCGCTCCGGCTTGTGGGGACCGGTAAGATGGTCCCCGCTCTGTAATTGCTATGCGTGCTCGGTTTTCCTCTGCTTCTTTTCGATAACGGAGCAGGATCGGCTATCCTCTGATCACCGTAAAGCGTGCAGATTCCTATGATGGCAGGAAATTGAGGCAGAGGTGATAGGTCGATGGTACGGCTTGCATTGCCTATATCCATGGTGCCCCTAGGATGGCGTTGTAGATCGGGGGCGCGTCGATGACGACAAACTTGGTCTTCCGGGACACACCGCCAGCTCGCACTTGTAGTTTTACATCGCCCATCGACATTTTGGCAATCCCATCATAGCCCGTTAATGTGCGAGTCTCGGGTTTCACCTGCTCTGGTGTGACGCCCATTTTTTCTAGTGTTTGCCAGAACAGTACATTGACAGTACTTCCCGTATCGATCAAGACTCTTTCAACGTCAAACTCACCCATGGCGACTTCGATGACCAAGGGATCTGAATGAGGGTGTTGGATCCCTTTGGTGTCTTCCTGTCTGAATGATATGGGGTCCAAGCAGAGTGGAGTTTCGCTCGAAGATGTCTGAAGACTGCAAACCTAACGTGCCCTCTTTTTTAATGCGCAGACGGAGTCGGCGCAGTCCTCTGGTGGGCCGATTATCACAGTTATTCAACCTCGGGGAGGTGAATTGGCCCGCTCGGGATTTTGCCCTCTCTGCCGCTTGGGTGGGTCTGGCTGTTCGTCTTCCTGGGGCATTACTTCTTGATGGTTTGCCATCACTTGGTTGGCTGGTTGTTGAATATCGTTAGTCGGGCCATTGTTTGTATATCCTCGTCCGCGGCCTCCTGTACCGCGACCACCGTTAGATTGTCCACCTCGCCATCCTCTGCGACGACCTCTGCCTCCACGGACACTCTTTGGCTGAAAGATGGCTTCGACTTCGCCAGAAAGGTATTTCCCATACAGGTATGACCGGCGATCATGTGGAAATCGTAATACAGCTCCTTCGGGTCGGACGGTTGGTTAATTTGGCCGTCCACTTCGGAGACCGTATGGATGATGCCCTTCTTTCGATCCTGAGGGTCATGATTTTTCCGGGGCTTGTGATGCTCGTCGCGGCTTTTAGCCTTTGGGAGATACGACGGTGTGAATGTTGTTTTCGCTGCCAGTCGTGCGTCATCTTCCTCCAAGAATGCGAACCGAGAGGCTCGGTGCAGCGCATCATCGAGGTCTTTGGGTTCCCGGATGTTGAGATCCTTCCGCAGCTGGGATCCGGGAAGCAGGCTCTTTCTGAAGGCAGCGATGGCGGCGTCTTCTGGGACGGAGACGTTTGCCAATTTCTCCTTAAATCTTCCTAAGAAACTGTCGATGGACTCGCCGGGTTCTTGGGCCATCTCCCAGAGGTCCGAACTCGTCACACCTCGCTTGATGAAAATTTGATAGTGTGTGAGAAAACCTTTGACAACTGGGTGAAGTTATCGATCGAGTTCGCTTCGAGCCTTGAGAACCAAGTTAAGGCGGATCCGGAAAGGCTGTCGACAAACAGCTGGTAATATGTCTCTTTGTTCATCGGTGAATCGCGCTTTTGCCGCGGTCGCCATAAAAGACGTCATGAAGAGGACCGGATCCTTGTCGCCGAGGTAGGTTGAAAGTTTTAGCTTAACGTTTGGTATGGCGGCCTATAGGATCCGTTGAGTGAAGGGGGTTTGCCGAGTGTTGATAGCCCGATAAAGAAGCGTATTCATGTCGCGGATCTGCGACTGGATCTCCTCGATCTCGAGGCAAGGTCCCGTGTTGGTTGCTGGGGTGACCGGGATAACCAATGTTTCTTAGACTCGCGAGTTTGGGTTCGTCGTTCGGATGCCTGATTTAGCCTGCAGGGGGAGAGTCCTTCGCGACGACTGGTTGACAGTTGATAACATCATTATTTTACTCATATTAGCTATAGTTTTCATATGCATTTAGGAAGAGTTTGATGAGATTCTAGGTATAAAATGTCTATTATCAAGTATTTCATGTTTCAACAAGGTTTTACAAGTTTTATAGCAATTTGGACGAAAAAGGAAAGAAAATACGTTTTAGGAAAGTTTCAGAGCTTTACAGTACGGGTAACTTTTGTACAGCTTCAAGAACTCAAAATATATCGTTTTTGGTGTCTTTGGAAATCTGGAAGAGTCATCTTTCTCCTCGAAGTGGAACCAAGTCAATCCATCCAGCCATCCGAAAGTTATGCCCGATTTACCAGGACGTGCTATAAACCGACATAGGAAAAACCGACTTAACGATGGGCTTTTGTTCAAGGCCTGACCACCGACCACCACGGCGGCCCAGTCCAAGCCTCCTCCACGGTCCATAAGCCTATTTCTCCGCCTCTAAGCCTGCACTTAAGAAGAGAAGACGTTTCTATCCTAAACAAAACCCTATAAATACTCTTAAGATCTAGGGTTTTGAGGTGTGCTTCCTGTGTGCCTCTAAGATCTTCATTCACGCCACCAACAGCCGACCTAGAGACGACCAGAGACTCCTCTACCACCGTCGAAGCTCTCTCTCTCTCACCTCCTCTTAGAAGCCATCGCCGAAGACACCAAATCTCTTTCTACTCTTTCTAGTTCTTTCATTCTATCTTTGCTTTGGGATCAAGTTACTTTTGTGACAAATAGAGAAGTTTACTTTGAACCCTCTTTTTTTTATTGATTTCCTTTTGATGCTATACTTTATAATATCAATGTTGTTTCTTTGCATCATGAGCGAGTAGTTTACTTTGTTGCTTTCTATGGGGTGATTCAAGGGGAATTCATAGGTTCGCTTCAATTAGGTTGTTTGATCTTATTTTTGGCTTTATATTAGAGTTCTTTTGGGACATTTTTATCTTAATGCTTATGCTTGGATTAATCACCAAGCACTGATCTACAGAACGAGAGCGCTAACCGTGTTATCCTACTTCTCTCAACTAGTGTTATACCAAAGCTTTGCTCATAACCTGCGTAAGTTGAGTTGCGAAGTTTGGTGAATGTATCAAAGTTGAGTAACGAAGTGTGAAGACTTTAGACTTTCATTCTATAAGAATAGCTTGTTAGTTCATTAGTGTTTCGTAGTTGAGAACCTAAACCGAAAATTAGTATTTACTTGTTAGATCTTACACTTAATATTGCTTAGCGCCATGAAAACCCTAAGATGACTCACAAAACGCCCAACGCCTTAGTCTTATAGTTTTAAACCCTTTTTATTTTCTTGCAATAGTTATTAGGAAAACCAAAACTCCAATCTCTTCTTAAGTCTTAGCCATAGTTCTTACTCTTTTAATTCAATTTGGGTTTGCTATTACTCTCTGTGGGATCAATCCTAAAATACTACAATTGATTAACTGTGCACTTTTAGTCGTCGTGTAGTCTTTTCAGGTAAAAAATTTGGAGTGCAATTCTACACACATCAAAGCTTTTTGGCGCCGTTGCCGGGGAGTAACTAGCTGCCTATTGAATTTGATAAGAACTCTCGTCTAAGATACTTTGAAATTTTTCTTTTAAATCTTTCAATTTTAGTTTTAATTTTCTTGTTTTTCGATAACCTCTATTTTCCTTTTTAGTTTCTGTTTTTGGATTTTTTAGTGCATGACTAGGAGCCAACCCTCCTTAACCGTATATCCAATTCAAGACATTGATCGACTTGAACGTGTAATCAGGAAACTTCGAAGACAACAACTCATGGCCGAAGAAAGGAACCAGGACCAAGGTCCCCTTAACTTCGACCAACCGCCGATACTTCCTGCCCTCGACGAGGAAGGAGAACAAATTCTCGCACAAGGTGGCAACCCCAACCTTGTAGCCGCTGATCCGCAACTCGACCCTGAAGTTGGCCGAGACAACCTACAAGCTCCTCGTGATGCTAATCCTCTAGGAGTGGGAGACAACCTTGATGCTCCTCCTCACCAGCCTGCTCTTGTCATTAATCCACCACTTCCTCAAGCTGGCGGAAGGAAATCTGTTTATGTGCACCCGCTGAGACGTGCCGCACCTAACCGTACCATAGCCGATTATGATGCTCCTAACCAATTCGTTCAAGACCTAACTTGAAGTGTAAGCTTTTTCCTTTCTCTCTAGCCGACAAGGCTCATAGATGGTTAAAGTCTCTACCACCTGGATCGCTCACTAGCTAGGAAGGATGCAAGCCAGCCTTTCTTAGACACTTCTACACCAAGTCAAGATCTAACTCTCTTCGCAACAAGCTGCAAAGTTTTCAACAAGGACCGATCGAAAATTTTTATGAAGCATGGGAACGTTTCAAGGACTATGAACGTGACTGCCCCCATCATGGTTTTGCTCAAGGTAACCTCTTAAGTACTTTCTATAGAGGACTACACCCTAAGTATCAACTTTCACTCGACACGGCCAGCAATGGAGATTTCACTACAAAAACCGTTCAAGAAGGAAGAGCTCTCATCGACAACCTTTCCGCAAGTAGTAGCAACACTTGCACCGATTTTGATAGAACCATCCGTTCTAACAATTCTGATGCTAAGGAGATTGCCGACCTCAAGAACATGATGAACCAACTTCTAAGGAACCAACAACGTGGAGTAAACTCTTGTGATACTATTAACAATGCAAACATGGAGCCTTTCCAAGAAGATTCTTATGACTAAGAAGAAGAAGTCAACTATGTTGGTGCTCAAGGTTACTACCAAAACCGTGGGTACAACAAAAACTTCAACAACAACTTTAGAAATACTTCTAACCTTTCTTATAGGAACCCAAATGTGGAGAATCCCCAAGATCAGAACTATCCTCAGCAAGCTAACCGCTTTCAAGGCAACAATTTTGGTGGAAACAACAAAAACTTTCAGCCGAGACCTCAATTCAACAACAACAAGCCGCCTTTTCAATCCGAACCAGCCCAGGCGCCTGCCACTCAAGCTGATGCTAATACCGACACAAAGATGCAAGAACTCCTTGTTGCTTTTCAAAAGCAATCAAGAGAAATCAACTCAAGGATGGATAACATCTATACCGAACTGAATGGGAAGTTTGAAAGCATTTCTATCCATGTCAAGAAGCTTGAAACTCAAGTTGTTCAAACCGCTAATGCTGTTCCACGCCAAGTTGGTGTACTTCCGGGAAACCCCGAAGAGAATCCTAAAGGATTTTGCAATGCTATCTCAGCCGTACCAGCCCTCACCTACCGTGAAGCTAAGCCTACGGTACCACTCTTTGACTCTTATGAAGATGTTATTCGTATGACATGTCCATTTGAAGAAGAAACTGCAAGCCACTACCCCATAAGGAGACTACCTAAAGCTGAAGACCCTAGACGCTTTGTTTGCTCATGCTCCATAACAGACATTGAGTTCTCTAACTCTCTTTGTGATTTTGTTGCTAATATTAATGTTATGCCAAGAAGTGTAGCCGATACACTAGGATTGCGAGACATATCTCCATCCAACCTCAGTTTAGTCTTTGTAGACTCATCACAAAAGGTTCCCGACGGATTTGTTCGAGACCTACAACTTGTAGTAGGAGACTGCATAGTTCCTACCGATTTTCACATCCTAGATATGGAAAACAAGGCCGAGAGACCATTAATTTTAGGAAGACCATTCCTAGCTACTGTTGGAGCAATCATAGACCACAAGTCAAAAAGGACAACCTTTGCTAACATTAACAAGAATAAGTCATATCCGACTATCTCCAAGCCAAAACTGTGGCCGACTTACACATTACTTGAAGAGCGGATGGATCCTAACATTGACAAGCTGAAGCAATTCAACCATTCAGCATCCACAAGTGCCAACAACCTGCCACCTAAGCCACCTAAACCGCCTAAGCAACCACAAATTTCCAAGATAAAGATCATAGTTCCTCCTGAGCTAAGCAATGAAAGCAAGGAACAGATCCAAGAGATGATAAGGCATACTAAGGAAGTTCTTCTTCATGCAAAAGTTTTTGAAACTTCTGCAAAAGGACAACTTGTTATAGAAGCTGGAGCAGACTATCAAGATATGAAAGGAGCCGAAGGAGCATTGATCCCGAAGCTGACCCTTCTCAAGCCAAACTTGGCCACTAGTCGAGCCAACGACGTTAAACAAGTGCGCTTCTTGGGAGGCAACCCAAGCTAGTAAGTATTTATTTTTAGGATTTATTTTCTTTTACTTTTAATATTTCTGCATTTTAGTTTCAGGTTTATAAAAAAAAAAAACACAAAAAAAAAAATAGAAAACAGAAAAGCCAAAAAGAAGGAAGAAAAAAGTCCATGGATTGTCTACATACACCATGACTAGTGGCAAGTATCACCTACTGACCGGCCATGTTCAACCTGACCGAAGAATGCCGAAGGCGACGGATCATCACTATCCTTGAGTGATCGAAGCCGAGAGTCCCCACTAGCCGTACCACTTGTAGCTGATGCCATGTCCTGCACCGTGTACCACATACCACCACCATACCTGCTGCTTAGTTCATATCCGATGTCAAGCAACCAAAGGAAGTACAAACTATTAGTCACCACACTTTCATTCCACAGCCGACTTCTAGACAATTTTTGGGCACCAATAAAACGTCTAGGGTCGACACAAACACATTCCATCAAGGTGACATTGTTCTTAAACCCTACAATTTTCCTTATGATTTTTTATCCTCATCTCTTTCTTTTTCCCACCGAGGACGGTGTGATTTAAGTCTGGGGGGAAGGATGTTACATCCTATACTAATGCTGCTTTCTATTTTGTTGACTTGATACCTTTTTCCACTTTTTACATCAATAATTTTGACATTTTATCGAGTCACATTTTTTTTATTGAGTCAAAACTAGTAGGGGATTATGATCTTATTCTAAAGGTTTATTTGATTTGTATTAACACTCTTATGACTCTTGATTATGCTTGACAACAAAACCAAAGTTTGGAAAGACTGTGAGCCGACTGAACAATCCCCCAAGTCCCTATTCGATGGATATTCAGATGATCTAACGTTGTCTCTAACTTTATAGGACCTAAACCGGACTTAATATTCATGCCCTGGGAATTGGTATACACTGGACTAGATCCCTACATTCAAGCCACACAAGACATTGCACTTCTTCAAGAGTATTTTCCTCTCTCTCTTCCCTTCAATACTTTATAAAAAAAAAAGAGAAAAGAATAAAAAAAAGAGAGAGAATAAAAGATGAAATGATTTTGATAAGTTTAGAGAGGTAGGTAAATTACCGATGACCCCGGTATTCGTTTACATCTTTGATTTAAAAAAAAAAAAAAGAAAAAAAAGAAAAAAAAAGAAAGAAGAATTGAGAAAAGGGAGAGGAAAGGAATCATATGAAGAGAGTCTTGGCTTGAAGAGAGTCTGCAAGCCATTGATCGATTTTCCCTTGGTAAGATTTCACTTTTTATTATTGCTTAATCAATGTAAAGAGATGACAATGGAGATTCTGGAAACTCTAAGAATTGTGGGATCAAGGAGAGTTGATGACTCTCATTGTGGATTACAAATGGAAGTTCCTAATGTCAAGGCGAAGAAGAGTGCAAAGACAATTTCCCCAAAGATAAGTGAATTCCCAGTATTTTCAAAACCTCTTTTCCATGATTTAGTTTGATTATTTGCTTGAGGACAAGCAAAGACTAGTCTGGGGGAGTTGATAACATCATTATTTTACTCATATTAGCTATAGTTTTCATATGCATTTAGGAAGAGTTTGATGAGATTCTAGGTATAAAATGTCTATTATCAAGTATTTCAGGTTTCAACAAGGTTTTACAGGTTTTATAGCAATTTGGACCAAAAAGGAAAGAAAATACGTTTTAGGAAAGTTTCAGAGCTTTATAGTACGGGCAACTTTTGGAGAGCTTCAAGAACTCAAAATATATCGTGTGTGGTGTCTATGGAAAGCTGGAAGAGTAGTTTACTTTGTTGGGTTCTATGGGGTGATTCAAGGGGAATTCATAGGTTCGCTTCAATTAGGTTGTTAGATCTTATTTTCGGCTTTATATTAGAGTTCTTTTGGGACATCTTTATCTTAATGCTTATGCTTGGATTGATCACCAAGCACTGATCTAGAGAACGGGAGCGCTAACCGTGTTATCCTACTTCTCCAAACTAGTGTTATACCGAAGCCTTGCTCGTAACCTACGTAAGTTGAGTTGCGAAGTTTGGTGAATGTATCAAACTTGTTTAGCTAGCTGGTTGACATGCGACGTTGCCTGCGAAAGTTGAGTAACGAAGTGTGAAAACTTTAGACTTTCATTCTATGAGAATAGCTTGTTAGTTCATTAGTGTTTCGTAGTTGAGAACCTAACCCGAAAATTAATATTTACTTGTTAGATCTTACACTTAATATTGCTTAGAGCCATGAAAACCCTAAGATGACTCCCAAAACGCCCAACGCCTTAGTCTTATAATTTTAAACCCTTTTTATTTTTTTGCAATAGTTATTAGGAAAACCGAAACCCCAATCTCTTCTTTAGTGTTAGCCATAGTTCTTACTCTTTTAATTCAATTTGTGTTTGCTATTACTCTCTGTGGGATCGATCCTAAAATACTACAATTGATTAACTGCGCACTTTCAGTCGTCCTGTAGTCTTTTCAGGTAAAAGATTTGGAGTGAAATTCTACACACATCAACACTTGGTACATCGGAGAAGTCGAGGCGGCGGGTGAGATCGCCCATCACGAGCACAGGTGACTGGCCGGCAGAGATCTGTGACGGGGTCGCCTGGGTCATGACGGCGTCGACTCTGCGGTTGGTGTCGGAGATCATCTGATAGATATCTTTCGTCATGGTGCCGAACAGGATCCTGAAATCTTCCATGGAGAAGACCTGCGGGTCATGGACCGCTATCGTAGTGCGAACAGGGAGATCCCTGGTTTGTGCTCCGAGTTGCTGTTCCATGATGCGCGTCGCTTCCTCGTTCGAGGGTTGTTCATCCAAACGTTCCACGTCGAGGTTGACCGGTTCTTCGCGAGTTCTTCCTGCTCCCTGGCTGGTCTCTTCTTCAGATCTGACCTCAATTGGGAGTTCGGGGCAGGTTTCGGTTGGGTTCGTTGTTGCATCGATGGTACGACAAACGTAAACGGTGGTGGCTTGCTTGGTTGGAGCACCGCTTTGTGTTGCAGTGTTGTCTTGAGCGGATACGACGCCTGTGACGTCAGACATGCTAGAATCAGTGCGGTTCGCTCCGGAGACTTCGTTAGTGATTGGAGACATTATCGTGAGTTTCGAGAGGACTTCTTGGTCGAGCTTTTCTTAGAGAATAACAATGTAAAGACGATTTGCGTCCCCACAGACGACGCCAATTGTAGAAACTAGGTTTCCACAATGAATTTGTTTAGGGAGGGAAACAAATTCAAGGAAGTTATCTCTCTAAAAAGTCGATCTAGGCTGAGAAATTGGGAAAAAGGTTAGATTTCTCGAACTGGGGTTTTTTGCTAAGAACAATATGTGAACTGAATTATTGTATTCAATTCTGGATCCTTTATAATGGAGAAGTCTCTCCTTATTTATACATGTACATAGATTACATAATATATTAACTTTCCTTATCAGATGAACTAAGACAAGGAAAGTTGCTTCATTCTTCGAGTCGGCCGCCGGACGAAGTGGAAGTCGGCTCTTCTTCCTCAAGTTGGCTCTTCTCCCACAAGTTGCTTATCTTTCTGGTTTAATTTGGTATGTCGTGGTGCTAAATCCCGCACCAACACGAAGTCGCAAGCTTGAGCCAAACATCTCATGTTAACATTGTTTCTCTGCTTGGTTTCTGCTATGAAGGATCCAAAAGAGTGATTGTATATGAATATCTCGAGAATGGTTCTCTTGATCAGTCGTTGAATCTTGATGTCAGTACACTTTATGGAATCGCGCTAGGTGTTGCTCGGGGATTAGAGTACTTGCACTATGGCTGCAAAACAAGGATTGTGCATTTTGACATCAAACCACATAATGTACTGTTAGATGAGAATCTCAGACCCAAAGTTGCTGATTTTGGCCTTGCTAAGCTCTGTGAGAAGCAAGAAAGCATCTTGTCATTGCTTGACACAAGAGGAACTGTAAGATACATTGCTCCAGAACTGTTTTCAAGAATGTATGGAAATGTATCTCACAAGTCGGATGTGTATAGCTATGGAGTGTTGGTTCTTGAGATGATAGGAGCAAAGAACAAAGAAAAAGTCGAAAATCCTAACTCGAACAACAGCTCAGCTTACTTTCCAGATTGGATCTACAAGGATCTTGAAAATGGAGATTACGTAAAGCTTCATGGTGATGGACTAACCCAAGAGGAAGAAGATATTGCCAAAAAGATGATCTTGGTCGGTCTATGGTGTATTCATTTTTGCCCATCTGATCGTCCATCAATGAACAAAGTTGTAGAGAATATGGAAGGAAGTTTGGATTCTCTTAATCCTCCTCCTAAGCCTCTTTTGCATATGCCAATAATGCAAAATATTGCATAATCATCACAGCCATCAGACGAAAGCTCAATTTACTTTGAAGTATGATTCCATGACTGTTGGGAGAATCTATATTCTGTTTAGCACCAACAATGTATCACTTTATATATTGATCCTTGAAACATATGTAAAACAAATCATATATATTTGACATTTATAGGCATATTTTCCATGATCGACTGTTTTAAAACTTAGGTGGTAAACAGTAAAATGATTTTGTTTTATTGGAAGGACTTGGAGTAACATTTTATTTAATTCCCGTCCAAAACTAATTGAATATGAAATACATTGTTTGAAAACAATAAGGGGAATTACCTAGAATCTATTTTTTATTATATAAACTTTGACGACAAAATTACTCATTAACAAGACCGTGACACGCGTCAATTATATTATTCAGATGTTGACACATGTCAATATATTATTAAATTTTTTTTTTTAAAAATGTAAAAATTCAAAACCTAACTTAAAAAGGTTTTATATAAAAGTAAATAGATAAAATAAAACCTAATTTTATATAAAATCTAATTATAAGATAAATTATATATATATATACCATTAAATTCAAAATTATAATATTGTATACTTATTTAATTTTAAGTTGTTATATTACAAGAAAAGGATTACTTTTTATATAAGATAAAAAATGATTGTGAAAATTATACAATTAGTTACTGTTTCTAAAAAATGTAAATACTCACCTTTACATAAAGAAAAAGATTGTTGAAGTAAAAAAAACAAAGATCGTCTCATATTTTTTTCACCAATCAAATAATTTATTCAAAAGACTGCTATTGTAATATATATGATAGGAGTAAGTATGTAAAATTAACGTATACGTTTTTGTAACTATAAAAATGTTAAAGTGAAAAGACATATAATATAATAGGTTATTTAGTGTGTTCATAAAAATAATTTGTTGGTAGTAGTTAATACTAAAGAGTATATTTTAACAGTAAAATATATTTGTGTGTACAAATAAACTTTTAGTGGTAATGTAGACAGTATATTTGTAAATTGACATACATTAGTGTATTATAGCAAAAAAAAAAAAAAAACTATTTTCTATAACTAAAAGTTTATCTCTTTAACTTTATACATTGTTTTTACTTACGAAAAGAATTAAATATATATTCTTTGTTAAATCTAATATAATTTTAACACTTTTAAACTCATCTACAACTATTTTCTTTAACTAAAAGTGTATCTATTTTTTTTTCAACCAAACAATAAATTAAAAGGAATTTCCTCGGTTAGTTGCCCAAGCCAGATGGAAGAGGTTTACAAAAGAAACTTCAGAGATAAGAGAATGCGAAGCAAGAGCAAGACAATTCGCCTTCGAATTTGTCGCATGCAGGATCCAAGAGATGGAGAATAGTGGAAAAAACTCCACCGAATTTAACTCATCGAGAAAGTTGGAAAATGATGGCCAATATTCAGAGGAATGCACCATAGTGAGTAACTCAGCACGTAACTGCTCCATGGCCCACAACAACGCTTATAACTCTGAATGCAGGTTGGAGGGGCTCCGTCTCAGACACTTGGCCTCCAACAACAAGGTTTACTCCTCTCCAACGTAACATCACCAGCCCAATCATGAATGCTCATTGGTTGCTTTCTAAGAACCATCAATTTGATAACAAGGTGAAGAAACCTGGACATCCGAGGACGGAGATGGAGCCGACATGACCGCCGTAAAAGATAGTGCCTCTTCCTAGACTAACTTATCACCCAAAGCCTAAGCAATTATATCATTCATCTCGATATCTAAACCTTTTAAAAAAAAATTATTTATAGCCTTCCAGATTACCCATAAAAATCATAGTAATTGAAGAAGTTGATCAGGATCACACTGTTGAGAGACATCCCTCCAGAAAAAAAAATTCAAATTTGAGTACACCAACTCATATGGAAAACCCTCTGATGAGACCGGAGTTAGAGATAAATCCTAAACTTCCCACAAGTGATGGCATTCAAAAAATAAATGTGATTGATAGTCTCAACCGTAGAATCGCACCTTTTACATCAAATATTTACATTGGACACCTGGTATATCAATTTAGATAGTTTTTACTTACTAAAAATACTTACTTTATATTCTTTTCTTGTCCTGCAGAAGATAATTCAATCTCCTATGAAGAAAGTTTATAAGTTTCATGGCAATTTCGTCATTTTTTTTTTTTTGAACAAAGACTAATTTGTGTCTTAGTCAAATGAACAAAAAAAAAAACTTCTTTCGTTTATTAATGTTACATCTTTGTGTTATTATAAACTTCTTTCGATTATTAATGTTACAAACAAAGGTAACAAAGATATGGTTAAGGTCTGTACTGTCCTAAGAAAAGTCTCTCCACCTTATCAAGTCAACTAAACTCTCCCCTTTCTCTATGGCTTTACTATACTTTGTGTGTGTGTGTGTTTTTTTTTTTTTTGGCAAAATTATTCTCACACCTCATGGAATCTCCGTCCTCCATGGGATCTCAAACAACTAAGTTCAGTCTGATCTTCTTATTCTTGTTTTATTATCTTCCTTGTGCTTTAAGCAAACAGGATCGTTGGTCGTGTAATGATCTGTTTCAGTGTGGAAACATCACAGCTGGTTTTCCATTCTCGGGAGAAATTCGTCGAGAAAATTGTGGTCACTCTTTTCTCAAACTAAACTGCAACAAAAGCTCAAACACAACCTCTCTTACCCTCTCAGGCTACAACTACACCGTTCTCTATATAGACAACAGCAACAACAAATCCCCCACTCTTGGACTTTCAAAACAAGATTTCTCAGGTTCTTTTTTCTCTGCTTCATTCTCCACCACACCTTTACCTTCAGATCTCTTCCAGACTTTACCATCTTACAAAAGCCTTGATGTGTTTTACGCTTGTGACCCTCGTCGCCATTTCCTAGGGAATTTCACATGTCAAGTCAAAGGTCTTGGCTCGGTTATTCAAAACTCTACACATCGCAAACTTTGTGATGAGAGTTTCAGTGTGACAGTTCCTACAAGTTTTTTCCCAGAGGAGGAAGTTTTGGATTTGACTTATTTAGAGAGTGTTCTTAGAAATGGATTTGAAGTGAAGCTTAGGATGGATGAGATACATTGTCCACCAGAATGTTTATCCTCTACTGTAAGTTGCGGCTATCTTCTCGGAGTTTGCTGCAAATACGTTTCAGGAACGCTGAGTTGCGGCGGTACTACTGAAGACTTCTTTTATGGTAATGTTTTCTAAATTTAAATCTCATCATCTGATCAATATATAGTCAATAGACAATAAACGTTACTAATCTTTTTGTCTGCAATAATGTTACAGATGTGATTCCAAGTACACGCTCCATACTGATAACAATTGCACAAGGTTAGAATTTACCGTTTCGACTTGTACATATTGAACATTCGAGGGGACTATAACTAACTTCATTATTGTGTTTTTTTTCAGTTTTAGGGGCAAATGTATTTATAGTTGTGGTGATGGTTATAGCATTCTTGATCTGGAGGAAAAAAAAAAAAAGCAAATGCTCTAAGAGATCAGAACCTTAATATGTTAGCAACCCTGAGACGGTGTAGTTATAAGGAAATCAAGAAAATTACAAAATCATTTACAGAAGTTGTTAGACGAGGAGGGTTTGGAACTGTATATAAAGGGAAGTTACGCGATGGTAGTAAAGTTGCAGTGAAGGTCTTGAAGGATTCTAATGGAAATTGTAAAGATTTCATCAACGAAGTCGCAAGCATGAGCCAAACATCTCATGTTAACATTGTTTCTCTGCTTGGTTTCTGCTACGAAGGATCCAAAAGAGGCATTGTATACGAATTTCTCGAGAATGGTTCTCTAGATCAGTCGTTGAATCTTGATGTGAGTACACTTTATGGAATCGCACTAGGTGTTGCTCGGGGATTAGAGTACTTGCACTATGGCTGCAAAACAATGATTGTGCATTTTGACATCAAACCACAGAATGTACTGTTGGATGAGAATCTCTATTGTTGGGTTTGACAAACACAAAACAAATGGGCTTTAATGGGCCAGACGAAATTGGCATTAAGAAAAGGAGAAGAAGATTCTGGAAAATGATTTGGCCCATATGCATACATGTATATGTGTGTTTCATCAATCAAGAAAGTGGAGGTAGGTGAGAGACAAGACATCAAAGAGAGTTCTAGAGAAACAGAAGAAAAGAGGGTTCTTCTTCAAGAAGCTTTCTCCTTCTTTGTTGTGTTCTTGTTCTTGTATCCTCTTGTGTGTCAAAATCTGTAAACCAAAACAACATCACAAGTTAGTGGTGTGTGTAACTCTCTTCATATAGATGAAGTTGTGGGAGACGGTTCCCACCCGAGACGTATCTGTTAGAGGCGGGAACTCGATGATCAAATTCTCTTGTGTAATCTTGTGTCATGTTTAAGTTTTAGATATATGAATCTTTAATCGGGTGTGAGGCGATGAGTGATGTAGAGTTAAATCAATAACCCAAAGCACACTCTACCACGATCAAGTGGTGTCGTCGTAGCACTTTACGGTCGAACCACAAAGACCAAATGATACACTATGAAATTATATAGACCGAGTATAGCTAAAACAAAGAGAGAGTTTGTAACGCAAGTAACCAAAGAAAACAGAAAATAAATAAGAGTTTCTAAATTAAGAGAAAGTATTGGGCGCAGGGAATCAATCAAGGGTTATGATCACAAAATTGGGTGATGGATTGGGATAGCTTTAGGAACCGTTCTTGAACTCGAATCTCAAATATAAAACTAACTACTATCGCAGTACTTTCTCTTGCTCACCTTGCTCACCTATGTTCTTTCAAGTAATTCAACAACACTTTTGATGCCTAGATGAATTAAACCTATGATCATAAACTAGGTAGCTAATCTAATTTAAGAAATAAACGCAACAATAGATGAAGAACACAATAGATCAATCCCAAATCTAACAACCTAAATCAGTGAATCATAAAACCCCCTTGAAACCCGAAACCCAACAGAGAGACTACTCAGACATCGAACAGAGACAATCACAAATCAAATATGAAGAAAACATGTTTGAATTGCAAGAGAAGTAAAAGGGTTCAGAATTCTTCTCCAAAAGGTTAGAAAGGATTAGAGATCTTCTCCGAGGCTTACAAGTGCTCAAAAACGGCGTAGAATAAAAGTTATCTTTCTAGGGGTCGAGCCCCGTGCTTTAATAGTAAAATAAATTCCTAAAAAGTCGGTTGAAATCGAAAAAGGAAAGATTGCATCGGGGACGGGATTGGTCGATCTCGCGAGGATCAGTCGATCCGGAGCGTATTCCTACTTTCACTCCATCTGCCTTCTAGCTCGATCAGCCTTCAACCAATTAAGCTCCAGATGCATATTTTCATCCCAAATACATGTTTCAATTTGGCGCCGTTGCCTATTTGAGTGTGTTTTTGTGACAATTAGGATCCATAAAAGTCTAAGATTAAGTTCGTTTATCAACTTGTTCACTACTGATCTTGTTTCTTCTTCTGCTTGTTTGTGATTGAGTTTCAGGTACCAGCTTGACAAGATCCTTCTTAGCCAACAAAAGTCTATTCACTTCATTGGTGAGGAAGAGGCTCCAGTTAAAGAAGGGGAGACTGAGTTTGCTGAGTTGTGCTACATGCAAAACCAGGGAGGATTCAAAGGCTACAACCAAGGAGGTTGCAAGAACAACAATCTCTCTTATAGGAGTACCAATGTGGCCAACCCTCAAGACCAAGTCTATCCACCTCAACAGCCTCCACAGCAACAAAACTACATCCCTAAACAACAACATCAAATGTTCCAGCCTCCATTGTGTCCCCCACCAGGGTTTCAGACTAACCAAGGCCAAGAACAAGACTTAAGGGCAATGATGCAACAGTTGTTGATTGGGCAAACACAAGGAAAGATTGAGGAGGCCAAACAGTTTGCTAAGTTGAATCAAAGACTCACATCACAGTACAATGATCTAAACATGAATTTTGAGGGTCTTAACTCAAGAGTGAAGTATATGGAGAGTAACATTGCCTCTACTTCAGCTCTTAAACCCAGCCAACTCCCTGGAAAAGCTGTTCAAAATCCAAGAGAGTTCACACCCAAGGCCATTCAAGTTCATGAGGAAGAAGTCACTGAGGACAGTGAAGTCCAAGTTTGGGGGAATTTATCAGTTACTGAAGCCCCAAGTGACGTTTTTTCAAAGCAACTGGAGTTCGACATTGCACTCGACCAGGTACTCGAACAGCCACTCGACCGTGTGCATGCTCGAGTGGTCGATCGAGTTGCAAACACAGAAGCTGTTAAGCCTGCTAGATACATTCCTCCTGCTTACAAACCGCCTCTACCATTCCCAGGACGTTTCAAGGCTCAAAAGATAAGGGAATTGAGGGAGATCATTTAGAAAAAGGAGAAGATAGCTTTGCAACAAGAGAAGGAGAAAGCCTTGAAGGAAGAGGTTGTTATTGAGAAGAAGGAAGTGATGGCTATACAAGAGGCCATCATTGCTTACCAAGAAGAAGAGAGAGGACCTGCTTTGGAACAGTATGCTCCATACCCTCTCTATCAGAATTTTTTACTTGAGATGTCAAAGAAAAGGGCTCATGACCAAGATATGAAGGATTTGAAAGAGATTGGAAAAGCTATTGTCCCAACAAAGCTTGAAGATCCAGGCTCATTCAACTTACCCTGTTCCATCAGCTACATGCACTTCAATAAGTGCCTTTGTGATTTAGGAGCTTCAGTGAGCTTGATGCCATATTCAGTGGCTGAGAAGTTGGGGTATAAAGACTTCAAGGATAGCAACTTCTATGTCAGTCTAGCAGATGGATCCAAGAGGGATGTGGTTGGAGTGATTGAAAACCTCCCTATCAAAATAGGAGAAGCAAGGATCCCAACTGATTTTGCAATCATGAGCATGGAACAAGAGCCTAAAGACCATCTTATCTTAGGAAGGCCATTTTTAGCTACAGCTGGGGCTGTTATTGATGTGAAGATGGGGACTATCAAGCTCCACCTGACTGAAGACTTCACTATGAAGTTTGACATCAACAATCCCACTAATCTGCCTTCCAAATATGATCCACCTTACACTATAAAAAGAAAGGAGGATCATGAGGTCTCAAGTGAGGAAACTGCTTCAAGGGGTAAGCCAACCTTTCAAGAAGATTCAGTGGAGAAGCTAAAGGGTTCAGTTCAAGTGCTAGCTGGTTTAGTGAAGGAACTTCAAGTTCAGCTCATCAAAAGGTCTTTGAAGAAGGCAAGACCAAAACTCAAGTTTAAGAAGAAACATGGTTTAAGTGTCAAGGAAGTAGTGATCAAGAAGGAACACCAAGGTTATCAAGCAGAACCAGGAGGGATTTTATTACCTCCTTGGTCTCCAAATCAAGCTTAAAGAGCTATAAGAAGTCAAGCTTAGTGACTCTAAACAAGCTCATTAGGGAGGAAGTCCCTAAGGTATCCTTTGTAAATATAGTTTATTTTCCTTGTAGTTTTGATGTGTTTTATTTTATGTTTGTGTTGGACAGGCTTTTTAGCAAGAATGTAGTTGGATAAAGAGAGATTTGGACTAGGAGAAGGAGACTCGCAAGCCCACTCGACCCCCCCCCCACTCGGACATGCACTCGACCGAGTCACGGTCGGTCGCCATCGTCGAGCTGCCCCAATCCCGATCTCCAAGTCACCAACAAGACCCCAACTACACCTTTGATAGCATGCAGGAGGATGTGGATAGTTTCTTCTCCAATCCTTGAGGTAACACTATCTCAAACCCTCCCCCAAACTTAAATCACACAGTCCCTTGTGTGAAAGAAATTTGTTTGAGGATTCAAGACTTAAAACAAAACACTCATATTGCATTTTCACCATCATTGCATAGCTTTAGGACTAATCATGCATTAGAGTTTAGTTGCATTGCATTTGCATCTTTTCATGCATAAACAGGTGATTTTGAAGCTCAAGGAGCATGGAAGCAATGCTGAGGAAGAAGTGAAGCAATCATGAAGGGAAAGCAAGAGAGTTAAGGCTGAAATAACAAGGTCCGGAGTCCAACTCGACCGCACACTCGACCAGACACTCGACCGTGTGCTGAAGAGGACTCGACCGAGTGGAGAACACACGAGAGAAGCCAGCTCAACCTGCCACTCGACCGAGCACAGGTCAAGTTGACCGAGCCGTTGACTATTTTGTCTTTTAGTATTTTTAGGGCTTCCACTCCCCTGCTATATAAAGCCTTGTACCTGCAGCCACAAAAGGATCCAGCTTTTTAGATATTCTCTAAACCTAGTATTTACCCTTTTTGAGATATATTCTTTTTGCCTTTTTTATTTCCTAGATCTTGTACTTGAAAAAAACTAAATTCTTCAATATTGTTAGTTTCATAACTTTCTTAATATTGAGAATTCAAGTTTCATTTCTTTTTCAATATTGTAGATCTTTGTTTCATCTTTCTAATGATGCAAGTTTCAATATTTTCTGGGTTTATGATTTTGATGTTCATCATGTGTTCTTGTGAGTAGTAGCTTAGGATTTTGAGGATGGGTTTGGCTGGGCTGTGAATGAGCTTTGTTTGGCTTGATCAAGCTTGATTGTTGTAGATCTCTTCTAGGGTAGATGTTCTTAATGCTGATCCTATATCTGAGAGGGTAGGATCTGATTTCAAGCATCTTAGCATCACACCAATGTTTAAGAGGCATAGATAAGGCTAGATCTAGAGCTTACCATCTTGTTTGCTAAGAGATTAGAGGTTTTGTTTGGTATGAGACATATTTCTTACTGCCTGCTTGTGTAGATTATTTACTATGTGAGAGCAAGTCTATAAATGCATAGGTTTGATTGTTTCTTGACCATGAGAGTGGGAGAAACTTGTCTTAGACACATATGTCTAGAGATTAGCTCATGTTGTTTGAGATTTGTTGATCAAGTTAGATAGCCTCAATCATTAGTCCAGCCCATGAATCCCTCCTCAAGTCCTTCCCTGTTTATTGATTTTACAGTCTTAATCCTGTTGCTTGATTGTAGTTTGATTCGTCTTTGCATTACTCTGTTTTTATTGCATTGCTCTGTTTCTGCGTACTCACTCGACCTACACTCGGTCGAGTGCTTGTTCGAGTTCATCCCCAGAACTCTTGTTTATGCTTTGTGATTGTCTTGTTTCATTCTATTTGCATTTCTATTGCATTTACTTAGTATCTTGTTCATTACTTGTCTTGCATTAGTTCATTAGCATAGTTTCTACTTCTGTTGGTTGCATCATTACTGTCATAATCATCATGTTTCATTTGCATTTAGTTCTTACTTCTTATAGTTTACTTTTTGCATTTTACATTTGTCATCATAGGATTGTTAGTGACAAACATCCTTTACATCTGGCTTAAATTAGATCTTTATTCATATCTTGACTGTTCACAAACACTCAGATTGGATTGACACCTCTTATACTGCAACTGCATAAGGGGAATTGAAACACCTTAACATCCATCCATTCATTGCATACATTCATCATCATTCTCACTCCAACCACCACCAAAATACATGTTTCAGTTCATAAGAACAAAGTTTAGAGAGAGTTTTACAAAATGATCTATGATGATAAGAAGTGAGAAATGAGCTAACAAGTTGCTCTTAAACTTCCAGGAAGATTCTAACGGCCTCCCAAATCCAGTCATCCACGTGTTATTCAATTACTCCCACTTGCATTCGCATGTGTAACTCCGCACGTGTGACTCTGCAATATTAAACTGTATTAAATCTCCCCCCATTGTAGAGCCTTGTCCATAAGGGTCTTCAAGCTTCAAACTATGGAAACTTCTTGCTCAAGTCGAACAAAAATTCCCATGTTGCTTCCTCCACCGACTCGTTAACCCACTTCACAAGAACTTTAGTGACATCACGCCCCTGCCTATTAACCATCTTCCTCTCTAATATCAGCTCAGGTTGCTTCTCAAACACATCATGTAATATAGTTAGGAGACTTGTCGTAGTAGGAACATTACCAACCAGCTCCTTCAACTGAGAAACGTGAAAGACAGGGTGTATCTTAGTCCCTGCAGGAAGTTCCAACTTGTAAGCAGCTTCCCCACAATGATCAACAATCTTGTAAGGCCCATAGTACTTTGGTGCAAGCTTCGGATTCACCCTCATAACCACAGAATTTTGGTGATATGGCTGCAGCTTCAAGTAGAAAAAATCACCAACATAAAAGTCTCTCTCAGTACGACGCCTATCAGCCAATTGCTTCATTCGGTGCTGAGCACGCATGAGATGGAACTTCAATAGCTTCAGCATGTTCTCCCGTTCCTGCAAAGAACGAGCCACCACCGCGACTTTTGATTCACTCGGCAAATAAGGAAGACGCACCGGAGAAACCTGACTATAAACTGCCTCATACGGAGTCATGCGAGTTGAAGTGTGATAATTAGTGTAATATTAATACTCAGCCAGAGCTAACCATTTGCACCACATATGCGGTTGACCATGACACATACAATGCAGATATGTCTCCAAGCAACGGTTAACCACCTAAGTCTGCCCATCACTCTGTGGATGATAAGCAGTAGACGTCCTCAATTCCACACCCTACAAAATGAAAAACTCCTTCCAGAATTCATTGGTGAACACCGAGTCTCGATCACTGATAATTGAATTAGGACACCCGTGATGCTTGAAAAGATTATCAAGGTAATCTTGTGCCACTGTCAAAGCACTATATGGATGAGATAGAGCAATGAAATGAGCAGCCTTACTGAGTCTGTCGACCACCACCATAATAACAGACTGATTTGTAGACAAGAAAAGTCCTTCAATAAAATCCATCGAAACATCACTCCATAATGCCTCATAAATTGGTAGGGGTTGCAAGAGAGCAGGCGAAGCAGCATTGTCAGTTTTGCACTGTTGACACACCTGACAGCCTCGAATGTAAGCCTGAATATCAATTATCATTCCCTTCCAATAAAATACTCGCACTATTTGGTAAGTGGCGTCATGTCCCAAATGTCCCCCTACGCCAGAACAGTGAAGCCAATGCAGAATCGTTTCACAAATCTTAGTACTGTTAGGAACCACCACTTTACTTTTCCTGCGTAAGACATTCTGATTTAGCTTCAAGAAGCTTGATTATCTCCTTTAGCTCCCCATCATCTTCATAAGCAGCCTGAATTTCCTTCATCAAATCACACTCCACAACAGTCATGGCCATGTGCAGAACCTATGAACCTTCCACACGAGATAGGGCATCAGCTTCCAAATTCTCTTTGCCCTGCTTATACTGAATCTCATAATCAAATTCAAGTAACTTCGGTAACCATTGTTGCTGAATTGGAGTGTTAAGTCGTTGTTCCAACAAATATTTCAGACTCCTCGGATCAGTCTTAATAACG
Organism: Camelina laxa; assembly: GCA_024034495.1. Lineage (NCBI taxonomy): Eukaryota > Viridiplantae > Streptophyta > Magnoliopsida > Brassicales > Brassicaceae > Camelina > Camelina laxa. The sequence continues at coordinate 31,168,679 of CM043880.1, forward strand.
AAGTGAACTGGTAGCAGTTAATGTCGCCACTTCTGCACAGCAAAAATAACAACTAACAACTTTTCGTAAATAGAAAGGTGGAGCTGCTTCCCTTTAAGTTGCCTGCTAATATTTGATATCGGATGGCCCTCCTGCATCAACACCGCGCCAATTCCCTGACCACAAGCATCAGTTTACACAACAAAGGGCTTATCAAACAGAGGTAACACCAATACCGGTGCCTGACACAAAGCCATTTTTAACCTGTCAAAAGCTTCTTATGTCTCATCACTCCAAAAAAAAGCATCAGTCTTGGTTAACGCATGCAATGGGCTCGCAATGGCACCAAAACTCTTCACAAACCTCCGATAATATCTAGCCAAGCCTAAAAACCCCGTAACTGCTTGAGATCACTAGGTTTTGGCCACTCTGCAACCGCCTTGATCTTTGCTGGATCTGTAGCTACCCCATCTCCACTGATAAACCTCTCTGCAGCGAAACAATTAACCTATTTATATTGCAAGACCTAAAAGATTCTTCGTGTCCCAGATACTCCACTTTATCCTCCGCAAAAGCACATTTACTCATTTTCGTAAACAAGCTCTCTGCTCGCATGGCCTCAAACACCATGCGAAGATGCTCTGCATGCTCAGTAAGATTCCTGCTGTAGATGAGGATATCATCAAAGAAAAGCAAGACAAATTTCCTCAAAAACTCCTTAAACACCGAGTTCATCAAGCTCTGAAAGGTGGTTGGGGCGTTTGTTAAACGAAACGGCATGATCAACTATTCACAATGCCCACCGTATGTTATGAAAGCTGTTTTAGGAATATCTTCCACCCTCATCCTCACTTGGTGGTAACCTGCACGTAAGTCGATCTTAGAAAAGACCTTGGAGCCACCCAACTCATCTAACAAGTCCTCAATTAAAGGAATAGGAAACCTATCATTCACCGTTACACCGTTCAACTCCCAGTAATCAACTCATAACCACCAAGTTCCATCTTCCTTCTTCACAAGAACCAGAGGAGATGCAAATGGACTAGAACTGGGTTGAATAGTGCCCCTGACAGCATATCTTTAACAATCTTGTCTATTTCATTTTTTTGATGAATCACATACCTATACGGCCTCTGATTCATTGGATTAGCACCCTCCACTAGCTGTATTTTGTGATCATGATTCTTCCTGAATGGTGGTAAAGCTTTCGGCTCCTCAAATACATCCGGAAAGTCTTCCACTAGTTCCTCAATCACCGAACTTGTGTGTGTCTTACAGTTTATGGTATTTAGTGAAGCATTGGTAACACCACTCTCAGAAGTCACTGTAGACACACAAACAATGGACACCTGCACCTTATCCTCCTCCATTTTCTTAAGCTTCTTAGCCTTAACATCATGTACTGAACCATTTTGTATCCCATACAGCATAATCTTCCTGTTTTTCCACATGAAACTCATCTCTAACAGGTTGAACTCCCACGTGATAGGGCCCAACGTTCGTAACCACTGAACCCCCAATACCATGTCACAACCTTGAAGAGGAATCATCATCACATCAGACTTGAACAAAGTTGTTTGAAACCTCCATTGGAACCCCTCTATCTTTCCCTGGACTCCCAATTGCCTACCATCTGCTATAGAAACTTTCGTCAAATTAAAGACCTTCACCTTGCATCCCAATTTTGCTGCTACCCTCGGATCAACAAAGTTGTTTGTTGAACCAGAGTCCAACAAAGAGTAAATTGGCTTATTCTCATACAATCCTTTCACCCTCATGGTTTTATAATCTGAAATGCCTGAGAATACATTAACTGAGACTCTCGGCATACTCTTATAATCTTGATCACATTCCTCCCACACTACCAACTCAGCATCAGTATCCACATCCTCCAATTCCATGTTGAACAGGTGTGTTTTTTTGTGTTGCTGATAGTGTTCTGGTGTAAACTTCTCATCACACCAATAGCACAACCCCTTTGACCTCCTTTCACTCATCTCTTCCTTCGACAAAAGTTTCTTTGGTGCAACCTCATTCACCCTCGCAACAGTGCGTGAACCGTGAGAACCTCCTTTAACCATATTACTTCCCTTAGGTGTCTTCCAAACTTGAGGAACTTGCTTCTTAGGATGTGCTTTCTCATAGAGTCTTCCTAACAGTAAACAATGTCTCATCGTTTGTGGTTGAAACATCCTCACATGCATCTGCGTATCCAAACGCAATCCCACCAAATACAAGCTCACCAAATACTCTTCAGATAAATTCACCCGAGCCTTAATGAGATCAAGCTTTTGATGGTAATCGATGATTCCATCCGTCCCCTACAGCTGCTTAAGTTCTGCCATGGGATCATCACACTTGTCTTCAAACCTCTCCTTCAATAACTTCACATAACCATTCCAATCATACAACACCTCAAGACCAATACCAGACTGCACAAATGAATAATGCCAAGTCGCAGCATGACCATCAAAAGGAATTGCAGCCATCTTCACTCGCATTTCCCTAGGTGTGTAATCAACTCCAAAAAACTCCTCAACCTTAAACAACCACTACTTAATCTGATTACCATTAAATCTAGGGAAATCAATCTTACCCAAACGTGTCAACTTACCATAGTGATATTGAGCATTAGATCTCACCGGATAATATCTGATAACCTTCGGAGGATCCAAATGATTCGATCCAAATGATTCTATCTTCCTGATCAGCTTCTTTCTGAACTTCCTTCCCACGGTTAGCGGTGGTACGGCTCAAAGCTTCGAACATCTCCTCCATATGCGTCTTCATCTATTGATTCTGTTCCACCATATGCTTCTTCATCTGTTCGTTTTGCTCTGCCACCAGATCTTCCAACCGCATCATCCACGATTCCATCGGATCTACCATCGCGACCCCTTGGTTTCGAACTTCTACCACCTGAGAACGAGTTTCCACCCCCATTTCCAAGAATCGTTGCAGCTCTAATACCTTTAATAAAATAAAATTCACAATCAATCGCAAACTCAACCAAACACCTTTATTACAATATCAGAATCACTCGATCTTCAAAAAACACGAAGGATTACCTCGCCTGCTCTCGAGATGAGAGAAACCCATCGCTCACAAGAACAAAGTTTAGAGAGAGTTTTACAAGATGATCTATGATGATAAGAATTGAGAAATGAGCTAACAAGTTGCTCTTAAGCTTCCAGAAAGATTCTAACGGCCCCCCAAATCCAACCGTCCACGTGTTATTCGATTACTCCCACTTGCATTCGCACGTGTAACTCCGCACGTGTGACTCTACAATATTAAACTGTATCATCCTTTTTGGAATGTACCCTTGTGTGAAATCATAAGCTAAACAAACAAAAGTTCTATATTACAAAAGTTCTATAGAAAAGTTTGAGACTAATACAACATAGATAAAACATTACACAAGATATGTTCATCAGAGGAGGATTCAAATCAGATCCATGCACCTGCCCTTAGTTTCAAACAAACCATCTTCAACAGTTGTAAGAAAAGTCAACTAATTCAGTTCCTTACGCATCTCCCATCTGATTCAAAGTCAACTAAAGACAGCTCTTTTAATTCACCTTTATCCTTATTTTTGGTTTCTAAATCACAGCAAAAGTATCCTCACACCTCATGGGATCTCTAACAACTGAAAGCATGAAGACGTTCTGGTGCTACAAGGCTGTGTTGTAGGACTCTGGAAGATGTTTACGCGTCTTCGAGGAGTCACGGATATTGGATGACATGGCAATACTTTTGAAGGCTTGTTAATTAGAGGACAAGATATTATCATATTGACTAGAAGAGTTGGACTTATCCTTGTTTAGGAAAGTAGGTCATAGGAGGGTTCCTATATATTGTGTTATTAGGCCAAACATGTTTACCGTATCTTTCTAAGCCAGCAGAGGAGCATCCACTTTGTATTTGAGGATGACCCTTTCCAAGTTCCAGATGGGGAGGACAGCATACAGAGGAGATCAGCTATGTCCAGAATCAGGGTGGATAAAACAAAGGTTACAATCCCTATAAGACAAACCCCAATTTGTCTTACCGAAGTACCAATGTTGCTAATCCACAAGATCATGTGTACCCACCAAAACAACAACAATAAGGTCAACAAAAACCTTTTGTGCCTTACAATCCAGGATTCGCCCCAAAACAACAGTTCCAGCAGGGTTACCAAGCTCCCTTAGGACCACCGCCAGGATTCCGACCTCAACCAGTTCCGCCTACTCCAGCCCTAGATCAAGAAATGAAGCAAATGATGCAACAACTTCTTGAAGGTCAAGCTAGCGGTTCTATGGATACTGCCAAAAAGTTTGCTGACCTTAGTCAGAGGATGGAATGCTCTTACAATGATCTGAACGTCAAATTTGAAGCTCTGAATTCGAAGATCAGGTATATGGAAGGCCAATCTGCTTCTACTTCTGCACTTAAGTCTGGCCAATTTCTAGGGAAGGCTGTTCAGAACCCCAAGGAGTTTGCAAACGCAGTTACGCTGAGAAGTGGAAAACATTGCCTCCCAGGTAGGGCGTTCCAGACGTCACTGGGGACAGTGAGGAATTAGATGGGGAGGATTTTGTTCAGGATGAAACTCCGATGAAGAACCCAGCCGAAGCAGTCAAGGATCCGGTTGAACCAGTGAAGCTGTCCGAACCTGAAGCTGTTAAGGACCCTGTTGTTTCTGATGGCAGACCTACGAGGTTCATCCCTCCACCGTACAAGCCTCCTCTACCATTTCCAGTGAGGTTCAAGAAGCAGCTTACAGAGTAGTACAAAGCCTTGTTCGAAAAACAAGTTAAGGAGATTGAGTTGAGGATGCCATTGTTGGATGCATTCGCACTTGTTCCTCACTACCAGAAATTCCTCAAGGATTTAGTGATGGAGAGATCAAAAGAAGTTCAAGGTATGGTTGTACTAAGTCTTAAGTGCAGTGAAATCATCCAGAAGAAGATTGTAACCAAGAAGCTCAAAGATCTGGGATCATTCACTCTACCTTGCTCCCTTGGACCTATGTCTTTTGATAGGTGTTTATGTGATCTTGGCGCTTCAGTTAATCTGATGCCATTCTCTATGGCCAAGAGGTTGGGTTTCACAAGGTTTAAGGGTTGCGACATCTCCCTCATCCTTGCAGATAGATCAGTGAGACTTCCACATGGTATTTTAGAGGACTTACCTGTGAGGAACAGAGACGTGAAAGTGCCAACCAACTTTGTGGTTGTGGAGATGGATGAAGAACCAAAAGATCCGCTAATCTTAGGAAGACTGTTCTTGGCGACTGCTGGAGCCATCATTGATGTCAGAAACGGCAAGATTGATCTCAATCTGGGCGACGAGTTCATAATCAAGGACATCAAGGATACTATGAAGAAGCCAATAATAGGAGGACAAGTCTTCTACATTGAAGAGATGGATAATTTGGCTGATGAGTTGTTGGAGGAACTAGCTGAGGAGGATCATCTCAAAACTGTTCTAACCAAGGATGGGTTCCTGCATGAGGAAACCACTTGTTACAAGAATCCGCTAGACTCCCACAGAGAAACAAATGGACAGGAGTTCGAGCAGCTGTCTGATGCAAATGAGGTATGTGTAGTTAAGACAGAGAGTTCATAACGTGAAATCTCCCACTCGACCGATGTTAGAACCCGACTCGAGACACCGATGTCCCACTCGATCGAGCCACCACTCGAGCCGCATTTCTCCCACTCGACCGTGATCGCACCAGATTCCCATGCTGATGACTAGTCGGAACTGAAAGCTCCAAAGGTAGAACTTAAAACTCTTCCTTCCGGACTCAGGTATGTTTTTCTGAGAGCCAATTCTACTTATCATGTCATAGTTAATGCTAGGTTGAGTGATGATGAATTGGGGTTGCTATTAACTTAGCTTAAGAAATATAGAAAGGCTATAGGTTATTCTTTATATGATATCAAGAGAATCTCACCTAGTCTTTGCACACATATGATCAATCTTGAAAATGAGTCTTATGCTAGCATTAAACCCCAAAGAAGATTGAACCCTAATCTGAAAGAGGTAGTGAAGAAAGAAATCTTAAAATTGCTTGATATTGGAGTTATCTATCCTATCTCTGATAGTACTTGGGTATCTCTAGTCCACTGTGTACCTAAGAAGGGGGAAATAACTGTAATCAAAAACGAAAAAATGAGTTAATCCCAACTAGGACCATCACAGGACATAGGATGTGCATTGATTACAGGAAGTTGAATGTTGTGTCTAGGAAGGATCATTTCCTTGGCCTTTTATTGATCAAATGTTGGAGAGACTAGCTAGTCATCCCTACTACTGTTTCCTTGATGGGTATAGTGGATTCTTCCAAATCCCTATCCACCCAAATGATCAGGAAAAGACAACCTTTACTTGTCCCTATGACACTTTTGCCTACAGACGCATGCCATTTGGTTTGTGCAATGCTCCTACCACCTTTCAGAGGTGTATGACTTCAATTTTCTCGGATATAATTGAGGAGTCAGTGGAAGTGTTTATGGACGACTTCTCTGTATATGGTTCCACTTTCTCCTCTTGTTTGTTAAATTTGTGCAGGGTATTGACGCGATTTGAGGAGATGAACCTGGTCCTGAACTGGGAGAAGTGCCACTTCATGGTTGAAGAAGGGATCGTTCTGGGATACAAGATTTATGAGAAAGGAATTGAGGTTGACAAAGCTAAGATTGAGGTCATGGTTCAGCTTCAACCGCCTAAGACAGTGAAGGACATCAGAAGCTTTCTAGGACATGTTGGGTTTTACAGTAGATTCATCATGGACTTCTCAAAAATTGCAAGACCTTTGACAAGGTTGCTGTGCAAGGAGGTTGAGTTCGAATTTGTTGCAGCATGTTTGGAAGCCTTCAACAAGATCAAGGAGGCCTTGGTTTATGCACCGTAGTGCAAGCTCCAAATTGGGATCATCCATTTGAGATTATGTGTGATGCTTCAGAATTCGCGGTTGGAGCAGTTCTGGGTGTGAAAACTGAGATCAATTCTCTCCTTCCGAAGTGATTTATGTGTGGAGGAGCTTATCACCGTTAAGAGTTCCGAACTGAAAAATAGTGTTTGAATGCTAAAACTGTATATTACTGCCTCAGAAAAAATGTTCCCCCTTACATATTTATACAGACCAATTAATTACCCAATTAATGCATAATTAATTTTACACGATTTTCGCGTCCTAATTAATCCACACGAATGCAGGAATCTTTGACCGAGCTCGAGCTGCGAACTGACTAATATAACGCCTCTCCACGCTCTCTTCTTCTTTCTGGGCCTGATGGGCCGACCAAAACTACCCTCTTGGCCCGTTTAGCGTGCTCGGCCCAGGCCCTCTGCCTGTTATCCGAGATGACGAATCGTGGGTACAACAGTTGCCCCCCCCCCCAAGTCTTCCGAACTGAGCAGTCTGGGGGACTTTCGATCTCCGAGCGATCAATTTTGGGAAACTGAATATTCCCCATATCCCCATTATTTGATCGTGGTGATAATGAGATTTGCCTTCCCGAACAAGCCTCGGGGCCCATCAGGTAGCGTGTAAGCTATAAGAGAGAGGAAAAGAGATCCAAGACCTTTCGCTTCCCCTGGTAATCATTACTCGCTGGTTCCGTGTATAAAGGTAAGCTCACCCAACTTCTCCCTCCTACTCTTAATTCTCAGTTTTCTTTCGTTCTGTTCTGCGTTTTCCTCTCTTTTCTTCTGTTAGTTTCTTTGCTTTTGCCGGAAAGTTCTTCGACCTCCATCAATTTCTCACTATTCTTACCCGGAAAACATGTCTGCTCCGAAAACTTCATCGAGTAAAACCACAAAACCTTTGATTCCGAGCATTTATGGTCCCCATCAGCCGTCAATTCTCTCTGCCGAGAATATAGATGAGATGAGGGGATCCACCGGGATTCCGCCTGAGATCGAGAACAGGTTCTCGGAAGCTCATGAGTCCCCGGAGAATCCTCTTCCGGGCTACTGTTGCGCGTTCGAGATATTTTTCTCTGCGTGCGAACTGTCGTTCCCCCTTCCCAAACTCATCGTAAAGATGATGTTCGAATTGGGCTTCGCTCTCCCCTAGATATGCCCGAACTTCGTTCGAACCGTTATGTGTCTTCAGACTCTAGGGGAGGAGTTCGATTATAAGCTATCCCTGGCTGACTTTCTTCAAGTTTACACGGTGAAAACAGGTCGTACCAAAGGCACGCTTTACGTAAGCCGCTCTCCGGGCTGAAAGTCTTTGATGACCTTCCCGAGAAGGACGACAAATGGCGGAAGTCTTACTTCTTTTTCCCGGTCAGCGAACTCACCTTCGGTCACCTGTCGAGTTCGCATTTCTCGAAGTGGACTTCGAAAATTGGTAGAATGGTGTTCCTTGTTGGGTGCAACTTTAACAAATATGTTTTTTTTTTTAAAACCCTTTGTCGGTTTTATTTCAGATCACTTCGTGCGCGGGTTGCTTTGCCCTACATTTTGCGAGTTTTTCTCGAGGTTCTGAAGCCAGGGCCAGATCACCTGGGATTCCTTTTTGTGTGAAAGGATTAGGGAGTCCGTGGTGAGGCTCAGAGGACGTTCTCTGGTTTGTTCCGAACCCATAAGCATTTCAGAGATGAACTATAGAGAAGAAAGGGCGTGTCGGATTGCTGAGAAGGACGCGAAGCTAAACATGGCGGCGGCTCTTGCAGAAGGAAAAGCTCGCCTCCTTATGAAGTCCGGCTCCTCCACCCCTGAGGTAGGCGGGACTTCCGCGTCCCCTACTAGCCATTCCGAGCTCCCTGCAGGTTCTTTCGGGCCTTTGACCAGTCCGTCCGAGCCTCCCGTGATTGTCATAGCCGACTCCAGCGACGAGCCACGAGAGGTTGTAGCTCCCCTCCCCCCGACAAGGAAGTCCCCTGCGGGTGGATTCATCCAAAAAGAGGAAAGAAACCGAGACTTCCTCATCTTCCCGCGAGAAGAGCCGAGCTCGGACTGATTCGTCAGGAGACGAGCGAAGTAAGTCCAGCTCGAAAGATGGGGGTCCCACCTCGGAGAAGAGGTCTAAGAAACTTCCCTCTGCAAAAGAATCTGGGGGTTCCTCCGGTAGGTTACCTTCAAAGGAGCAGTGTCCTTCCCCCCGAGGTAATGATAACCAGAGGTGTTTTTATTTTTGGGTTCCAGATAGTCATTAAGTAAAATAACATTGCTGAAATTGATAGGGTACGGAGAGAGGAGAGGCAGACAATGAGGCGAACTCTTCGCCCCTTGGTTGAGGAAGTGAGGATCACTTTTGAGGAGAGGGAGAAGCTAGCTCCGGCCAAGATCCGAGCCGCCGAGATCAGGGCTAACCGGATGCTGGTCGAGGAGATCTCTAGGGGAGATATCCAAGATATGGAAGCTGAGCTCGCAGGTAATTCCCCGTGACTTCGACCTTTCTGCATTTTCAAACCTTTTGACGGATACGCCCGAGCTATTGTTCGACGAACATCCTTTGAGCGTCGCAATCGACGAGTCCGGCACTAACCTCGGACAAATGTCGAAGCAGGGGATGGACATTTTCTTAGCGAACACTAGGTCGGAGGCCGAGCTTGCAGAGATGAGCTTAGACCTTCCCGAAGAGGCATCAGATCCTCCTCTCCCTACTCAATAGTTTCTATCTGGGGTTGTTTTGGCATAAGTTGCCCCCCGTTTGTTGTTTTTCTTTTTGAACTTATTTCGGAGTTTATTGGTCGTGGTGACCACTCCGTACTCGCGTATTTTGGGATGAAGAATTTTTACCTTTTGCGAACTTTGGTCGTAACTAATATGAGCAAAAATAAGTACGAAGTGAGGACTCCGGTTTTGATTAGAGTTCGTGAAATTTAACCTCAGCTTTTAATGATAAGTAGAACTGAGTACGAAGTGTGAACTTCGGTTCTAATTAGAATTCACGAGATAAAACCTCAACTTTAAAGCTGAGTACGAAGTGAATACTTCGGTTTAGGCTAGAGTTCGCGAAATTAAACCTCAGTTTTTAATTTGATAAGTAAAGCTGGGTACGAAGTGTAAGTACTTCGGTTTAGACTAGAGTTCGCGAAATTAAACCTCAGTTTTAATTTGATAAGTAAAGCTGGGTACGAAGTGAGTACTTCGGTTTAGAATTCGCGAAGTTGAACCTCGGCTTTAATCGATTTGCAAAGTCAGACTTTGGCATTATTAATAAAAAATTTAGGAAACTTTTGTTTTTATTAATATGGATAACTGGACCCGAAGCGAGCTGCCTACGTACCCTTATCGGGATCAAGCAAAACGTAGTTCGATACAATAAAATTAACTGTAAAAGAGTTTAAGATGTAAAGAGTTCCAGGACCTCGGAACTGGTTTTCCCTTTGAATCCTCGAGCTGATAAACTCCATTTCGGACTTCGCGAGTATTTCTGTACGGTCCTTCCCAGTTAATTCCCAGCTTCCCTGCATTGAGCTCCTCGGTGTTCTCGTAGACCTTACGAAGGACTAGGTCGCCAACCACCAAGGGCCTGTCTCGGATTTTGGAATTATAATATCGGGCTACTACGTTCTGGTAGTTCTGGATCCGAACTGAGGCCTGATCCCGACGCTCATTGATTGTATCGAGGGTATCCTGTAAAAATTCCTCATTCTCCTCGGCTCGGAGTGGGTTTAGCGAGGTACGGACTCCAGGAACCTCTATGTCGGCTGGGACTATGGCATCGACTCCGTAAACCAGAGAAAAAGGTGTTTCATTAGTGGCCCGGCGGGGTGTTGTTCGGATTTCCCAAAGAACGCCCGACAGCTTGTCCGGCCAGTGCCCTTTGCGAGATTCAAGCTAGTATGACCTTATTCATCGCATTGGCTTGTCCATTGCCTTGCGGGTAACGAGGAGTTGACTTATTGAGCCCAATCTTCCATTTCGCGCAAAACCCTTCGAACTGCGGACCATTGTCGGTGACAATTTCGTGAGGGACGCCGTAGCGATAGATTATGTATTTTAGCACGAACTGCTCTACTTATTCCCTCGTTACTTTCGCGTAGGCCGCTGCTTCTACCCACTTGGAGAAATAGTCAGTAAGAGCGAGCACGTACTGAACTCCTCCTGGTCCCCGATGTAAAGGGCCAATGATATCCATAGACCACCTCATGAACGGGTAAGGTGCGGACAATAACGACAGGAGCTTGGAAGGTTGATGAATTGACGGGGCATGCTTTTGACATTTCTCACAAGTTCGAGAATAGTTTTCGCAGTATGTGACCATAGTAGGCCAGAAAAAGCCTTGCCTTTTGATTTTGAAGGCTAGAGTCCGTCCTCCGGAGTGATTCCCATTGGGACTGTCGTGAACATCTCGCATCAGCATCGCAGGCTCTTTACCAGCAACACATGTTAGATAGGGACCAGCTATACTTCGGTGTAGGAGTACTCTGTCGTGGATGCAATACCATGCACTGACAATTTTGAGTTTCCTGGCTGCCCATTTGTCGGCTGGGAGTTCCCCTTTTTCTAAGTAAGCCCAGATCGGGCTCCACCAGTCTCCTGCCCCCCCAATTGTTAGTGTTCGTACTGCTCGAAGTGGAGTGCGGGATAACGGCTTGCTCGTTAATTGGTGGGCTCGATGATTCCGGATTTTGATTTGCTTCTTGCTCGACCAGAGGCGGATGAATATCCATCGGAGTGAGCATGACAGGAGCTGAGTCCTCCTGTGGCAAAGAAACCGAATCTGCCTTGCGAACTGCCTCCTCAGCAGCCAACTGTTTTTCATTGCCCGGGTGACTACGTTCGAGCTCTCTAGTCGAATAATAGGAAACTCGATGACTTTGACGGGGATAGTTCTTGTCATTGCAGGGTCCGAAGTTGATGCCAGAGCTGCTAAGGCGTCCGCAGCGGAGTTTTCACTTTGTGGGATCTTAGTAATTTCAAAATCCGCGAACTTAGTTACTAGTTCCCGAGCTGTGGACAGATAAGCCTCCATACGACCATCCTTAGTCTCGTACTCTCCTAGAAACTGGTTGGTGACCAGCTGCGAATCGCAAACAGCTCGGAGCTTTTGGACACCAATCCCTACTGCGAGGCGTAAGCCAGCGAGGAAGGACTCATACTCGGCTTCGTTGTTTGATGCACTGAAAGCCAAGCGAAATGACTGCTCGATTACTTCTTCACTAGGAAAGTGAAACGGACCCCAATTCTTGCTCCCGATCTGGAAGATGCTCCATCTACATACAATGTCCATGGGACCTTGATATGGTCACTGACCGTAGAGGCTAGTGGAAGTTCGATTAGGAAATCTGCCAGCACTTGCGCCTTAGCACAGGTTCGAGTCCGGAACTCGATGTCGTATTTACTCAGCTCGACAGACCATTTAGCTAATCTCCCAGACTGGCTTGGACTTTGCAATACCGTCCGAAGTGGTTGCGTCGTTAGTATTACGATTGTATGGGACTGAAAGTAAGGTCGCAGTTTTCTTGCCGAAGTAACTACTGCTAAGGCCAACTTTTCCATCATAGGATACTTGAACTCTGCCCCAGTAAATAACTTACTGGCATAGAAAATTGGTCGCTGCTGCCCCCTTTCTTCCCGAACCAAGACTCCACTTATTGCGCTGTCTGAAACAGCTACGTAAAGGAAAAGTGGCTCTCCGAACTCGGGCTTAGCCAAGACCGGAGGTTCAGACAGGTAAGCTTTCAGCTGAGCGAACACTTCTGCGCACTTCGTGTCCCATAAGAAGTTCTTCCCCCCTTTCCTCAACAACTGCTAGAACGGGAGGCACTTGTCTGTAGACTAGGAGATGAAGCGGTTGAGGGAGGCGATCTGTCCGTTAAGATGTTGCACTTTGTGTAAAGTCCTAGGAGAACTCATTGACAAGAAAGCGTTAATTTGCCTCGGGTTTGCTTCAATTCCTCGTTTTTAACGATGTATCCCAGAAACTCCCCCGATGGGACTGCAAAGGTGCACTTCGTGGGGTTAAGCTTCATCCCAAACTGGTTTAAGATGTCGAAGCAAACTTTCAAATCTGCGAGGTGTGATGTAGCTTCCATAGACTTTACCAACATATCGTCAATGTAGACTTCCATGGTTTTTCCGAGCTGGTGCTCGAACATTCGGTTTACTAGTCTCTGGTAGGTTGCTCCGGCGTTCATTTAACCCAAAAGGCATCACCTTGTAACAGTAAATCCCTCAGTCCGTAATGAATGCGGTTTTTTCCTGGTCGTCCGGGTTCATAAGGATTTGATTGTAACCGGAGATGGCGTCCATGAAAGACATCAGCTCGTGACCCAAAGTGGACTCAACCAGCCTGTCGATATGCGGAAGTGGAAAGCTGTCCTTAGGGCACGCCTTATTCAGATCGGTAAAATCGACGCAAACTCGTGACTTTCCATTCTTCTTCTTGACTACCGCTGTGTTTGCGAGCCATTCAGGGTACTTTACTTCGCGTATCTGCCCCGCTTTTAGTAAACGTTCCACCTCCTTGTTAACGATTTCAGCTCGCTCGGGAGCCAATTTTCTTCGCTTCTGCTTTATAGGTGTGAACGTCGGGTCAACATTTAGCTCGTGCGAGATTACCTCCGGACTGATACCGGACATTTCATCTACGGACCACGCAAAGGTGGCCATATTTTCTTTCAGAAAAATTACCAAACTGGCGCGGAGCTCGTCATTCAACCCAGCTCTGACCTTGATTTCCTAATCAAGAAACTTATCGTTTATGAAAATGGACTCAGTGAGGTCGCCTTTTAATTGCTTCCGAACTGGGTTCTTCGGGACCTCGAGCTGTGGTTGCTATTGAACCAGGAGCTTGTGACTCGCGAGGTAGCAGCTCCTTGCCGTCCTTTGGCTCCCTAGAATCTCTCGAACTCCCTGCGGGGTAGGAAATTTGACGCACTGATGGTACGTCGAGGCTACTGCCTTCATCTGATAGAGCCAAGGTGTTCCCATAATAACGTTGTAGGCCGCAGGTCGGTCAAAGACTGTAAATTCCACCATTTTTACCACTCCTTGAGTGGACACCGGTAGTGTTATTGTGCCCAATGACATTGATGTCTCGCTCGTGAATGATACCCATTCTAGCAAGCGTCTCGAGAATATCAAATCTACCAAACTCCCAGTATCTATTAGGATCCGGCACAGTTCGTGATTCGCCACGTCTAGTGATATGATGAGTGCATCGTCGTGCAGAGTGTCTAGTTCCTCGGTTTCCTTCTCGGAGAAAGTAACTTCGGGTAGATCATTTGTTGTGACCTTAGCTCGCTTCGGCTGAGGGCTCATGAGCTTCCGCTGATGGTCTTTGATTGCAATGATGGAGTTTAAAAAAAGGCGCGACCCTCCCATTATGACGTCTATTCTTTTCTTGGGGCTTCGTTCCCATCTGATTGTTTTGGTTTCTTCGAAGGTGGAGTGTCCTCGTCCACCTCTGGGGTTGTCTTCCGCTCCAACTCCTCGATTGTTACATTCAGCATCTCTCCTGCCATGTACTTTTCTGCGAGAAGGTGCATCAGTTTCTTGCAGTAACGAGTGGAGTGGGTATTGGTTTTGTGGAGCTCGTAGTACGTGTCCTCATCTCGGACCCATTTGTTACTTGGGAGTACTCCACTCTTGGAGCGTGGTGAAAATGGAGTTTTGATGGAAAACTCATTGGAGAATTCTTCTTGGGAGATTGATTGACTGCGAATGTACCAGGTCCAGACTTCGGAGTCGCAGGTGGAGTCTTTTTAGCGGGTGCTTCGAATCCAGGTTTGCCTGCAGGTGAAAATTTATGTTTCAGTGCAGCGGCGGCCTTGTCTTCCTCTGCAATTATCCAGTTCGAAGCCCGGTGTAAGGTGTCTTGAATGGTTGGGAACCGATTTACGGTTAGCTCTTCGCGGAAACGAGATTCGTGCCAGAGGCCATTTTTTAGCGCAGCCAGAGCAGTCGAGTCCGAGAGTCCTGGGATCTGAACCTGGATTTCCTTGAACTTTGTTATATAAGACCGGAGAGACTCTCCGGCATTTTGGCTCAAGTTCCAAAGCTGAGCGTCTGTTACCGCGGTTTCGATTAAGCTAGAATACTGTTTAATGAAAGAGGTCGACAGCTCCGTTAAGTTGTTTATGGAGCCGGCTGCTAGAGATGCGAACCAAAGTAAAGCCGGCCCGCAAAATGTTTCTGCGAACAATTTGCCTTATCCAATGTCTGCTTCACTAGGCTCGAGGTCCACGCGGCTGGCTGTTAACAAGAAAGTCTTAAGATGACTAGTCGGATATCCCTTTCCCTCGTAGCTCGAGAACTTAATTTTGCGAGTATCTTTGATGCGGAATCGGGCTACTTGGCCAGAGAGAGGAGTTCGCTTTGACTTCTCAATCACTCGGAAAATATCCGGAGCTGAAGTGGTCGCACTGTGCATCACAGACCGCATGTCCCAGATTTTGCTCTGCATGCGGAACATCTCGGGATTGGTGACGTAGCTAGGAGTCGAAGTGTTTCCGCCCACAGGGGGAGGAAGACGAGCTGGGACATCGGAGGATCCAGCAATATCGAGCTGAACCGGAGTGTGGCTATCGTTGGCCAGCGGTGGCCTGCTTGAGTACTTAGCTGGGATGGGAAAGTATTTCCTGGAGTGGAGTTTGCTGCTGCAGGCTGCATGGTGAGAGGCAGAATAACGCCAGTGAAATCCAGAGCACGTCGACGAGAGTTTTGATCTGAAGACAGGAGATAGACCCGATCGACGTATGCGCGGTGAGAGGCTGAGAGGTCGGATACTGACGTAGTGATTGCCTCCAAACGGTGGAGACCTGACCCTCCATGGTGTCGAAACGCTCGATAAGAGCAGCCGAGGCTGCTTGCTGGCGGTCGGACTTCTCAGACAAGTCCTGCAAAATTTTCTGGATAGCCTCCAGAGTTACCTGATTGGAAGAGTCGGTAGCCATAGTGGTGTTTGGATGAAGTTGGTTCGGATATGAAGTCGGAACTAGTAAGAGTATAGATGATATCCCCCCCTCCTTCTAGGGCGAAATGTGAGAACTGAGATCAATTCTCTCCTTCCGAAGTGATTTATGTGTGGAGGAGCTTATCACCGTTAAAAGTTCCGAACTGAAAAAGAGTGTTTGAATGCTAAAACTGTATATTATTGCCTCAGAAAAAATGTTTCCCCTTACATATTTATACAGACCAATTAATTACCCAATTAATGCGTAATTAATTTTACACGATTTTCGAGTCCTAATTAATCCACACGAATGCAGGAATCTTTGACCGAGCTCGAGCTGCAAACTGACAAATATGACGCCTCTCAGCGCTCTCTTCTTCTTTCTGGGCCTGATGGGCCGACCAAAACTACCCCCTTGGCCCGTTTAGCGTGCTTGGCCCAGGCCCTCTGCCTGTTGTCCGAGATGACGAATCGTGGGTACAACACTGGGATAGCGTATTGACAAGAAGCTTCATGTCATCTACTACGCAAGTCGCACCTTGGACGAGACTCAAGGAAGGTTTGCCACTATAGAGAAGGAACTCCTAGCAGTTGTGTTTTCTTTCACCTTGTCGTATGTTAAACACTCTGTAGACTAGGATACTCCATCGACATCAATTACTCCCATCCTTAGGACATTTATCTTTTTGATTGATATTACATTCTAGAGATTGTTTCGTTTGTTCATGCTTAGAATCGTTTTCGGTTTCACTTATTCTTGTTCGCTTCTTGTCATACATTTTCGTTTCTAATTCTATGACTCATTTTGGTTTGGTATTTTGACCATTCTAGGATTGTTAAAAAAACACTCTTTTTGAACTGGCTTAACTTGTGACTTCTTGGTTGCAGCTTGAGTGATAGTAAAGATTCCCAACTGGATTGACACCTTAAGTATTACAATTGTATCAGTTTAATTGAACCTGCTTTGATAGACACACAAAAATCCTAGTATCAGTGGTCATGTGAGATCTTTCTGTTACAAGTTTACGAACAAGATCAAGGAGCTTTGGATGGCAAGAAAGTGTTTTATTGATCCCTTTCATTTTTCTAGAGTCTGGGTGGCTAAAAAGGATTTGTACAATAAAAATTTCGAGAATGATGTGACAAAGTATGATAAAGGTTGCAAAGAGTCTGAGGAAATCAACCTATGCTGCAATCTCTCGAAGATAATTACTGAAGAAGATTGTTATTAAAGTGACTTGAAATCTCTAAAGACGTCTACAAAGATGTACAAGACTGTGTAAGGCGTACAAGGCTTTTACTAGGCTTTTGTAGAGACCGACTCAAGGCAACTTAGGGTTAGGGTTTTGGGGGTGTAGGCGGCGCAGCCGCCTGTACGGTGTAATAGATTCTAGAAGATTCACAAGATCTTTTATTTCCTATTGTATCGGGTTTTTTTAGGCCTATATAAGAAGACTAGGGGATTGTAAGGTTGTTTATCAGATTAATAATATAAACCCTAGACAAAGGGTATTCGCCTCAAGAACACTCTGTTTCTCTTTTCAAAGTCTTTCTTATTCTGTTTCTGTTCATCCGAATTCACAACAACTGGTATCAGAGCGCCAGGTACAATGACGAGTTCCATAAAGTTTGAGGTTCTTTGTTTCAATGGAACAGGTAACTTCTGTCTCTGGCAGACCCGGGTGAAGGACATGCTGAATCAGCAAGGTATGAAGAAAGCTTTGTTAGACACAAAGCTAGAAGCGATCTCGCAGGATGACTGGGATGAGATGAGGGAGAAGGCGGGTTCAATGATACGAACATGTCTTGGAGATGAAGTCGTGCATCAGGTTCTAGATATCAGATCTTCAAAAGAGATCTGGGATAAGCTAGAAAAGATGTACATGTCGAAGTCCCCATCTAGCAAGCTGTACCTGAAACAGAGGGTGTATTGGTTTAAGATGGCTGAAAGAGCAAATCTGGTCCAGCATATTAACCAATTCAACCAGATCACTGGAGATCTAGGGCGTGTGGGTGTTACAGTTGAGGACGAGGATAAGGCCATGCTGCTGTTGTGTTCTTTAACTCCTGTATATGAGACGTTGGTGACTGCACTATTGGCTGACAAAGAGACGATAAGTCTGCAGTCGGCTACAGACTCGCTGCTTGGGCATCATAACCGACGCCAACAGCATGGTGGTGGTAGCAGTGACAACCCTCAAGGTGATGGACTATATGTGAGTATAAGTCAAGGTAGCGGAGTACAGAAGAACAAGGGAAAGCAGAGAAAGATGAAGAAGATAATCTGTTATAAGTGTCAGAAACCAGGACACTATAAGAGAGATTGTCCTCTGAACAAGGAGCAGAACGAGACAGGAGGTTCATCTAATTCTGTGAACGTGGTTCAGGCAGAAGATGCAGTGAAGGTCGAGTTCGATTTGCTTGCAGTGACTACAAGCAATCACACAGATTCTTGGATACTGGATACAGGCTGTTCATTCCACATGACTTCAAACAAGCATTGGTTTGACACGTATCAGGCTGGAAATTTTGGAACTGTTCAAATGGCTGACAATAGAAGCTGCAGCGTTGTTGGTATTGGACAGATCAAATTTCGGATGTATGATGGCACTTTCAGGATTTTAACTGAAGTGAGGCATCTTCCAACGGTGAAGAAGAATCTGATATCTCTTGGTTCACTTCACAGGGACGGATTCAGGTTCGAAACTGATGATGTTAACTGTGTGAATGTGCGCAAAGGAGATATGGTGTTTATGAAGGGTCAGCTCACAGCAGGGAGTGTGTATCGTTTACTTGGAAACGTGGTTGTAGGTTGAGCTGCAGCCGTGGTAACTGAATCAGATAACACAGCTCTATGGCATATGCGGTTGGGGCATATTGGAGAGCATGGTTTGTCTGAACTTCACAAGAGGGGTCTTCTGGATGGTTTGAAGAATTGTAAGATGGAGTTTTGTAGGTTCTGTGTGATGGGGAAGCAGTCCAAGGCATCTTTCAAGACAGGTCTACACACCACAAAGAGTCTTTTAGACTATGTGCATTCTGATGTGTGGGGACCTACACAAGAACATTCATTAGGAGGAAGCAGATACTATGTCATCTTTATAGATGACTTTTCTAAGAAGGTTTGGGTTTACTTCATGAGGCAGAAATCTGAAGTTTTTGAGAAATTTAAGATTTGGAAGGATGAAGTGGAAAACCAAACAGGGAGGAAGATGAAGTATTTGAGGTTTGATAATGGTACAGAGTATACTAATGGAGAGTTTCAGAAGTTGTGTGAGGAGCATGGTATGCAGAGGCACTTTACAATGCGGAAAACACCACAACAGAACGGTGTAAGTGAAAGGATGAATCGTTCTATTGCAGAGAAAGCAAGGTGTTTGCGGTTGAATGCAATACTCCCGAAGATCTTCTGGGCTGAAGCCGTATACATGGCGGTCTACCTCATCAATAGATCGCCAAGGGTTTCTTTAGAAGGAAAGGTTGCTGAAGAGGTATGGACTGGGGTAGACATTTATCTATCAAACTTGAGAATCTTTGGATGTCCAGCTTATGTGTTAGTTCCCAACGACGAAAGGTCAAAGCTGGATTCGAAGTCCAAGAAGTGCGTTTTTCTGGGATTTGAGAAAGGCGTTAAAGGTTTCAAGTTATGGGATCCTGAGGCTAAGAAAAGAGTGATCAGCCGAGATGTGGTGTTTGATGAGCAGTACATGCTGCTATAGGCGAGTTCAGAACGAGTTTCTGTAACCATTGAGGCTGATACTGGTTCAGAGATAGCGGAGGATGAAGAGGAGTCTAGTGAAGCTAGACCAGCAGCAGAAGCAGATGAGCAAACCCCTGAGGTGGAGCAGTCTCCTAAGGTGGGGAAGAAGGGTAATCATACATACAGAGGGGAGTTTGGCTGCAACCAAGGAAAAGCGTGTAGTGAAGGCACCTGTCAGATATGGGTATGAAGATATGGCTAGCTATGCTTTGATGATTGGTACAAATGATCCATCAAGTTTTCGTGAAGCTATTAACAGTCCTGAAAAGGAAGAATGGATTGCTGCTATGACAGAGGAGACAGTTAGTCTGAACAAGAATCAGACATGGGAGCTTACAACGCTTCCAAAGGGGAAGAAAGCAATTGGTTGCAAGTGGGTCTTCAAGAGGAAAACAGGAGTCTCTGAGAAGGAAGTTGTGACTTTCAAGGCGAGACTAGTAGCGAAAGGGTACTCACAGAGGGCAGGGGTTGATTATGACGAGATTTTTCCCCTGTAGTTCGACACACGTCCATCTGTGTTGTGTTGGGACTAGTAGCTTGCTGGGATTTGCATCTTGAGCAGATGGATGTGAAGACAGCGTTTCTCCATGGGAATTTGGAGGAAGAGATATATATGGAGCAACCTGAAGGGTTTGTCAAGTCTGGAGAGGAGGCACTTGTATGCAGACTGAAAAGATCTTTATACAGGCTGAAGCAGGCTCCTAGACAGTGGTACAAACGTTTTGATACTTACATGTTGCAGATAGAGTACCAGAGATGTGAGTATGACTGTTGTGTTTATGTGAAGAACGTTGGTAATAATTCTCCCATATTTTTGCTGTTGTATGTTGATGATATGCTCATTGCTGGAAGCAATATGGATGATATTGTTGAGTTGAAAGGGCTACTGGGAGAAGAGTTTGAGATGAAGGATCTTGGTGCTGCAAAGAAGATTTTTGGGATGGAGATTCGTAGGGATAGGAGTTCTCAGAGATTGTGGTTATCTCAAAGAAGCTACATTGAGAAGATACTTGAAAGGTTTGACATGAAGAATGCAAAACCTGTGTCTACTCCTCTGGCGAATCACTTCAAGCTCTCAGCACGTCAGAGCCCTATTTCTGATGAGGAGATCAGAAACATGGCACAAGTTCCTTATGCTAATGCAGTTGGTTGTCTGATGTATGCGATGGTTTGCACAAGACCAGATTTGGCTCAAGCTGTTAGTCAAATCAGTAAGTACATGTCTAAACCTGGGAGGGAGCACTGGAATGCAGTGAAATGGATTCTCACGTATTTGAAGGGTACTATAGATCGTGGTCTCATGTTTGGAGGACATGAGTGCAAGGCAGAAGTCGTGGGTTTCGGTTATTCAGATTATGCAGGTGATCTTGATAACATGAGATCTACAATCGGGTATGTATTTACTCTTGCTGGAGCACTTATAAGTTGGAGGTCTGTGTTACAGTCTGTAGTTGCCATGTCAACTACTGAAGCCGAGTACATGGCAATGGGAGAGGCAGCTAAGGAGGCATTATGGGTTAGAGGACTTGTAATGGAATTGGGTGTTGAGCAAGGTGGAGTTCAGCTACACTGTGATAGTTAGAGTGCTTTATATCTAGCAAAGAATCAAGTGTATCATGGTAGGACAAAGCACATTGAGGTAAGATATCACAAGATCAGAGAGTTATCAGTTTCTGGTGTGATTTTACTACAGAAGGTGCACACGTCTGAGAATGCAGCTGATATGTTGACCAAGCCAGTCACCATGGAGAAGTTCAAGCACTGCTTGGATTTGCTCCAGGTCTTTCATTGCTAGATGAAGACAAAAGGTTTCCCCAAAAGCTAACAAGGAGTTGAAGTTGAAGTCAATGAGATTTTGTCGTCAAGGTGGAGTTTGTTGTTAAAGTGACTTGAAATCTCTGAAGACGTCTACAAAGATGTACAAGACTGTGTAAGGCGTACAAGGCAACTTAGGGTTAGGGTTTTGGGGGTGTAGGCGGCGCAGCCGCCTGTACGGTGTAATAGATTCTAGAAGATTCACAAGATCTTTTATTTCCTATTGTATCGGGTTTTTTGAGGCCTATATAAGAAGGCTAGGGGATTGTAAGGTTGTTTATCAGATTAATAATATAAACCCTAGACAAAGGGTATTCGCCTCAAGAACACTCTGTGTCTCTTTTCAAAGTCTTTCTTATTCTGTTTCTGTTCATTCGAATTCACAACAAAGATGTTGGAGTTGAACTTGAGGTTCTACAGATGCATGTTGTAGAACCACTTGTACAAGAAAAAGTCACAACTGAATCAACCAGATCCAATAGTGCTGATTGGAATGATGAATTGTCCTGAGTCTTAGCTATATCTAAACAGTTTCAAAGTCATAAGAATCACTCTGCTGCAGTTGCGGTTGTTGAGCAAACCTCTTATTGTCAAGAAGTGTTGCAACATTGTTGTGTTTCAAAGGTTGTAACTAAGGATATTATAACAGCTCATGAGGATTAATTTTGGTACAAGGCATGATAGGAAGTTTGTTGTGTCTCCCTGCTTATGTATCTTCATCCTTGTTTTTATATGAATGTGCACTCACGCTGGGGGAGTATGATGAGATGGTGATATTGGTGATGATGGTGATGTCATAGCTGAATGTGGCTGAGGCTTACGGTTTTGAAAGATTCTAGTACTATTCACATCTGGAGCTTGAGTTGTCACATTCAAATAAAAAGGGGGAGAATTGAAACAAGGGTTTTAATGGTGGAGTGTATGTGAATGATGATGAATGTATGCAATGATTGGATGGATGGTAAGGTGTTTCAATTCCCCTTATGCAGTTGCAGTATAAGAGGTGTCAATCCAATCTGAGTGTTTGTGAACAGTCAAGATGTGCATAAAGATCTAATTTAAGCCAGATGTAAAGGATGTTTGTCACTAACAATCCTATGATTAAAATGCAAAGTGCAGAAAATAAAACTACAAGAACTAGATGCTGAATGTAAATGAACAGAATGATTGTAACAGTAATGAAGCTAAAACAGAAATAGAAACTACTATAATGCAAGAAATAAACCTATGCAAGACAAGCAATGAACAGAAAACTAAATGAATGCAGCAGAAATGAAACAGGACAATCACAAATCATAAACACAAGCTCTGGGGAAGAACTCGAGCAAGCACTCGACCGAGTGTAGGTCGAGTACAAGGTCGAGCTAGACTAAACGTGAAAAGAGAGCAACACAATAAAAACAGAGCAATGCAAAAACGAATCAAACAAAAATCAAGCAACAGGATTAAGACTAAGATATTAATAAACAAAGAAGGTCCTGAGGAGGGATTCATGGGCTGAACTAATCATTGTGGTTATTTAACTTGGTCAACAAACCTCAAACAAACTTTGAGCTAATCTCTAGACATACTATTCTAAGACATGTTTAATCCACTCTCATGGCAAGAAACAATCAAACCTATGCATTTCTAGACTTGCTCTCACATAGTAAAGAATCTACACAAGCAGGCATTAAGCAATACATCTCATACCAAACAAGACCTCTAATCTCTTAGCAAGCCTAATGGTAAGCTCTAGATCTAGCCTTATCTATGCTCCTTAGACATTGGTGTGATGCTAAGATGCTTGAAATCAAACCCTACCTTCTCAGATATAGGATCAGCATTAAGATCATCTAGCCTAGAAGAGATCTACAACAATCAAGCTTAACCAAATCAAATAAACCACAAGATCAACCCAGCCTAACCCATCCTCAAGATCCTAAGCAAACTACTCACAATAACACATGGTGAACAAAGTCAAAAACCCAGAAAAGAATGAAACTTGCATCACTAGAAAGATAAAACAGAGATCTTCAGTATTGAAAAAGAAATGAAACTCGAATTCTCAATATTAAGAAAGTTATGAAACCCACAATATTGAAGAATTTAGTCTTTTTCAAGTACAAGAACTAAGAAATATAAAAATGCAAAAAGAATAATTCCCAAAAGGGTAAAATACTAGGTTTAGAGAATATCTAAAAAGCTGCACACTTTTGTGGCTGCAGGTACAAGGCTTTATATAGGAGAGGAGTGGAAGCCCTAAAAATACTAAAAGACAAAATAGTCAACGGCTCGGTCAACTCGATCTTTGCTCGGTCGAGTGGCAGGTCGAGCTGGCTTCTCTCATGCGTTCTCCACTCGGTCGAGTCCTCCTCCTCTGCACAAGGTCGAGTGTCTGGTCGAGTGTGCGGTCGAGTTGGACTCCGGACCTTGTTATTTTAGCCTTAACTCTCTTGCTTTCCCTTCATGATTGCTTCACTTCTTCCTCAGCATTGCTTCCATGCTCCTTAAGCTTCAAAATCACATGTTTATGCATGAAAAGATGCAAATGCAATGCAACTAAACTCTAATGCATGATTAGTCCTAAAGCTATGCAATAATGGTGAAAAAGGATAGCAAAAGATGCAAAAGATGTGAATATACTAAGGGAAAACAGGGTAAAATATATGAACATCAACACTCCCAAACTTAGTCTTTGCTTGCCCTCAAGCAAATAAGCAAGACATAAGAAGGTAGGTGAGGTTTGAAAGTGGGATCTCAGCTCCTAAAGCTTGCAAATAGACCATCTAGAATCAATGTCCAAGTTACTAGTACTATGATGCAAGTTGAATGAGTTGTACTTAAAGACTTTAGACAAGCATATCACAACCTTTACTGATTTGAGCCTTAGATATCCACATGCATTCAAATCAACCATTTCCTTTAACATTCATTAATCAAGAACATGAATCAATTCTATGCAATGCTTAAACTTATTTGGCTTGGAGGTAAAGGCTTTGAGACAATGATGGTCTCTTTTTAGAGTGGGGCTTATCAATATCAACGTTCTCTCATAAAAATGGATTGAGCTTTAGAAGAATGCTAAAGGTAAGAACACCTAGACACATACAAGAATAAAACCTTTTCTACCCAAAGGCACCCAAAGTGTTTATCCTAGCAATCTAAACCCAAATGATCCCAGTGCTACCCTTTAACTTCTTCTTTTCTCTTTCACCCTTTTCTCTTTTGGTTTTCCAGTCTTAGGAGAGGTTTCTTATTTGATCTTTCTAGTGGGATGGGGATTCTTACTTATTTGCTATGGTTCTCTTTTCTTCTTATTCTTAAGACATACAAGCTTTTTGCTAAACTTTTCTTTTCTTTCTTTTCATTTCTTTAACTAGAACCATCTTCAACAATTTTTGCTTCCCATCCTTTCACTAGACCTTGCTTAAACACAATCTCCTCTTAAAGACTCTACCCTTTTTCTTTCTTTTCTCTTTTTTTTTTTTTTTTTTTCTTTTCATAACAGCCAAGTCCCAAACCCAACAAGTGAACCACCTAGTCCTATCTAGTTTGAAAAGTGCAAACTAGAACTACACAAGGCTTTACTCTTGTCAGTTCAAACCTAACACTTTCTACCAAGCTCAATCCCAAAATAGGCCTCACACACACAAGAATAAACAAGGCTTGAAAGAAGGGTTGGTTAAGGGTAGGGAAACTGATTCTTAATGAGGAAATCAGCTACTTGGATCAACAAGAGTGGTAAAAAGGAGAAAGATGATCCAAATATGTATATGGTATCCATGAGTTTAAAGCAATGCACACATTGATAATTGAAAGTCAATATTAGGTTCTTATAGATAGAAAATGGTGTCAAATCACAACATGCTTCAATATAGACCAAATACAATGCAGGAATTCAAGGCTTGGTTCAATCTTATGCTTCTAACCACTCAACTAGCATCAAAGTACTATTAACTTGGGCATTGATCCTAGTCTAGTGAATGAGCAAGCTAACAAGGAAATACTCATCATAGATCCCTAATGCAAATATTATACAATCCTACATGAAACATGCTAAACAAGATTCTAATATGCAATGCAAACTACATGAACACTCTTTTTTTTTTTATAAAGATTTTTTCAAAATTTTACAAATTTTTATGGTTTTTCTATGCCTTAGATGCTTATGCAAATACTAATATGAGGATGCTAAAAATTTGAAATAAGATCACAAAACACAATGTCAAATGCTATCTCAAACCCTCCCCCAAAATTAAATCACACAGTCCCCTGTGTGAAAGAAATTTGAATGAGGATTCAAGACTAAAAACAAAACACAAATATGAAATGCAATGATATTTACAAGTGAAGGTGATATTGGTACCTTAAGGATTGGAGAAGAAGTTGTCCACATCCTCTTGCATGCTGTCAAAGGTGTAGTTGGGGTCTTGTTGGTGACTTGGAGATGGAGATTGGGGCAGCTCGACGATGGCGATCGACCGTGACTCGGTGGGGGGTCGAGCTGGACTGCGGATGCCATAATTCTGTCCTTGCTGCTGGGAGAACTGCTGGTAGAACTGGTGGTAGAGTGCTGGATCCATGAAGTATTGGGGTGGGATGGGAGGGTAACCTGGATAAGCAGCTGGAGGTGGGAAGCCATATGGTTGTCTAGGCTGGAACTCGGTCGAGTACGTCGGCGGTGCTCGGTCGAGTGGGCACTCGAGTGACCCGGTTGAGTGCCTCGAAAGCTGCTGTTCTCGGGTACTTGAGCTCCTCTTCCTCTGATTTGTCTCATACATTGAAGACCTAGCTGGTTCCACAGGGTTCGCAATTCTTGAAAGTGCTCTAGTTGAGCTAGTTCTCCTCAAAGGACTTGATGGTGTAGGTGAAGAATTCCCACTCTTCAACTCAGCAATCTCCTTCTTTAATCCCTTGATAGACTTAGCCATGTTGGTCACCTTCTTCTTCAGCTTATCTAACCTCTTCCCTTGCCACTTGTTCCACTTTTGCAAAAGTGTCAACCTCTTGCTATTCTCCCTCACTCCTCTACTATCCCTTGGGTGGGGCTCATAATCCTCAAAGTAAAATTGCTCCTCCCCATCAGCCACTTGTGCATTCCCAGCTTCCTCAACCCTAGGTTGAACTACTCCATCAAACAAGTGCTCCTCAGCTGGCCAAAAGTTAATGTTGGCCCCTTCTTGAATGGTGGTGAGCTCTTGGTTAGGCAAGATCAATTGCTTTTCCCAAGTGTTGGAAGCTCAAAGTTGAAGATGTGATTTCCTTGATGAATCTCCTTAGCTAGGATGAGAGTAGAGGTGAGGTAGCTTGAGTCAATCCATCTTGGTGAGACCCTCTCTCCTCTAAGTGGAACCTTGGCAGCTAGTAGAATTGGAGTAATGATGCCTCCAATGGTTAGTGCTCCTCTTGAGCCTTTGTTCTCCAACTTGCCTACCCAACTTCTCAAGTAAACCATGTGGTCAATGAGCACCATTGCAAGATCAGTCTCTACAGTGCTCCCAAGGATGATGGTTCCATCTCTTGCTTTGAGGATGATCCCATTGAGAGCCATGTCAATCATCTTAAGCTCTCTCCTCATTGATATTCCCAGTTTCCTTCCTTGCAAAGAAGGTTTGCAAGAGCTTTGTGGAAGTACCTTAGGACTGGGCTCCTTATCCTTGAGCTCTTGGAATTGGAGGATGAGTAGAGTTTGTTGTCCCCAATGGTTTCCCAAACTGAATAGAGCTCCTCTCTTGGTATCATCAAGCTCCTATGGCTCCCAACTTCAAAACCAAACACATTGGCTATCTTTTTCATTGAAAGCTCATGCCTCTTCCCCTTGATTGTGAAGGTGATGTGACCAGCTCCAACCTCAGGATCTTTCCTTGCATATGTATGCAGCTTGACAGTGGCTAGAAACTCACAACTTTCCTCCTTGTAGCCCTCCATGCAAAGCCCCATGAACTTGGTTAAGTTACTTTTCTCAAAAAGAAACTCCACATCTTCATCAATGGCAAGCTTCTCCATGGTTTCCTTGTGAGGATATCTAGTCCCCAAGAACTCCATTCTCATAAAAGCATCATAAAGCTGCCTCTTTGACAACCCACAAGATTCTGCTTCCCCATCATCCATTAACTCTTCTTCTTCACTTTCCTCCTCACTCTCATTTTCACTCTCCTCTTGCTCAACCTCAACTGTTGGCCTCTTCCCTTTGGCTTTGTGTCTCCTCATGAATTCATTGAGAGTTGGCTCCCTTTCCTCCTCACTTTCAGTCCTCTCAGGATCTTCCTCAACTGACTCTCTCCTTGGACACGGCACCTGGCTCGACCGGCTGCTCGAGCCACCACTCGGTCAAGTGCATGATCGAGTGGGGCGTCGAGTTGATTTTCCAGCTTCTCTTCTTGATTCAAGGCCAGCATCACGACGTTCCATGGAGCTTGCTGCGATTTGTTGAGACTTCCTGGTGATCCTTGAAGACATTTTCAAAAAGAACTGAAAGGAATAGACTCAAAGCTCAAAGTTAATAGGTTAGTGACCCAAAAACTTGAAAGAACAAAGCTTGAGCGAAAGATGAACTTGGGAGAGATTTTAAACTTGAATTTAGTTGTTTTAAGCAAATGAGAGAGTGTGAGAGGTATAATCTCGTGCAAGCTCTATATAAAGAAGCTAAGGGGACAAGGAGACAAGGGTGGTGCGTCCATACCATTCAAATTCGAATTGAGAATCTTTGACCTGCTTTTTGCTGCCACTCGAACCCACACTCGACTGTACACGGTCGAGCTCCCTTGACCAAAGTTTGAAAATTCAAAAATTTCTTCTTGTTCTTCCCTCCACTCGATCGATCTAGCGATTTGAAGATCAAATGGGCCTTAGTTCCTTTCCAACTCGGTCGAGTACCTCTCGTGGGCTGGTCGAGTGGGCTTGCGAGTCTTCTTCTCCAAGTCCAAATCTCTCCTTACCCAACTACATTCTCACTAAAAGGCCTGTCCAACACAAACATAAAAGAAAACACATCATAACTACAAGGAAAATAAACTATATTTACAAAGGATACCTTAGGGACTTCCTCCCTAGTGAGCTTGTTTAGAGTCACTACGCTTGACTTTGGTTTCCTTTTTAGACTTTGTCTAGATACCAAGGAGGTGATGAAATCCTCCCTGGAACCTCTTGGTCACTCTGAAGTTGATCCTTGATAACCTCACCCTTAACACACAAACCATACTTCTTCTTTATTTTGAGCCTTGGTCTTGCTTTCCTCCAAGACCTCTTGTTCTGCTTAACTTTGAGATCCTCAACCATACTAGTCAACTCTTGAACTGACCTCTTAAGCTTTTCCACAGACTCTTCTTGAAGAGAGTGCTCAGCCTTTGGAGTTGCCTTATCACTTAAGCCTTCTTAACCACCTTTAACCTTGATTGTAAAAGGCTGATCATCAATTGTAGGGAGGTTGGTTGGGTTAAAGATGTTGAACCTCATAACTATATCCTCAGAAATGTTCAAGGTCACAAGACCTTCCTTGACATCAATGATTGCTCCAACAGTGGCTAAGAATGGCCTCCCAAGAATGATTGGATCTTCAGGTTCCTTATCCATCTCCAGAACCACAAAATCTGTATGAACCCTTGCCTTCCCTATCTTGACAGGGACATTCTCCAACTTACCAACTACCTCTCTGTTTGACCCATCAGCTAGGCATACATGGAGGTTTGTGAGTTTGAAATCTGTCCTCCCAAGCTTTTGTGCAATGGAGTAGGGCATGACACTAATTGAAGCCCCTAGGTCACATAGGCATTGGTTGTAGGGAGGTAACTGAATGTGCATGGTAAATAGAAGGGACCTGGATCCTTAAGCTTGATTGGGATGATAACTCCTCCAAGGTCTTCAAGATCCTTCTCATCTTGAGCTTGAGCCTTTTGCTTTGACAAGTCAAGCAAAAAGTCCTTATAGAGAGGATATGGTTCAAACTGTTCCAAGGCAGGTCCTCTCTCCTCTTCTTGGTAAGCAATGATGACCTCTTGTATAGCCAACACTTCCTCTTGTTTCTCAACCACAGCTTCTTCCTTCAAAACCTCTCATCCTCTTGTTGCTTAGCCAACATTTCTTTTTTCTCAATGATCTCCCTTAGTTCCTTAATCCTCTGTGCTTTGAAACGCCCTGGGAATGGTAGTGGAGGCTTGTAAGCAGGAGGAATGTACTTAGCAGGTTTGACAGCTTCGGAGTCTCCAGCTCGATCGACCACTCGAGCATGCACACGGTCGAGTGGCTGTTCGAGTACCTGGTCGAGTGCAATGTCGAACTCCAGTTGCTTTGCAAAAACGTCACTTGGGGCTTCAGTAACTGATAAATTCCCCCAAACTTGGACTTCACTGTCCTCAGTGACTTCTTCCTCATGAACTTGAATGGCCTTGGCTGTGAACTCTCTTGGATTTTGAACAGCTTTTCCAGGGAGTTGGTTGGGTTTAGGAGCTGAAGTAGAGGCAATGTTACTCTCCATATACTTCACTCTTGAGTTAAGACCCTCAAACTTCATGTTTAGATCATTGTACTGTGATGTGAGTCTTTGATTCAACTCAGCAAACTGTTTGGCTTCCTCAATCTTTCCTTGTGTTTGCCCAATCAACAACTGTTGCATCATTGCCCTTAAGTCTTGTTCTTGGCCTTGGTTAGTCTGAAACCCTGGTGGGGGACACAACTGAGGCTGGAACACTTGATGTTGTTGTTTGGGGATGTAGGTTTGTTGCTGTTGAGGCTGTTGAGGTGGGTAGACTTGGTCTTGTGGATTAGCTACATTGGTACTCCTATAAGATAGATTGTTGTTCTTGAAACCTCCTTGGTTGTAGCACTTAAATCCTCCCTGGGTTTGCATGTAGCACAACTTAGCAAATTCATTCTCCCCTTCTTGAACTGGAACCTCTTCCTCACCAATGAAGTGAATAGACTTTTGTTGGCTAAGAAGGATCTTGTCAAGCTTCTCATTGACCATCTTCAAGTCCTTCTTGTACTTCTCCTCTTGATCAATGGAGGTGGACCTTAGTGTTCTATCATAGTCCTCATTGTAGTTGCCATCTGACTGAGAAAGATTTTCAACCAACTCCCAGCCTTCTTCAACATTTTTGTTGAGGAAGTTTCCATTTGAGGCTGTGTCAAGAAGCATTATGATCTTGGGAAGCACTCCTCTATACAAAGTACTTAAAAGGGACTCATTGCTGAAGCCATGGTGCGGACACTGAGTCTGGAATCCTTTAAACATTTCCCAAGCTTCACAAAAACTCTCATTATTCCTTTGAGCAAACCCAGAAATTTCATTTCTCAATCTAGCAGTTCTAGCATTGGAAAAGAATTTGGCCAAGAAAGCTTTTTTGCAAGCATCCTATGTGGTTATTGCTCCAGTAGGAAGAGTCTTCTCCCAAAGGTGAGCCTTATCTCAAAGTGAGAAGGGGAATAGCCTTAACTTGAATCCATCCTCATTGACTCCATTGATCTTAGTGAGACCACATATCCTATCAAATTCATCAAGGTGGTCCAGGGGATCTTCCATTGGCAACCCATGGAACTTGTTGGCTTGAATCATTGAGATCAATCCACTTTTGATCTCAAAGTTGTTGTTGGCAACAGTAGGAGGCACAATACCAGCTCTCTGGTTATGTGTGTTTGGTGCATCTCCAGCACCAATGTTTCTTGCTCTTGGAGCTTGTTGATCTTGTTGGTCCATTAGCACTTGTTTGCATCAACAGAGTCGAGTACAGACTCGGAAGGCACTCGGTCGAGCACAGGCTCGAGTCGACTGGGAACTGATGTCTATTTGTATCCGGCTTCTGACTCGATCAGGTGCTCGAGCACACACTCGGTCGAGTGGTTGTCGAGTTGATGGTCGAGCTTGTACCTGAAACACAATCACAGACAAGCAGAAGAAGAAACAATATCAGTAGTGAACAAGTGGATAAACGAACTTAATCTTAGACTTTTATGGATCCTAATTGTCACAAAAACACACTCAAATAGGCAACGGCGCCAAATTGAAACAAGGGTTTTAATGGTAGAGTGTATGTGAATGATGCTGAATGTATGTAATGAGTGGATGGATGGTAAGGTGTTTGAATTCCCCTTATACAGTTGCAGTATAAGAGGTGTCAATACAATCTGAGTGTTTGTGAACAGTCAAGATGTGCATAAAGATCTAATTTAAGCCAGATGTAAAGGATGTTTGTCACTAACAATCTTATGATTAAAATGCAAAGTGCAGAAAATAAAACTACAAGAACTAGATGCTGAATGTAAATGAACAGAATGATTGTAACAGTAATGAAGCTAAAACAGAAATAGAAACTACTATAATGCAAGAAATAAACCTATGCAAGACAAGCAATGAACAGAAAACTAAATGAATGCAGCAGAAATGAAACAGGACAATCACAAATCATAAACACAAGCTCTGGGGAAGAACTCGAGCAAGCACTCGACCGAGTGTAGGTCGAGTACAGGGTCGAGCTAGACTAAACGTGAAAACAGAGCAACACAATAAAAACAGAGCAATGCAAAAACGAATCAAACAACAATCAAGCAACAGGATTAAGACTAAGATATTAATAAACAAAGAAGGTCCTTAGGAGGGATTCATGGGCTGAACTAATCATTGTGGTTATTTAACTTGGTCAACAAACCTCAAACAAACTTTGAGCTAATCTCTGGACATACTATTCTAAGACATGTTTAATCCACTCTCATGGCAAGAAACAATCAAACCTATGCATTTCTAGACTTGCTCTCACATAGTAAAGAATCTACACAAGCAGGCATTAAGCAATACATCTCATAACAAACAAGACCTCTAATCTCTTAGCAAGCCTAATGGTAAGCTCTAGATCTATCCTTATCTATGCTCCTTAGACATTGGTGTGATGCTAAGATGCTTGAAATCAAACCCTACCTTCTCAGATATAGGATCAGCATTAAGATCATCTAGCCTAGAAGAGATCTACAACAATCAAGCTTAACCAAATCAAATAAACCACAAGATCAACCCAGCCTAACCCATCCTCAAGATCCTAAGCAAACTACTCACAAGAACACATGGTGAACAAAGTCAAAAACCCAGAAAATAATGAAACTTGCATCACTAGAAAGATAAAACAGAGATCTTCAATATTGAAAAAGAAATGAAACTCGAATTCTCAATATTAAGAAAGTTATGAAACCCACAATATTGAAGAATTTAGTCTTTTTCAAGTACAAGATCTAAGAAATATAAAAATGCAAAAAGAATAATTCCCAAAAGGGTAAAATACTAGGTTTAGAGAATATCTAAAAAGCTGCACACTTTTGTGGCTGCAGGTACAAGGCTTTATATAGGAGGGGAGTGGAAGCCCTAAAAATACAAAAAGACAAAATAGTCAACGGCTCGGTCAACTCGACCTGTGCTCGGTCGAGTGGCAGGTCGAGCTGGCTTCTCTCATGCGTTCTCCACTCGGTCGAGTCCTCCTCCTCAGCACACGGTCGAGTGTCTGGTCGAGTGTGCGGTCGGTTGGACTCCGGACCTTGTTATTTCAGCCTTAACTCTCTTGCTTTCCCTTCATGATTGCTTCACTTCTTCCTCAGCATTGCTTCCATGCTCCTTAAGCTTTAAAATCACCTGTTTATGCATGAAAAGATGCAAATGTAATGCAACTAAACTCTAATGCATGATTAGTCCTAAAGCTATGCAATAATGGTGAAAAAGGATAGCAAAAGATGCAAAAGATGTGAATATACTAAGGGAAAACAGGGTAAAATATATGAACATCAAGAATGAAAGCATGAAGACGTTCTGGTGCTACAAGGCTGTGTTGTAGGACTCTGGAAGATGTTTACGCGTCTTGGAGGAGTCACATATATTGGATGACGTGGCAATACTTTTGAAGGCTTGTTAATTAGAGGACAAGATATTATCATATTGACTAGCTAGAAGATTTGGACTTATCCTTGTTTAGAAAAGTAGGTCATAGGAGGGTTCCTATATATTGTGTTATTAGGCCAAACATGTTGTTAGGCCGTCAAAGAAGAATTTTCAGAAGATGATTCTTCTTACCTTCTCGTCTGGTGTTCTCTTTCCGCCGCCAACAAAAAATCTTTGTCTCCCCGTGATCGTTTCTTATCCGGTTCAGGAACCAAGACGGGTGAGATACTGTGCTGAATCGTAGAATCTTAGGTATTACTACTGCTTCAATTTTTTTGGTTTTGCATCATGACTCCATCATGAAATTTCAGATCTTTTGGTTTTGCATGTATCACTACTGTTTCAATTTTGTGGAAACGAGTGGAGCTTAAATGTCATCATTGGTCTATACTTCTTGTTTTCCTTGTGCTTGTGTGTTGAATTGGAAGAATATCTATCAATTTTTCCAAGTTATAGTCAGGAGTATGTGTGGCTCTCTCAGTTGTATGTTGCGGTGTAGGTACATATATATATACTGCTTGAGGTTTAGTCTTAATCGAACAGTCGTTCCTCTATGTGTAAACTATCACTGCTCTGCTCTGATTTGGGCTTATAGAGAAATGATCTGTGCACATTTTGACGATCTATAAGAATTGATTCTTCTTTATTTGTTGATTCTGACTGTGTATAGGACTTAAGAGGGTCGTTCGTATTGGTTTCTATTATTTTTCTCTCATCACGGCTTTTAAATACTTTTTATAAGGAGCAAGCGGTGGTTAGTCTTGATTGATTGAAACACATGTATTTGGTGGTATGGTGATGAAATGGATGGAATGATGAGATATGAATGAATGGATGGCAGGGTGTTTCAATTCCCCTTATGCAATTGTAGTACAAGAGGTGTCAATCCAATCTGAGAGTTTGTGAGCAATCAAGATGTGCATAAAGGTCTAAGTCAAGCCAGATTTAAAGGATGTTTGTAACTAACAATCCTATGATGAAATGTAAAGTGCAGAATGTAAAGCTACTAGAACTAGATGCTAAATGTAGATGGAACAGAATGATTATGACAGTTATGAAGCTAGAACAGAAGTAGAAACTATATTAATGCAAGTATTGAACAGGACACTAAGTGAATGCAACGGAAATGCAATTAGAATGAAACAAGAAGTAAGACAAGACAACTAAAAATCATAAACAAAAGTTCTGGGGATGAACTCGAGCAAGCACTCGATCGAGTGCAGATCGACTGTAGGGTCGAGCTGGACAAACACGAGAAAACAGAGCAACACAAATAGAGCAATATGAAAGCAAATCAAACAACAAGCAGGCAGCAAGATTAAGACTAAGAAATCAATAAACAAAGAAGGCCTTGAGGAGGTATTCACGGGCTGGACTAATGATTGAGGTTATCTAACTTGGTCAACAAATCTCAAACAAGTTGAGCTAATCTCTAGACAATAATTTCTAAGACATGTTTAATCCACTCTCATGGCAAGAAACAATCAAACTCATGCATCTCTAGACTTGTTCTCACACAGTAAAGAATCTACACAAGCAGGCATTAAGCAATATTTCAAATACCAAACAAGACCTCTAATCTCTTATCAAGTCTAATGGTAAACTCTAGATCTAGCCTTATCTATGCTCCTTAAACATTGGTATGATGCTAAGATGCTTGAGATCAAATCCTACCCTCTCAGTTATATGATCAGCATTAAGAACATCTAGACTAGAAGAGATCTACAACAATCAAGCTTGACCAAATCAAACAAACCTCAAACATAATCCAGCCTAACCCATCCTCAAGATCCTATACAACTACTCACAAAAACACATGATGAACATCAAAGTCATAAACCCAGAAAATGTTGAAACTCGCATCAAATGAAATATAAAGCAAAGATCTACAATTATGAAGAAAGAATCAAACACAAATTCTTAATATCTTGAAAGTTATGGAACCAACAAAATCCAAGAATCTTATGTTTTTCCTTTCAAAAGAAAGTACAAGATCTAATAAAAATAAAAGTGCAAAAGGAATAATTCCTTAAAAGGTAAAAACTAAGTTTGAGAATATCTACAAGGCTGTGTCCTTGGTGGCTGAAGGGTACAAGGCCCTTTTATAGGAAAAGTAGTGGAAGCCCTAAAAATGCTAAAAGACAAAATAGCTAGGCGGCTCGGCCAAC
Source organism: Camelina laxa (assembly GCA_024034495.1). Lineage (NCBI taxonomy): Eukaryota > Viridiplantae > Streptophyta > Magnoliopsida > Brassicales > Brassicaceae > Camelina > Camelina laxa. Next base: position 31,204,144 of record CM043880.1, read on the forward strand.
TCGACCTGGTGCTCGGTCGAGTGACCGGTCGAGCTGGCTTCTCTTATGCATCTTCCACTAGGTCGAGTTCATCTCCGCACACGGTCGAGTGCCTGGTCGAGTGGGCGGTCGAGTGGGACTCCGGACCTTTGTTCTTCAGCTCTAACTCTATTGTTTCCTTCTCTTCTCAGCTCCATTCTTCTTCCGCAATCCTTCCATGCTCCTTAGGCTCCAAAATCACATGTTTATGCAAGAAAACATGCAAATGCAATGCAACTAAGCTCTAATGCATGATTAGTCATAAAGCTATGCAATAATGGTCAAAATGGATAGCAAAAGATGCAAAAGATGTGAATAAACTAAGGGAAAACAAGGTAAATTATATGAACATCAACACCCCCAAACTTAGTATTTGCTTGCCCTCAAGCAAATAAACAAGACATAAGAAGATATGTGAGGTTTGAAAGTGGGATCTCAGCTCCTAAAGCTTGCTAATAGACCAGCTAGAATCAATGTCCAAGTTACTAGTACTATGATGCAAGTTGAATGAGCTGTAGTTAAAGATTTTAGACAAGCCTATCACAACCTTTACTTATTTGTGCCTTAGATATCCACATGCATTCAAATCAACCATTTCCTTTAACATTCATTAATCAAGAACATGAATCAATCTTATGCAATGCTTAAACTCATTTGGCTTGGAGATAAACGTTTTTGAGACAAATGATGGTCTCTCTTTAGAGTGGGGCTTATAATTATCAAGATTCTCTTATAAAAATGGATTGTGCTTTAGAAGAATGCTAAAGGTAAGAACACTTAGACACATACAAGAACAAAACCTTGTCTACCCAAAGGCACCCAAAGTGTTTATCCTATCAATCTAAACCAAAATGATCCTAGTGCTACCCTTTAACTTCTTCTTTTCTATTTCACTCTTTTCTCTTTTGGTTTTCAAGTCTTAGGAGAGGTTTCTTATTTGAACTTTCTAGTGGGATGGGGGATTCTTTCTTATATGCTAATGGTTCTCTTTTCTTCTTAATCTTAAGACATACAAGCATTTTGCTAGACTTTTCTTTTCTTTCTCTTCTTTTCTTTAACTAGAACCATCTTCAAACTTCTCATCCTTTCACTAGACTTTGCATAAACACATTCTCCTCTTAAAGACTCTACCCTTTTTCTTTCTTTCTCTTTTTCCTCTTTTCTTTTCTTTTCTTTTCTTTTTCAAAACAACCAAGTCCCAAACCCAACAATTAAACCACCTAGTCCTATCTAGTTTGAAAATTGTAAACTAGAACTACACAAGGCTTTACTCTTGTCAGCTCAAACCTAACACTTTCTACCAAGCTCAACCCCAAAAAGGCCTCACACACACAAGAATTAACATGGCTTGAAAGAAGGGTTGGTTAAGGGTGGTGGAAACTGATTCTTAATGAGGAAATCAGCTACTTGGATCAACAAGAGTGGTAAAAAGGAGAAAGATGATCCAAATATGTATAAGGTATCCATGAGTTTAAAGCAATGCACAAGATGATAATTAAAAGTCAATATTAGGTTCTTATAAATAGGAAATGGCATCAAATCACAACATGCTTCAATTTAGACCAAATGCAATGCAGGAATTCAAGACATGGTTCAATCTTATGCTTCTAGCAACTCAACTAGCATCAAAGTACTATTAACAAGGGCATTGATCCTAGTTTAGTGAATCTAGCAAGCTAACAAGGTTAAACTCATCATAGATCCCTAATGCAAAAATATGAAACAGTCCTATATGAAACATGCTAAACAAGATCATAATATGCAATGCAAACTACATGAACACTCTTTTTTTTTTTAAGGATTTTTGCAAAAAATTTCAATTTTTTTTTTTTCTATGCCTTAAATGATATGCAAATACTGTCATGATTAAATGTAAAATAAGAAAACAAAACACAACATCAAATACTATCTCAAACCCTCCCCCAAACTTATATTACACAGTCCACTGTGTAAGAGAAATTTGTAAGAGGATTTAAGACTAAAAACAAAACACAATATGAAATGCAATGATATTTTCAAGGAAAGGTGAAATTGGTACCTCAAGGATTGTTGAAGAAACTGTCCACATCCTCATTCATGCTTTCATAAGTGTAGTGGGGGTCTTGTTGCTGACTTGGAGATGGAGATTGGGGCAGCTCGATGATGGCGATCGACCGTGACTCGGTCGAGTGCGTGCTCGAGTGGGGGGGTCGAGCTGGACTGCGGATGTTCCTCTCTTCTTCTGTTTAGACTCCCTTGCTTCCCTGACCATGAAAACACCAAAACAAAAGTCAAAATACCAAAAATCCTAAGCAATATATACAGAGATACCTTAGAGACTTCCTCCCTAGTGAGCTTGTTTAAAGTCTCTAAGCTTGACTCTCCTTATCTCTTCAAGCTTGAGGGGCATCATTGAGAAGCATTGTAAACTTCTCTTGTTTCTCCTCATGAACTCACTAAGAGTTGGCTCCCTTTCTTCTTCACTTTCAGTTCTCTCAGGATCTTCCTCAACTGATTGATTCCTTGAAGACGGCATCTGGCTCGACCAGCCACTCGGACCACCACTCGGTCGAGTGCTTGATCGAGTGGGGCATCGAGTGGTTTTTCCAGCTTCTCCTCTTGATTGTAGGCGATCATCACGACGTTCCATGGAGCTTGCAGCCACTTGTTGAGACTTCCTATTGATCCTTGAAGACATTTTCGAACAAAACTGAAGGGAATAGACTCAAAGCTTAAAGTTAATAGGTTAGTGACCCAAGAACTTAAAAGAGCTAAGCTTGAGCAAAAGATGAACTTAGAGAGAGATTTTAAAACTTGATTCTAGTTGTTTTGAGCAAATGAGAGAGTGTAAGAGGTATAGGATCGTGTGAGCTCTATATAAAGAAGCTAAGGGGACAAGGAGACAAGGGTGGAGCGTCCATACCATTCAAATTTGAAATGAGAATCTTTGACCTGCTTTTTGCTGCCACTCGACCCCACACTCGACCAGCACGTGGTCGAGCTCCCTTGACCAAAGTTTGAAATTTCAAATTTTTCTTCCTTTTCTTCCCTCCACTTGATCGTTCTAGAGAAATGAGAATCGAATGGGCCTTAGTTCCTTTCCAACTCGGTCGAGTACCTCTCGTGGGCTGGTCGAGTGGGCTTGCGAATCTCCTTCTCCTAGTCCAAATCTCTCCATACCCATCTACACTTTCATTAAAAGGTCTGCCCAACACAAACATAAAAGAAAACACATCAAAACTACAAGGAAAATAAAGCATATTTACAAAGGATACCTTAGGGACTTCCTCCCTAGTGAGCTTGTTTAGAGTCACTAAGCTTGACTTTGGTTGCCTTTTCAGGCTTGGTTTTGATACCAAGGAGGTAATGAAATCCTCCCTGGAACCTCTTGATCACTGTGAAGTTGACTCTTGATCACTTCACCCTTAACACACAAACCATATATCTTCTTGATTTTGAGCCTTGGTCTTGCCTTCCTCAAAGACCTCTTGTTTAGCTTGACTTGGAGATCCTTAACCATACCAGTCAACTCTTGAACTGAACTCTTAAGCTTTTCCACTGAATCCTCTTGAAGAGGGAGCTTAGCCTTTGGAGTTGCTTCACCACTTAAGCCTTCATCACTACCTTTGTCCTTGATAGTAAAAGGTTGATTATTAATGGTAGGGAGGTTGGTTGGGTTGTAGATGTTGAACTTCATGGTTATATCCTCAGCAATGTTTAAGATCACAAGACCTTCCTTGACATCAATAACTGCTCCAACAGTGGCTAAGAATGGCCTCCTAAGAATGATAGGATCTTTAGGCTCCTTATCCATCTCTAGGACCACAAAATCAATGTGAACCCTTTCTCTCCCTATCTTCACTGGAATGTTCTCCAACTTACCAACTATGCCTCTGTTTGTTCCATCAGCTAGACATATGTGAAGGTTGGTGGACTTGAAGTCAGTGCGCCCAAGCTTTTGTGCAATAGAGTAAGGCATAACATTGATAGATGCTCCCAAGTCACATAAGCACTGGTTGTAGTGAAGATAGCTGAGTTTGCAAGGCAGATAAAATGGACCTGGATCCTTAAGCTTAATTGGGATGATAACTCCTCCAAGGTCTTCAAAATCCTTCTCATCTTGAGCTTGAGCCTTTTGCTTTGACAATTCAAGCAAAAAGTCCTTATAGAAAGGATATGGTTCATATTGTTCCAAGGCAGGTCTTCTCTCTTCTTCTTGGTAAGCAATGATGATCTCTTGTATGGCCATCACTTCCTTTTGTTTCTCAATCACAACTTCTTCCTTCAAAGCCTTCTCATCCTCTTGTTGCTTAGCCAACATTTCTTTTTTCTCAACGATCTCCCATAATTCCTTAAGCTTCTGTGCTTTGAAACGTCCTGGAAATGGTAGAGGCGGTTTGTAAGCAGGAGGAATGTACTTAGCAGGCTTAACAGCTTCTGATTCTTCAGCTCGATGGACCACTCGATCAGGCACTCGGTCGAGTGCTTGCTCGAGCACCTGGTCGAGTGCACTAGCGGATCCAGTCTGCTTTGCACAAACTTCACTTTTAACTTAATTGACCAATCCTCCCCATTTTGAACCTCACTGTCCTCAGTGACTTCCTCATCAGAGATATGAATGGCTTTTGCAGTGAATTCCCTTGGGTTTTGGACAGCTTTTCCAGGGAGTTGGGTAGGTTTGGGAGCTGAAGTATAAGCAATGTTGCTCTCCATGTACTTCACTCTAGAGTTCAGACCTTCAAACTTCATGTTGGGGTCATTATATTGTGATGTTAACCGCTGGTTCAACTCAGCAAACTGCTTGGCCTCCTCAATTTTTCCATTGGCTTGCCCAATCAACAATTGTTGCATCATGGCTCTTAAGTCTTGTTCCTAGCCTTGGTTAGTCTGAAACCCTGGTGGGGGACACAATTGGGGCTGGAACACTTGTTGTTGTTGCTTGGCTGCATAGTTGGTTTGTTGTTGAGGCTGTTGAGGTGGATAGACTTGGTCTTGTGGATTGGCTACATTGGTGCTTCTATAGGAGAGGTTGTTGTTTTTGAACCCTCCTCCTTGGTTGTAGCCTTTGAATCCACCCTGGTTTTGCATATAACAGAGCTCAGCAAATTCCCTCTCCCCCTCTTGAACAGGAACCTCTTCCTCACCAATGAAGTGAATAGACTTTTGTTGGCTAAGGAGGATCCTGTCAAGCTTCTCATTGACCATCTTTAAGTCCTTCTTGTACTTCTCCTCTTGATCAATGGAGGTGGACCTTACTGTTCTGTCATAGTCCTCATTGTAGTTTCCATCTGACTGAGCAAGAGTTTCAACCAACTCCCAGCCTTCTTCAACATTCTTGTTGAGGAAGTTTACATTTGAGGCTGTGTCAAGAAGCATTCTGATCTTGGGAAGCACTCCTCTATACAAAGTACTGAGGAGGGACTCATTGTTGAAGCCATGGTGAGGACACTGAGTCTGGAATCCTTTAAACCTTTCCCAAACTTCACAAAAACTCTCATTATTCCTTTGAGCAAACCCAGATATTTCATTTCTCAATCTAGCAGTTCTAGCATTGGAAAAGAACTTGGCCAAGAAAGCCTTTTTGCAAGCATCCCATGTGGTTATTGCTCCAGTAGGAAGAGTCTTCTCCCAAAGGTGAGCCTTGTCTCCAAGTGAGAAGGGGAATAGCCTTAACTTGAATCCATCCTCACTGACACCATTGATCTTGGTGAGACCACATATCCTATCAAATTTATCAAGGTGGTCTAGGGGATCTTCCATAGGCAACCCATGGAACTTGTTGGCTTGAATCATGGAGATCAATCCACTTTTGATCTCAAAGTTGTTGTTGGCAACAGTAGGAGGCACAATACCAGCTCTCTGGTTATGTGTGTTTGGTGCATCTCCAGCACCAATGTTTCTTGCTCTTGGAGCTTGTTGATCTTGTTGCTCCATTAGCACTTGTTGTTCTTGTTCCTGATAGATCCTTGTTTTCTGCTGTCTCAGGTCCCTTGGTCGGTTGATGTGATCAAGGAGTCTCTGAAGATTGTGATGACCCTTGGACCTTGTTTGCATCAACAGGTGCGAGTACAGACTCGGACAGGCACTTGGTCGAGCACAGGCTCGAGTGGGTGCTCGAGTCGACTGGGAACTGATGTCTATTTGTATCCGGCTTCTGACTCTATCAAGTGCTCGATCACACACTCGGTCGAGTGGTGGTCGAGTTGGTGGTCGAGCTGGTACCTGAAACTCAATCACAGACAAGCAGTAGAAGAAACGAGATCAGTAGTGAACAAGTGGATAAATTAACTTAATCTTAGACTTTTATGGATCCTAATTGTCACAAAAACACACTCAAAGTGGCAACGGCGCCAAATTGAAACACATCTTTTTGGTGGTATGGTGATGAAATGGATGGAATGATGAGATATGAATGAATGGATGGCAGGGTGTTTCAATTCCCCTTATGCAATTGTAGTACAAGAGATGTCAATCCAATCTGAGAGTTTGTGAACAATCAAGATGTGCAATTGGGTCTAAGTTAAGCCAGATGTAAAGGATGTTTGTCACTAACAATCCTATTATGAAATGCAAAGTGCAAAATGTAAAGCTAGAAGAACTAGATGCTAAATGTAAATGGAACAGAATGATTATGACAATTATGAAGCCAGAACAAAAATAAAAACTATATTAATGCAATGTTGTAAAACACTTAAGTGGACTCCATCAGACCGGCCCATCTATTGTCTAGTCCATTGGGTCCTTAGGTCCAGTCCATTAGGTTCATGGGTTCAGTCCATTAGGCCCATGGTCCATAGTCCATTACTACTTTGTTGTTTTCAATCGGTTTGTACATTAGGGTTACTCCTTGCCCTATAAATATGTAACCTCGATTCATTATGAGAAATAAGAACAAGAGATTTATCCCTAAACTCTCTAGTTTCACAACACGTTATCAGCACGATAGCCTCTAGCCCTAAAACCCTAAAAGCTGCCGCCGATCATCTTCTTCCCACAAAACCCTAAACCGCCTTTTGATTCTTTGTTCTTACTTCCATCCGAGACTAAAACCTTTTCTGTTCGAAGATTCCCTTGTTCAAGAGCATATCTTAAGCTCGTGATCAAGTTTCTATCGATATCTTGATCGAAGTTCGTGGTTCGCGGGGGTGAGCGCATACGCGAGGTGGAACAAGGAGAAGTGCGAGATCCGTTCGTGGGAGAGCTGTTCGCGGTTCGTGGTCCATCAAAGTTCGAGGTTCTAAGAGATATCTGAGGTCTTTAGCTCCCAGATCAAAACCGGTCAAAACCTTTGGTGTTTAAGGTAAAAAAAAAAAAAATCAAACAACTCATGGACCATGAAATCGAATTCTGACTTAAAACTATTGAATCCTAAAACCTGAAACTGCACAAACAAAGAGAGGCTAAATTTATGTTTATAAGAACCTTAAAATCGAATTTGTTTGTGATGGATTGCTTGTTTATAAGTTACGATTGTTTGCTTATTGCATTCATCATATTAGAATTAAAATAAGACCATGTATAGGATTGTCTAGGATCGATCATGTTTGCATGAACCCTAAAATCGAAATCGAGTTTATTTTTTAGGGTTGTTAAAATCGAAACCTAGAAAGAAAAAGAAAATTTTGCAAAAAGGAAATCCTATCTAGAAAAAAGGAAATTGTTGCATGCATTATCTATTTGCTTTTGTTGTCCTGCATGCATGAATTTAAACCAAAAAACTATAAGAGGCAAGGCATGTTTTGGTCTCAAATACCGCATGGCCTAAGGCATGCTTCGGTCTCAAAAACCGCATGACCTAAATTAATATTGCATGGTTCGGTCTCAAACACCGCATGCTAACTATCGGTTGTCTACTTTCTGTTTATGTAGATGGCAAACCTTAAGAGCCTAGACTACCCTATCTTGCAAGCTTTTGGAAAGAACTACTTGCAATGGGCACAAGATACCAAGATCCATCTGAGATCGAATGGCTTGCATGGTTGTATCGATGAGGAAGTTGAGAGCACTGATAGAAACAATAACAAGTGCATCCAACACATGCACCATCACCTTGCCGAGTGTCTCAAAAATCAGTATCTCTTTATTGAAGATCCTTCCGTCCTTTGGAAAGCGCTTAACCGCCGCTATGGACACCAGAAAACGGTGCTTCTTCCGAAGGCCGAGTTTGATTGGAAAAACCTAAGGATCCAGGATTAAAAATCCGTGGATGAGTATAACTCTGAGCATTTTAGGATTGTCTCACTCCTTAGGTTGTGTGGAAAAGAGGTGACTGAAAATGAGCTGATAGAAAAGACTTTGTCTACTTTCAGCCCTAACAACATAGTCCTTCAGCAACAATATCGGCAAAAAGGTTTTGCTGACTATGGGCAACTCATTGAATGTTTACTTCTAGCTGAGCAGAACAATGAGTTGTTGCTGATGAACAGTGCTATGAGACCTCCTGGTACAGCCCCATTACCAGAAGCACACAAGGTTGATTTGGGAAAGAAAGGTGCCGCAGAGCCTAAAGAGCTTGATGAGCCTAAAGGACCAACTATGTCCACAGAGAAAGACACTACGGCCGTGGTCGTGGTGGTCGAGGAGGCCAAGCTAGTCGAGGAGGTCGCGGACGTGGTGGTAGGGGCCGTGGGTCCTTTAAACCCCAAACAAGGACCAAATCGACTTGTCACCGATGTGGTATGACAAACCACTGGGCTAAGAACTGTAGGACACCCAAACACCTCATTGATGCATATCAAGAAGTCTTGAAGAAGAATCATGAAGCCAACCATGCGTACATCGATGATGTAGGAGACTTCGATCATGAGAATGACAACTTGCTAGACTATGAGACTTCCGATTGCCTTAAGAATAATGAATGATTTTTCGTTTTTATTTTTGTTTAATTTCAATGCTTCCTATGATTTAATTTTTATTCTATGTAATGGATAATTATTTTTATTTAATTTTAAATTCAAAGGATTTTATTTTATGAATGTCTTGTTAAAACATAAAATTATTGTCCTATTTATAGAAATGGCCGAGGACATGAGTGTGCTAGTAGTGGACAGTGGTTCCAGCCACACCATATTACAAGACAAAAGATATTTCATAAATCTTATAATGAGAAATGCCAATGTTAGCACAATTGCGGGTATAGCAAGCTTAATAGAAGGCTACGGCCAGGCTCACATTTTGTTACCGAATGGTACACATATCGAACTAAGTGATGCCTTATACTCACCCAGCTCTAAGAGAAGCTTATTGAGCTTTAAAGATATAAGATCAAATGGTTATCACATTGAAACCAAGGTTGAAGGAAATAAAGAATTCCTATACATTACAGAAATTGTAAAAGGACATAAGAAGGTCCTAGAGACTATACCTGCCCTAGCCAATGGTCTATACCATGCTAAGATCAATATGATAGAAGCTAACCTGGCAAAGAATAAAATGTTCAATGAACAATTCACTCTATGGCATGACCGGCTTGGCCATCCGGGTTCGAACATGATGCGTAAATTGATTAGAGTTCGAATGGGTACAACCTTAAAGAAAGAAAAGTTTTCCCTAAAAATCTTACTTGTGTAGCATGTGCACAAGGGAAACTTATTATAAGACCTTCACCAGTCAAAGTCACCAAAGAGACTTTAAATTTTCTGGAAAGGATACAAGGTGATATATGTGGACCAATACACCCACCATGTGGGGCGTTTCGATATTTTATGGTTATGATCGATGCATCAACCAGATGGTCTCACGTTTGCTTGTTATCCACAAGGAACCTAGCATTTGCTAGGCTGTTAGCTCAAATCATACGGTTAAGAGCACATTTTCCGGACTTTCCACTTAAGACTATACGTCTCGATGGTGATGATGAATTTACATCCCAAGCGTTTAATGATTACTGTATGTCCATGGGGGTGAGTGTGGAACATCCCGTGGCACATGTCCATACACAAAACGGATTAGCTGAATCCTTCATTAAACGAATACAATTGATAGCTCGACCATTGTTAATGAGATCGAAGCTTCCCGTGTCGGCTTGGGGACACGCGGTTTTACATGCAGCAGAACTTATACGCATCAGGCCATCTAGTGAACACAAATATTCACCATCCCAACTATTATCGGGTCGAGAGCCAGACTTGTCCCATCTCACAACATTGGGTTGTGCCGTATCTGTACCAATTGCTCCACCACAGGAAACTAAAATGGGACCTCAAAGGAGGATGGGAATATATGTTGGATATGAGTCTCCCACTATTTTAAAGTATCTTGAGCCAACCACAGGAGATTTATTTAAGGCCAGATACGCGGACTGTCAATTCGTTGAGTCCGAATTCCCTATGTTAAGTGGAGAGACTAGCAAGCTGGGTAAAAAATTAACATGGAATCAAACATCCCTAGAATGGCAAGATCCTCAGACTATGGCATGTGATGCGGACGTCCAGAGAATTATTCATTTGCAAAAGCTAGCTAACTAATTGCCAGATTCCTTTGCTGACTCAAAGAGAGTAAGAAAATCGTACATACCAGCTTGCAATGCACCAGTACGTATTGATGTTCAAAAGGAACACAATAATCAAGTTGCTAAAGAGTCTAACACGTTTGAAACGAGGTAGACCGGTAGGTTCCAAAGATAAGAACCCTCGAAAGTCTAAAAGTGCAAAACAGACCGAGGCTAGGGGAATTATAGAGGATACAGACATAGTCGCAGAAATTCCTAAGGTACCAAGTGAGGGTCAGGACGCTGAACCTCATGAGCCTGAAAGAATCGACAATAATGAGATCTCAATAAATTATATTATGTCTGGAATTCAACGGAACCGAAAGAATGTCGACATTGATGATATATTTTCATACAAGGTAGCACTTGAGATAAATGAGGATCATGAACCCACATCTATATTAGAGTGCACTCAAAGCAAATATTGGCTTAAATGGAAAGAAGCTATTGATGTGGAGTTAAACTCTTTAAAGAAGAGAAGTGTGTTCGGTCCGATCATAAGGACAACACCCGAAATTAAACCAGTTGGACACAAGTGGGTCTTTGTAAGAAAGAGAAATGAGAAGAATGAAATTGTAAGATACAAGGCACGGCTTGTAGCACAAGGATTCTCTCAAAGACCTGGCATAGATTATAAGGAGACTTACTCCCCTGTGATGGATGCAACGACTTTTAGATATCTAATAAGTCTGGCTGTAAGAGAGAAACTGGATTTGCGGTTAATGGATGTTGTAACTGCATACTTATATGGTCCACTGGATAATGAAATTTATATGAGATTACCAGAGGGTATAGAGCTCAAAGATAAGAGAGGTTCTCGAGACCAACACTGCATAAGGCTAGACAAATCGCTTTATGGACTGAAACAAAGTGGTCGGATGTGGTATAACCGATTAAGTGATTATTTAGCTAAGAAAGGCTATAAGAACAACCCAATCAGTCCATGTGTGTTTATAAAGAAATTTTCGAATAAAGGATTTGTGATAATAGCAGTTTATGTGGATGATTTAAACATCCTTGGAATCCCTGGAGAGATCGCCCAAACAGTAGAATATTTCAAGAGAGAATTTGAAATGAAAGACCTAGGTAAGACAAAATTCTGTTTGGGATTGCAGCTTGAGTACAGAAACAATGGGATACTTGTGCACCAAAAGGCATATACAGAAAAGGTACTCAAGAGGTTTAATATGGACCAAGCTCACTCATTGTGCTGTACTCTTTTTCCTTCACCAAGGTTTTGTCCCACTGGGTTTTCCTGGTAAGGTTTTAATGAGGCAGCATCCCCAAGCACATTGCAGAGATCTCTTCCAGCATATGCACACGCATATCGTCCAAGGGGGAGTGTTGTAAAACACTTAAGTGGACTCCATCAGACCGGCCCATCTATTGTCTAGTCCATTGGGTCCTTAGGTCCAGTCCATTAGGTTCATGGGCTCAGTCCATTAGGCCCATGGTCCATAGTCCATTACTACTTTGTTTTTTTCAATCGGTTTGTACATTAGGGTTACTCCTTGCCCTATAAATATGTAACCTCGGTTCATTATGAGAAATAAGAATAACAGATTTATCCCTAAACTCTCTAGTTTCACAACATGCAAGTATTAAACAGGACCCTAAGTGAATGCAACAAAAATGCAAATAGAATGAAACAGGAAGTAAGACAGGACAACTACAAATCATAAACACAAGTTCTGGGGATGAACTCGAGCAAGCACTCGACCGAGTGTAGATCGAGTGCAGGGTCGAGCTGGACAAAAACGACAGAACAGAGCAACACAAGAAAAACAGAGCAATAAGAAAGCAAATCAAACAACAAGAAAGCAGCAGGATTAAGACTAAGAAATCAATAAACAAAGAAGGCGTTAAGGAGGGATTCATGGGCTGGACTAATGATTGAGGTCATCTAACTTTGTCAACAAATCTGAAACAATATGAGCTAATCTCTAGACAATATTTTCTAAGACATGTTTAATCCACTCTCATGGCAAGAAACAATCAAACTCATGCATCTCTAGACTTGTTCTCACACAGTAAAGAATCTACACAAGCAGGCATTAAGCAATATGTCAAATACCAAACAAGACCTCTAATCTCTTAGCAAGCCTAATGGTAAACTCTAGATCTAGCCTTATCTATGCTCCTTAAACATTGGTATGATGCTAAGATGCTTGAGAACAGATCCTACCCTCTCAGTTATAGGATCAGCATTAAGAACATCTAAACTAAAAGAGATCTACAACAATCAAGCTTGACCAAATCAAACAAACCTCAAACATAATCCAGCCTAACCCATCCTCAAGATCCTAAACAACTACTCACAAGAACACATGATGAACATCAAAGTCATAAACCCAGAAAATACTGAAACTTGCATCAAATGAAAGATAAAGCAAAGATCTACAATTATGAAGAAAGAATCAAACACAAATTCTTAATATCTTGAAAGTTATGGAACCAACAAAATCCAAGAATCTTATGTTTTTCCTTTCAAAAGAAAGTACAAGATCTAATAAAATAAAAGTGCAAATGGAATAATTCCTTAGAAGGTAAAAACTAGGTTTGAGAATATCTAAAAGGCTGTGTCCTTGGTGGCTGAAGGGTACAAGGCCCGTTTTATAGGAAAAGTAGTGGAAGCCCTAAAAATGCTAAAAGACAAAATAGCTAGGCGGCTCGGCCAACTCGACCTGGTGCTCGGTCGAGTGACCGGTCAAGCTGGCTTATCTTGTGCATCTTCCATTAGGTTGAGTCCATCTCAGCACACGGTCGAGTGCCTGTTAGAGTTGACTGAGAAGAGAGAAAGATTTGTATCCGGCTTCTGACTCGATCAAGTACTCGATCACGCACTCGGTCGAGTGGTGGTTGAGTTAAAGGTCGAGCTGGTACCTGAAACTCAATCACAGACAAGCAGTAGAAGAAACGAGATCAGTAGTGAACAAGTGGATAAAGGAACTTAATCTTAGACTTCTATGGATCCTAATTGTCACAAAAAAACACTCAAATGGGCAACGGCGCCAAATTGAAACACATGTATTTGGTGGTATGGTGATCAAATGGATGGAATGATGACATATGAATGAATGGATGGCAGGGTGTTTCAATTCCCCTAATGCAATTGTAGTACAAGAGGTGTGAATCCAATCTGAGAGTTTGTGAGCAATCAAGATGTGCATAAAGGTCTAAGTCAAGCCAGATGTAAAGGATGTTTGTCACTAACAATCCTATGATGAAATGTAAAGTGCAGAATGTGAAGCTACTAGAACTAGATGATAAATGTTGATGGAACAGAATGATTATGACAGTTATGAAGCTAGAACAGAAGTAGAAACTATATTAGTGCAAGTATTGAACAGGACAGTAAGTGAATGCAACGGAAATGCAACTAGAATGAAACAGGAAGTAAGACAGGACAACTACAAATCATAAACAAAAGTTCTGGGGATGAACTCGAGGATAAACACGAGAAAACAGAGCAACACAAGAAAAATAGAGCAATATGAAAGCAAATCAAACAACAAGCAAGCAGCAGGATTAAGACTAAGAAATCAATAAACAAAGAAGACCTTGAGGTGGGATTCATGGGCTGGAATAATGATTGAGGTTATCTAACTTGGTCAACAAATCTCAAACAACTTGAGCTAATCCCTAGAAAATATTTTCTAAGACATGTTTAATCCACTCTCATGGCAAGAAACAATCAAACTCATGCATCTCTAGACTTGTTCTCACACAGTAAAGAATCTACACAAGCAGGCATTAAGCAATATGTCAAATACCAAACAAGACCTCTAATCTCTTAGCAAGCCTAATGGTAAACTCTAGATCTAGCCTTATCTATGCTCCTTAAACATTGGTATGATGCTAAGATGCTTGAGAACAGATCCTACCCTCTCAGTTATAGGATCAGCATTAAGAACATCTAAACTAGAAGAGATCTACAACAATCAAGCTTGACCAAATCAAACAAACCTCAAACATAATCCAGCCTAACCCATCCTCAAGATCCTAAACAACTACTCACAAGAACACATGATGAACATCAAAGTCATAAACCCAGAAAATACTGAAACTTGCATCAAATGAAAGATAAAGCAAAGATCTACAATTATGAAGAAAGAATCAAACACAAATTCTTAATATCTTGAAAGTTTTGGAACCAACAAAATCCAAGAATCTTATGTTTTTCCTTTCAAAAGAAAGTACAAGATCTAATAAAATAAAAGTACAAAAGTAATAATTCCTTAAAAGGTAAAAACTAGGTTTGAGAATATCTAAAAGGCTGTGTCCTTGATGGCTGAAGGGTACAAGGCCCTTTTATAGGAAAAGTAGTGGAAGCCCTAAAAATGCTAAAAGACAAAATAGCTAGGCGGCTCGGCCAACTCGACCTGGTCCTCGGTCGAGTGACCGGTCGAGCTGGCTTCTCTTGTGCATCTTCCACTAGGTCGAGTCCATCTCCGCACACGGTCGAGTGCCTGGTCGAGTGGGCGGTCGAGTGGGACTCCGGACCTTGGTTCTTCAGCTCTAACTCTCTTGTTTCCTTCTCTTCTCAGCTCCATTCTTCTTCAGCAATCCTTCCATGCTCCTTAGGCTCCAAAATCACCTGTTTATGCAAGAAAACATGCAAATGCAATGCAAATAAGCTCTAATGCATTATTAGTCCTAAAGCTATGCAATAATGGTCAAAATGGATAGCAAAAGATGCAAAAGATGTGAATAAACTAAGGGAAAACAAGGTAAATTATATGAACATCACTTAGACACATACAAGAACAAAACCTTGTCTACCCAAAGGCACCCAAAGTGTTTATCCTATCAATCTAAACCCAAATGATCCTAGTGCTACCCTTTAACTTCTTATTTTCTCTTTCACCCTTTTCTCTTTTGGTTTTCAAGTCTTAGGAGAGGTTTCTTATTTTATATTTCTAGGGGGATGGGGGATTCTTTCTTATATGCTATGGTTCTCTTTTCTTCTTATTCTTAAGACATGTAAGTATTTTGCTAGACTTTTCTTCTCTTTCTTTTCTTTTCTTTAACTAAAACCATCTTCAACAATTTTTTTAACTAGCCATCCTTTCACCAGACTTTGCTTAAACACATTCTCCTCTTAAAGACTCTACCCTTTTTCTTTCTCTTTTTCCGCTTTTCTTTTCTTTTCTTTTCTCTTTCTTTTTCAAAACAACCAAATCCCAAACCCAACAATTAAACCACCTAGTCCTATCTAGTTTGAAAATTGTAAACTAGAACTACACAAGGCTTTACTCTTGTCAGCTCAAACCTAACACTTTCTACCAAGCTCAACCCCAAAAAGGCCTCAAACACACAAGAATTAACATGGCTAGAAAGAAGGGTTGGTTAAGGGTGGGGAAACTGATTCTTAATGAGGAAATCAGCTACTTGGATCAACAAGAGTGGTAAAAAAGAGAAAGATGATCCAAATATGTATATGATATCCATGAGTTTAAAGCAATGCACAAGATGATAATTAAAAGTCAATATTAGGTTCTTATAAATAGGAAATGGCATCAAATCACAACATGCTTCAATTTAGACCAAATGCAATGCAGGAATTCAAGACATGGTTCAATCTTATGCTTCTAGCTACTCAACTAGCATCAAAGTACTATTAACTTGGGCATTGATCCTAGTTTAGTGAATCTAGCAAGCTAACAAGGTTAAACTCATCATAGATCCCTAATGCAAAAATATGAAACAGTCCTATATGAAACATGCTAAACAAGATCCTAATATGCAATGCAAACTACATGAACACTCTTTTATTATAAAGATTTTGCAAAAAATTCAAATTTTTTTTGCTTTTTTTTTTCTATGCCTGAAATGATATGCAAATACTATCATGATTAAATGTAAAATAAGAAAACAAAACACAACATCAAATACTATCTCAAACCCTCCCCCAAACTGAAACAAGGTTTTGGTGGTGGTGAATGTGAATGATGATGAATGTATGCAATGAATGGATGGATGGTAAGGTGTTTCAATTCCCCTTATGCAGTTGCAGTATAAGAGGTGTCAATCCAATATGAGTGTTTGTGAACAGTCAGGATGTGCATAAAGATCTAATTTAAGCCAGATGTAAAGGATGTTTGTCACTAACAATCCTATGATTAAAATGCAAAGTGCAGAAAATAAAACTACAAGAACTAGATGCTGAATGTAAATGAACAGAATGATTGTAACAGTAATGAAGCTAAAACATAAATAGAAACTACTATAATGCAAGAAATAAACCTATGCAAGACAAGCAATGAACAGAAAACTAAATGAATGCAGCAGAAATGAAACAGGGATGAAACAGGACAATCACAAATCATAAACACAAGCTCTGGGGAAGAACTCAAGCTAGCACTCGACCGAGTGTAGGTCAAGTACAGGGTCGAGCTGGACTAAACGTGAAAACAGAGCAACACAATAAAAACAGAGCAATGCAAAAACGAATCAAACAACAATCAAGCAACAGAATTAAGACTAAGATATCAATAAACAAAGAAGGTCCTGAGGAGGGATTCATGGGCTGAACTAATCATTGTGGTTATTTAACTTGGTCAACAAACCTCAAACAAACTTTGAGCTAATCTCTAGACATACTATTCTAAGACATGTTTAATCCACTCTCATGACAAGAAACAATCAAACCTATGCATTTCTAGACTTGCTCTCACATAGTAAAGAATCTACACAAGCAGGCATTAAGCAATACATCTCAAATTAAATAAGACCTCTAATCTCTTAGCAAGCCTAATGGTAAGCTCTAGATCTAGCCTTATCTATGCTCCTTAGACATTGGTGTGATGCTGAGATGCTTGAAATCAAACCCTACCTTCTCAGATATAGGATCAGCATTAAGAACATTGAAACAAGTATTTTATTTGGATGGTGAGATGAATGATGATGAATGTATGTATGAATGGATGGATGGTAAGGTGTTTCAATTCCCCTTATGCAGTTGCAGTATAAGAGGTGTCAATCCAATCTGAGTGTTTGTGATCACTAAGGATGTGCTTATTATGCCTAAGTCAAGCCAACATGTAAGGATGTTTGTCACTAACAATCCTATGATGACAAATGTAAAATGCAGAAAGTAAAATATAAGAATTAAGAACTGAATGCAAATGAAACAGAATGATTGCACTAATATAAAGCTAGAACAGAAATAGAAACTATGATAATCAACTAATGCAAGACAATAATGAACAGACACTAAATGAATGCAGAGAAATGAAACAGGAATGAAACAAGACAATCACAAATCATAAACAGCGAGTTGGGGAAGAACTCGAGCAAGCACTCGACCGAGTGTAGGTCGAGTGAGTGGTCGAGCTGGACTAACGCAAAACAGAGCAATGCAATAAAAACAGAGTAATGCAAAGACGAATCAAACTACAATCAAGCAACAGGATTAAGACTGTAAAATCAATAAACAAGGAAGGACTTGAGGAGGGATTCATGGGCTGGACTAATGATTGAGGCTATCTAACTTGATCAACAAATCTCAAACAACATGAGCTAATCTCTAGACATATGTATCCAAGACAAGTTTCTCCCACTCTCATGGTCAAGAAACAATCAAACCTATGCATTTCTAGACTTGCTCTCACATAGTAAAGAATCTACACAAGCAGGCAGTAAGAAATATGTCTCATACCAAACAAAACCTCTAATCTCTTAGCAAGCAAGATGGTAAGCTCTAGATCTAGTCTTATCTATGCCTCTTAAACATTGATGTGATGCTAAGATGCTTGAAATCAGATCCTACCCTCTAAGATATAGGATCAGCATTAAGAACATCTACCCTATAAGAGATCTACAACAATCAAGCTTGATCAAGCCAAACAAACCTCATTCACAGCCCAGCCTAACCCATCCTCAAGATCCTAAGCAACTACTCACAAGAACACATGATGAACATCAAAATCATAAACCCAGAAAAGATTGAAACTTGCATTACTAGAAAGATGAAACAAAGATCTACAATACTGAAAAAGAAATGAAACTTGAATTCTCAATATTAAGAAAGTTATTAAACCCACAATATTGAAGAATTTAGTCTTTTTCAAGTACAAGATCTAGGAAATAAAAAAACAAAAAGAATAAATCCCAAAAAGGGTAAATACTAGGTTTAGAGAATATCTAAAAAGCTGGCTACTTTTGTGGCTGCAGGTACAAGGCTTTATATAGGAGGAGAGTGGAAGCCCTAAAAATACTAAAAGACAAAATAGTCAACGGCTCGGTCAACTCGACCTGTGCTCGGTCGAGTGGCAGGTCGAGCTGGCTTCTCTCGTGCATTCTCCACTCGGTCGAGTCCTCCTCAGCACACGGTCGAGTGTCTGGTCGAGTGTGCGGTCGAGTTGGACTCCGGACCTTGTTATTTCAGCCTTAACTCTCTTGCTTTCCCTTCATGATTGCTTCACTTCTTCCTCAGCATTGCTTCCATGCTCCTTGAGCTTCAAAATCACCTGTTTATGCATGAAAAGATGCAAATGCAATGCAACTAAACTCTAATGCATGATTAGTCCTAAAGCTATGCAATAATGGTGAAAATGGATAGCAAAAGATGCAAAAGATGTGAATATACTAAGGGAAAACAGGGTAAAATATATGAACATCAACACCCCCAAACTTAGTCTTTGCTTGCCCTCAAGCAAATAAGCAAGACATAAGAAGGTAAGTGAGGTTTGAAAGTGGGATCTCAGCTCCTAAAGCTTGCAAATAGACCATCTAGAATCAATGTCCAAGTTACTAGTACTATGATGCAAGTTGAATGAGCTGTACTTAAAGACTTTAGACAAGCATATCACAATCTTTACTGATTTGAGCCTTAGATATCCACATGCATTCAAATCAACCATTTCCTTTAACATTCATTAATCAAGAATTTTATGCAATGCTTAAACTCATTTGGCTTGGAGGTAAAGGCTTTGAGACAATGATGGTCTCTTTTTAGAGTGGGGCTTATCAATATCAAGGTTCTCTCATAAAAAATGGATTGAGCTTTAGAAGAATGCCAAAGGTAAGAACACCTAGACACATTCAAGAATAAAACCTTGTCTACCCAAAGGTACCCAAAGTGTTTATCCTAGCAATCTAAACCCAAATGATCCTAGTGCTACCCTTTAACTTCTTCTTTTCTCTTTCACCCTTTTCTCTTTTGGTTTTCAAGTCTTAGGAGAGGTTTCTTATTTGATCTTTCTAGTGGGATGAGGGATTCTTACTTATTTGCTATGGTTCTCTTTTCTTCTTATTCTTAAGACATACAAGCTTTTTGCTAGACTTTTCTTTTCTTTCTTTTCTTTTCTTTAACTAGAACCATCTTCGACAATTTTTTTTTTACTTCCCATCCATTCACTAGACTTTAGCTTTTACTTAAACACACACTCCTTTCAAAGACTCTACCCTTTTTCTCTTCCTTTTTTTTTTTTTTCTCTTTTCTTTCTTTAACTGCCAAGTCCCAAACCCAACAAATGAACCACCTAGTCCTATCTAGTTTGAAAAATGCAAACTAGAACTACACAAGGCCTTACTCTTGTCAGTTCAAACCTAACACTTTCTACCAAGCTCAATCCCATAAATAGGCCTCACACACTCAAGAATAAACATGGCTTGAAAGAAGGGTTGGTTAAGGGTAGGGAAACTGATTCTTAATAAGGAAATAAGCTACTTGGATCAACAAGAGTGGTAAAAAGGAGAAAGATGATCCAAATATGTATATGGTATCCATGAGTTTAAAGCAATGCACACATTGATAATTGAAAGTCAATATTAGGTTCTTATAGATAGGAAATGGCATCAAATCACAACATGCTTCAATTTAGACCAAATGCAATGCAGGAATTCAATGCTTGGTTCAATCTTATGCTTCTAACCACTCAACTAGCATCAAAGTACTATTAACTTGGGCATTGATCCTAGTCTAGTGAATGAGCAAGCTAACAAGGAAATACTCATCATAGATCCCTAATGCAAGCAGTCCTATATGATAAACAAAATACTTGAATATGCAAAGCAAACTACATGAACACTCTTTTTTATAAAGATTTTTTCAAAAATTTTCAAATTTTTAGGGTTTTCTATGCCTTAGATGCTATGCAAATACTAACATGATGATGCTAAAAATTTGAAATAAGAAAACAAAACACAATGTCAAATGCTATCTCAAACCCTCCCCCAAACTTAAATCACACAGTCCCTTGTGTGAAAGAAAATTGTTTGAGGATTCAAGACTTAAAACAAAACACACAATATGAAATGCAATGGTATTTACAATGTAAAGGTGATTGTGTTACCTCAAGGATTGGAGAAGAAATTATCCACATCCTCTTGCATGCTATCAAAGGTGTAGTTGGGGTCTTGTTGGTGACTTGGAGATGGGGATTGGGGCAGCTCGACGATGGCGACCGACCGTGACTCGGTCGAGTGCATGTCCGAGTGGGGGGGTCGAGATGGACTGCGGATGCCATAATTCTGTCCTTGCTGCTGGGAGAACTGTTGGTAGAACTGGTGGTAGAGTGATGGATCCATGAAGTATTGGGGTGGGATGGGAGGGTAACCTGGATAAGCAGCTGGAGGTGGGAAGCCATATGGTTGTCTGGGCTGGAACTCGGTCGAGTACGTCTGTGGTGCTCGGTCGAGTGGGCGCTCGAGTGACCCGGTCGAGTGCCTCGAAAGCTGCTGTTCTCGGGTACTTGAGCTCCTCTTCCTCTGATTTTGCTCATACATTGAAGTCCTAGCTGGTTCCACAGGATTCGCAACCCTTGAAAGTGCTCTAGTTGAGCTACTTCTCCTCAAAGGGCTTGAATGGCTAGGAGATGAGTTTCCACTCTTCAGCTCAGCAATCTCCTTCTTTAAGCCTTTGATAGACTTAGCCATGTTGGTCACCTTCTTCTTCAGCTTATCAAACCTCTTTCCTTGCCACTTGCCCCACTTTTGCAAAAGAGTTAACCTCTTGGCATTCTCCCTCACTCCTCTACTATCTCTTGGGTTGGGCTCATAATCTTCAAAGTAGAACTGCTCCTCTCCATCAGCTACTTGTGCATTTCCAGCTTCCTCAACTCTAGGTTGAACCACTCCATCAAACCAATGCTCCTCAGCTGGCCAAAAGTCAATGTTGGCTCCCTCTTGAATGGTGGTGAGTTCTTGGTTAGGCAATATGAGTTGCTTTTTCCCAAGTGTTGGAAGCTCATAGTTGAAAATGTGGTTCCCTTGATGCATCTCCTTGGCTAGGATGAGAGAAGTGAGGTAGCTTGAGTCAATCCATCTTGGTGAGACACTTTCTCCTCTAAGTGGAACTTTAGCAGCTTGAAGGATTGGAGTGATGATGCCTCCAATGGTAAGTGCTCCTCTTGATCCTTTGTTTTCCAACTTTCCTACCCAACTTCTCAAGTAAACCATGTGGTCAATGAGCACCATTGCAAGATCAGTCTCTACAGTGCTCCCAAGGATGATGGTTCCATCTCTTGCCTTGAGGATGATCCCATTGAGAGCCAAGTCAATCATCTTTAGCTCTCCCTCATTGATGTTCCCAGTTTCCTTCCTTACAAAGAAGGTGTTTGCAAGAGCTTTATGGAAGTACCTTAGGACTGGGCTCCTTATCCTTGAGCTCTTGGAGTTGGAGGATGAGTAGAGCTTGTTGTCCCCAATGGTTTCCCAAACTAAATAGAGCTCCTCTCTTGGTATCGTCAAGCTCCTATGGCTCCTTACTTCAAATCCAAACACATTGGCTATCTTTTTCATTGAAAGCTCATGCCTCTTACCCTTGATTGTGAAGGTGATGTGACCAGCTCCAACCTCAGGATCTTTCCTTGCATATGTATGCAGCTTGACAGTGGCAAGGAACTCACAACTCACCTCTTTGTAGCCCTCCATGCAAAGCCCCATAAACTTGGTGAGATTGCTCTTCTCAAAGAGATATTCTACATCCTCATCAATAGCAAGCTTCTGCATGGTCTCCTTGTGTGGATACCTAGTTCCCAAGAACTCCATCCTCATGAAAGCATCATAAAGCTGCCTCTTTGTCAGCCCACAAGACTCAGCTTCTCCATCATCCATCAATTCTTCTTCTTCACTTTCTTCCTCACTCTCATTTTCACTTTCTTCTTGCTCAACTTCAACAGCTGGCCTCTTCCCCTTGGCCTTGTGTTTCCTCATAAACTCATTGAGAGTAGG
This sequence comes from Camelina laxa, assembly GCA_024034495.1. NCBI lineage: Eukaryota > Viridiplantae > Streptophyta > Magnoliopsida > Brassicales > Brassicaceae > Camelina > Camelina laxa. The sequence continues at coordinate 31,226,807 of CM043880.1, forward strand.
CTCTCTTTCCTCCTCACTTTCGGTCCTCTCAGGATCTTCCTCAACTTGCTCTCTCCTTAGACGCGGCACATGGCTCGACTGGCTGCTCGAACCACCACTCGGTCGGGTGGTCGATCGAGTGGTCCGTCGAGTGACTCTCCCAGCTTCACCTCTTGATTCAAGGTCAGCATCACAACGTTCCATGGAGCTTGCAGCGGTTTGGTGAGACTTCTTGGTTATCTTGGAAGACATTTTCAAAAGAAACTGAAGGGAATAGACTCAAAGCGCAAAGTTAATAGGTTAGTGACCCAAAACCTTGAAAGAATAAAGCTTGAGCAAGAGATGAATTTTGAAAGAGATTTTAAAGCTTGAATTTAAATGTTTTGAGCAAATGAGAGAATGTGAGAAGTATAGGATCGAGCAAGGACTATATAAAGAAGCTAAGGGGACAAGGAGACAAGGGTGGAGCGTCCATACCATTCAAATTTGAATTGGGAATCTTTGACTTGCTTTTGGCTGCCACTCGACCCCACACTCGACCAGCACGTGGTCGAGCTCCTTGATCAATTTTAAAATTTCAAAATTTTTCTCCTTGTTCTTCCCTCCACTTGATCATTCTAGAAGAATGGGAATCAAATGGGCTTCAATTAGTATCCAGCTCGGCCGAGTACCTCTTGTGGCCTTGGTCGAGTGGGCTTGCGAGTCTCCTTCTCCAAGTCCAAATCTTTCTTTATCCAACTACATTCTTGCTAAAAAGCCTGTCCAACACAAACATAAAATAAAACACATCAAAACTACAAGGAAAATAAACTATATTTACAAAGGATACCTTAGGGACTTCCTCCCTAGTGAGCTTGTTTAGAGTCACTAAGCTTGACTTCTTATAGCTCTTTAAGCTTGATTCGGAGACCAAGGAGGTGATAAAATCCCTCCTGGTTCTGCTTGATAACCTTGGTGTTCCTTCTTGATCACTACTTCCTTGACACTTGAACCATGTTTCTTCTTGAACTTGAGTTTTGGTCTTGCCTTCTTCAAAGACCTTTTGTTGAGCTGAACTTGAAGTTCCTTCACTAAACCAGCTAGCACTTGAACTGAACCCTTTAGTTCTTGGACAGTCTTATCTTGGGCTGAACCTTTAATCCTAGGATTCCCTCCTTCCTCAAAAACTTCACAACTAGCCTTTTTCCCTATTATAAAGTGATGACCTTCAATAGTAGGCTGATGAGTAGTATTCTTGATGTCAAACTTCATAGTGAAGTCTTTAGCAAGGTGAAGGTTGATGGTTCCCATCTTAACATCTATTACAGCTCCAACTGTGGCTAAGAATGGTCTCCCCAAGATGAGAGGATCTTCTGGCTCTTGATCCATGTTCATGATCACAAAATCAGTTGGGATTCTTGCCTTTCCTATCTTGACTGGAAGGTTTTCAATTATCCCAAGCACATCCCTCTTGGATCCATCTGCCATGCCAATATAGAGGTTGCAAGGCTTAAAGTATTCATACCCCAACTTTTCAGCCACTGAGTATGGCATTAAGCTCACTGAAGCTCCCAGATCACACAAGCATTTATTGAAGTGCATGTAACTAATGGAGCAAGGTAGATTAAATGATCTAGGGTCTTCAAGTTTTGTTGGTATAACAGCTTCCCCAATTTCTCTTCATGTCTTGTTCCTGAGCTTTCATCTTGGATAATTCAAGCAGCATGTCCTTGTAGGAAGGATTCTGAACAAATTTGCTCAAGTCAGGCCCTCTCTCCTCTTCCTTGTAAGCAATGGTAATCTCTTGTATAGCCATTACTTCCTCCTTCTTCTCAATGACAACCTCATGTTGTATGGCCATTACTTCCTTTCTTTCAATCACAACTTCTTCCTTCAAAGCCATCACTTCTTCCTTCTCAATGACTTCTTGTTGTTGTAAAGCTAACTCCTTCTCTTGTTGCAAAGCCAAATTTTCCCTTTTCTCAATAATTTCCCTGAGTTCTTTCAGCTTCTGTGCCTTGAAACGTCCTGGGAATGATAGAGGTGGTTTGTAAGCAGGAGGAATGTACTTAGCAGGCTTAACAACTTCTGTGTCCTCAGCTCGATCGACCACTCGATCAAGCACTCGGTCGAGTGCCGGCTCGAGCATCTGGTCGAGTGGTTTCCGTGCTTCAGTCTGCTTTGAAAAACCTTCATTCTGGGCTTCCATAAGTGACCAATCCTCCCCACCTTGCATCTCACTGTCCTCAGTGACAGCATCTTCATAGAGATTAAGAGCTTTAGCTGTAAACCCCCTTGGGTTTGGAATAGGTTCTTCAAGAAGTTGGTTTGGCTTAGGGGCTGAAGTGGGAGCAATGGAGCTCTCCATATACTTGACCTTGGAGTTTAGGTCAATAGAATAGGAATTCAACGTTTGGTGCAGCTCAGCAAACTGCTTTGCTACCTCAATCTGCTCAGTTGCTTGCCCAAGTAAAAGTTGCTGCATCATAGCTCTTAAGTCAGGTTCTTGGGCTTGTGAAGTTTGAAACACTGGAGGGTGACACCATTGAGCCTGGAATCCTGGTTGATGTTGCCATGGTACAGAATGGAACATACTGTTGTGAATCATGATGACGGACTCGAACAGGCACTCGGTCGAGCACAGGCTCGAGTGGGTGGTCGAGTCGACTGGGAACTGATGTCTATTTGTATCCGGCTTCTGACTCGATCAGGTGCTCGAGCACACACTCGGTCGAGTGGTGGTCGATTTGATGGTCGAGCTGGTACCTAAAACTCAATCACAGACAAGGAGAAGAAGAAACAAGATCAGTAGTGAACAAGTGGATAAACGAACTTAATCTTAGACTTTTATGGATCCTAATTGTCACAAAAACACACTCAAATAGGCAACGGCGCCAAATTGAAACAAGTTTTTTATTGGATGGTGAGATGAATGATGATGAATGTATGTATGAATGGATGGATGGTAAGGTGTTTCAATTCCCTTTATGCAGTAGCAGTATAAGAGGTGTCAATCCAATCTGAGTGTTTGTGATCACTAAGGATGTGCTTATTATGCCTAAGTCAAGCCAACATGTAAGGATGTTTGTCACTAACAATCCTATGATGACAAATGTAAAATGCAGAAAGTAAAATATAAGAACTAAGAACTGAATGCAAATGAAACAGAATGATTGCACTAATATAAAGCTAGAACAGAAATAGAAACTATGATAATGAACTAATGCAAGACAATAATGAACAGGACACTAAATGAATGCAGCAGAGATGAAACAGGAATGAAACAAGACAATCACAAATCATAAACAGCAGAGTTATGGGGAAGAACTCGAGCAAGCACTCGACCGAGTGTAGGTCGAGTGAGTGGTCGAGCTGGACTAAACGCAGAAACAGAGCAATGCAATAAAAACAGAGTAATGCAAAGACGAATCAAACTACAATCAAGCAACAGGATTAAGACTGTAAAATCAATAAACAAGGAAGGACTTGAGGAGGGATTCATGGGCTGGACTAATGATTGAGGCTATCTAACTTGATCAACAAATCTCAAACAACATGAGCTAATCTCTAGACATATGTATCCAAGACAAGTTTCTCCCACTCTCATGGTCAAGAAACAATCAAACCTATGCATTTCTAGACTTGCTCTCACATAGTAAAGAATCTACACAAGCAGGCAGTAAGAAATATGTCTCATACCAAACAAAACCTCTAATCTCTTAGCAAGCAAGATGGTAAGCTCTAGATCTAGCCTTATCTATGCCTCTTAAACATTGGTGTGATGCTAAGATGCTTGAAATCAGATCCTACCCTCTCAGATATAGGATCAGCATTAAGAACATCTACCCTAGAAGAGATCTACAACAATCAAGCTTGATCAAGCCAAACAAACCTCATTCACAGCCCAGCCTAACCCATCCTCAAGATCCTAAGCTACTACTCACAAGAACACATGATGAACATCAAAATCATAAACCCAGAAAAGATTGAAACTTGCATTATTAGAAAGATGAAACAAAGATCTACAATACTGAAAAAGAAATGAAACTTGAATTCTCAATATTAAGAAAGTTATTAAACTAACAATATTGAAGAATTTAGTCTTTTTCAAGTACAAGATCTAGGAAATAAAAAAGCAAAAAGAATAAATCCCAAAAAGGGTAAATACTAGGTTTAGAGAATATCTAAAAAGCTGGCTACTTTTGTGGCTGCAGGTACAAGGCTTTATATAGGAGGGGAGTGGAAGCCCTAAAAATACTAAAAGACAAAATAGTCAACGGCTCGGTCAACTCGACCTGTGCTCGGTCGAGTGGCAGGTCGAGCTGGCTTCTCTCGTGTGTTCTCCACTCGGTCGAGTCCTCCTCAGCACACGGTCGAGTGTCTGGTCGAGTGTGCGGTCGAGTTGGACTCCGGACCATGTTATTTCAGCCTTAACTCTCTTGCTTTCCTTCATGATTGCTTCACTTCTTCCTCAGCATTGCTTCCATGCTCCTTGAGCTTCAAAATCACCTGTTTATGCATGAAAAGATGCAAATGCAATGCAACTAAACTCTAATGCATGATTAGTCCTAAAGCTATGCAATAATGGTGAAAATGAATAGCAAAAGATGCAAAAGATGTGAATATACTAAGGGAAAACAGGGTAAAATATATGAACATCAAACATCTAGCCTAGAAGAGATCTAAAACAATCAAGCTTGACCAAATCAAACAAACCACAAGATCAACCCAGCCTAACCCATCCTCAAGATCTTAAGCAAACTACTCACAAGAACACATGGTGAACAAAGTTAAAAACCCGGAAAATAATGAAACTTGCATCACTAGAAAGATAAAACAGAGATCTTCAATATTGGGAAAGAAATGAAACTCGAATTCTCAATATTAAGAAAGTTATGAAACCCACAATATTGAAGAATTTAGTCTTTTTCAAGTACAAGATCTAAGAAATATAAAAATGCAAAAAGAATAATTCCCAAAAGGGTAAAATACTAGGTTTAGAGAATATCTAAAAAGCTGCACACTTTTGTGGCTGTAGGTACAAGGCTTTATATAGGAGGGGAGTGGAAGCCCTAAAAATACTAAAAGACAAAATAGTCAACGGCTCGGTCAACTCGACATGTGCTCGGTCGAGTGGCAGGTCGAGCAGGCTTCTCTCGTGCATTCTCCACTCGGTCGAGTCCTCCTCAGCACACGGTCGAGTGTCTGGTCGAGTGTGCGGTCGAGTTGGACTCCGGACCTTGTTATTTCAGCCTTAACTCTCTTGCTTTCCCTTCATGATTGCTTCACTTCTTCCTGAGCATTGCTTCCATGCTCCTTAAGCTCCAAAATCACCTGTTTATGCATGAAAAGATGCAAATGCAATGCAACTAAACTCTAATGCATGATTAGTCCTAAAGCTATGCAATAATGGTGAAAATGGATAGCAAAAGATGCAAAAGGTGTGAATATACTAAGGGAAAACAGTGTAAAATATATGAACATCACAAACTTAAATTACACAGTCCACTGTGTAAGAGAAATTTGTAAGAGGATTGAAGACTAAAAACAAAACACAATATGAAATGCAATGATATTTACAAGGAAAGGTGATAGTGGTACCTCAAGGATTGTGGAAGAAACTGTCCACTTCCTCTTACATGCTGTCTAAAGTGTAGTGTGGGGCTGCTTGGTGACTTGGAGATGGAGATTGGGGCAGCTCGACGATGGCGATCGACCGTGACTCGGTCGAGTACGTGCTCGAGTGGGGTGGTCGAGCTGGCTTGCGAGTCCGATTTTTCAAGTCCAATTCTCTTCAAACCCAACTACACTCTCATTAAAAGGCCTACCAAACACAAACATAAAAGAAAACACATCAAAACTACAAGGAAAATAAAGCATATGTACAATGATACCTTAGAGACTTCCTCCCTAGTGAGCTTGTTTAAAGTCACTAAGCTTGACTTCTTATAGCTCTTCAAGCTTGATTTGGAGACCTAGGAGGTGATGAAATCCCCCCTGGTTCTACTTGATAATCTTGGTGTTCCTTCTTGATCACTACTTCCCTGACACTTGAACTATGTTTCTTCTTAAACTTGAGTCTTGGTCTTGCCTTTTTCAAAGACTTTTGGTTGAGCTGAACTTGAAGATCCTTCACCCAACCAGCTAACACTTGAACAGAACCTTTGAGATGTTGAAATGATTCCTCATGAGATGAGACCTTAGCTTTTGAAGTCTCTTCTTCTCTCAAAACCCCAAAATCAGCTTTATCTTCAATCTGAAATGGTTGACCTCCAATGGTTGGTTGGTTAGGTGGATTTGTGATATCAAAGCCATGGTCAAACCTTCAGCTATGTTCAACCTTATCAGCCCTTCCTTAACATCAATGACTGCTCCTGCTGTGGCAAGGAATGGTCTCCCAAGCAAGATTGGATCCTCTAACTCTTTATCCATCTTTATTATGATGAAATCAGTGGGAATTCTTGCCTTGCCTATCTTGACTAGGAGGCTATCCAATTTGCCAACCACATCCTTATGTGAACCATCATCTAGACTTATGTTGAGAGTGCTTGGCTTGAATTTAGTGTGTCCAAGCTTTTCTGCTATAGAGTAGGGCATGACACTAATAGATGCTCCAAGATCACACAAGCATTTGTTGAAGTGAAGGTAGCTGATGGAGCAAGGTAGATTGAATAGACCTGGATCTTCTAGTTTTGTTGGAACAATAGCTGTCCCAATCTCCTCTTGATCTCTCTTGCCTTGATTCTTAGCCTTTTGCTTGGATATGTCTAGTAACATGCCTTTGTAGAGAGGATATGGGGCATATTGTTCCAAAGTTGGTCCTCTCTCCTCTTCCTTCTTTTCAATCACAACCTCTTCCTTCAAAGCCATCACTTCTTCCTTCTCAATAAATTCCTCTTGTTGTAAAGCTATCTCCTTCTCTTGTTGCAAAGCCAACTCTTCCCTTTTCTCAATAATGTCCCTGAGTTCCTTCAGCTTTTGTGCCTTGAAACGTCCTGGGAATGGTAGAAGCGGTTTGTAAGCAGGAGGAAGGTATCTAGCAGGCTTAACAGCTTCAGTGTCTTCAACTCGATCGGGCACTCGATCTGGCACTCGGTCGAGTGCAGGCTCGAGCACTTGGTCGAGTGCACTACCGGATTCAGTCTGTTTTGCACAATCTTCACTTTGAACTTCAAGAAATGACCAATCCTCCCCACCTTGAACCTCACTGTCCTCAGTGACAGCATCTTCATAGAGATTAAGAGCTTTAGCTGTAAACTCCCTTGGGTTTGGAATAGGTTCTTCAAGAAGTTGGTTTGGCTTAGGAGCTGAAGTATAAGCAATGGAGCTCTCCATCTACTTGACTGTAGAGGTCAGAATCTCAAGCTTGTTACTCAGGTCATTAGAATAAGAATTCAACTCTTGGGTCAACTCAGCAAACTGCCTTGCTTCCTCAATCTGCTTATTGGCTTGCCCAAGTAAAAGTTATTGCATCATAGCTCTTAAGTCATGTTATTGGGCTTGTGAAGTTTGAAACACTAGAGGGTGACACCATTGAGTCTGGAATCCTGGTTGATGTTGCCATGGTACAGAATGGAACATACTGTTGTGAAACATGATGACTGACTCGGACAAGCACTCGGTCGAGCATCGGTTCAAGTGGATGGTTGAGTTGATTGAGAAGAGAGAAAGATTTGTATCCGGCTTCTGACTCGATCAAGTACTCGATCACGCATTCAGTCGAGTGGTGGTTGAGTTGAAGGTCGAGCTGGTACCTGAAACTCAATCACAGACAAGCAGTAGAAGAAACGAGATCAGTAGTGAACAAGTGGATAAAGGAACTTAATCTTAGACTTCTATGGATCCTAATTGTCACAAAAAAACACTCAAATGGGCAACGGCGCCAAATTGAAACACATGTATTTGGTGGTATGGTGATGAAATGGATGGAATGATGAGATATGAATGAATGGATGGCAGGGTGTTTCAATTCCCCTAATGCAATTGTAGTACAAGAGGTGTGAATCCAATCTGAGAGTTTGTGAGCAATCAAGATGTGCATAAAGGTCTAAGTCAAGCCAGATGTAAAGGATGTTTGTCACTAAAAATCCTATGATGAAATGTAAAGTGCAGAATGTAAAGCTACTAGAACTAGATGCTAAATGTAGATGGAACAGAATGATTATGACAGTTATGAAGCTAGAACAGAAGTAGAAACTATATTAATGCAAGTATTGAACAGGACACTAAGTGAATGCAACGGAAATGCAACTAGATGAAATAGGAAGTAAGACAGGACAACTACAAATCATAAACAAAAGTTTTGGGGATGAACTCGAGGATAAACACGAGAAAACAGAGCAACACAAGAAAAATAGAGCAATATGAAAGCAAATCAAACAACAAGCAAGCAGCAGGATTAAGACTAAGAAATCAATAAACAAAGAAGACCTTGAGGTGGGATTCATGGGCTGGAAAATTGATTGAGGTTATCTAACTTGGTCAACAAATCTCAAACAACTTGAGCTAATCCCTAGAAAATATTTTCTAAGACATGTTTAATCCACTCTCATGGCAAGAAACAATCAAACTCATGCATCTCTAGAGTTGTTCTCACACAGTAAAGAATCTACACAAGCAGGCATTAAGCAATATGTCAAATAGCAAACAAGACCTCTAATCTCTTAGCAAGCCTAATGGTAAACTCTAGATCTATCCTTATCTATGCTCCTTAAACATTGGTATGATGCTAAGATGCTTGAGAACAGATCCTACCCTCTCAATTATAGGATCAGCATTAAGAACATCTAGACTAGAAGAGATCTACAACAATCAAGCTTCACCAAATCAAACAAACCTCATACATAATCCAGCCTAACCCATCCTCAAGATCCTAAACAACTACTCACAAGAACACATGATGAACATCAAAGTCATAAACCCAGAAAATACTGAAACTTGCATCAAATGAAAGATAAAGCAAAGATCTACAATTATGAAGAAAGAATCAAACACAAAATCTTAATATCTAATATGACAAACAATTAGCATTTGATTATCTGCGTGTAGTTTGTTTGATATTTGGTATGTTTTGCTATCTAATATGACAAAAAAATTAGCATTCGATTATCTAAGTTAGTTAAGAACTTTGATTGTCTGAGCTTTCTAACTGATCAAACTAACTACAATTTGTTTACATGTGTGTGGAGGTTTGATCGGGACAAAAAAGGCCAACTTGTTCGGAAGATTACCAAGATTTTTACAAACAAATTCGATGGTCCATATTATACTTGGTCTTGTGTGCCTCCCGATAGAAAAGAGAGATACTTCATGGAGTTTGCGGTAAGAATAGTACATTGTAACCTGTTTTATACTTTTGTTTATTGCTTGTTTTCACTGACATAATTTCTTCTCTCTTTATTATGTAGAAAACTCACACCTGGGATCCATTGATAACAGGGACCGTTCAAGAACATTTCAACACCATCTGTAACCGCCGGATGAAGGGCATGGTTAGCGATGCAAGGACGGCTCAAATAAAACCTTCATGGATTGAAGGTGACCTCTGGAAAGTGATGGTTGCTAATTGGGATACTGAAGAACAACAGCAAAGGAGTTCCACCTATTCCAAGTGTCGTATGTCTGACCGTAATGGTCTCGGTCCTCACATCCACTTATCAGGCCCTAAGTCATATAGGGAAATCCAAGATGATCTGGTACTAAATCATTTCTATTTTGTTAGTTTCATTTATCAACATTTCTATATTATCTAATACTAACAATTGTTTAATTTCTAACATTGCAGGAAGAGGAGTTGGGAAGAGAGGTCAGTATGGGTGAAGTTTTTTTCAAAACACATACAAAGCCGGATGGTTCTTATGTTGATGGCAAGGCAGAGAAAATCCATCAAGCTTATCAGCAGAAGTTGCAAGAGAAGATGGCTGAGCTCGAGGCAGATTCAACTCTTTCAGATGGTACTTCACACCGCCGGGAGCTCACCCCCGATGAATGTACTGCCATCTTTCTTGAGGTAAAGTAGCCTAACACTCGATCATGCATTTGTTTTGCTCTTTAGCTCTTTATTTACTGTTTTTCTTTTTCTAAAAACACGGCACTAAGAGGGCTTCACGTGGAACTCCTTATGGTGTTGGAAGCCTCAAAGATACTCTTAGCAAGAGCAAGGGCAATCAACCATCACAAACAGAAGCCTTTCTCACACTGCAAGAGCAACTGAAGGCAGCCCAACGCCAGATTGAAGTTCAGGCTGAAATCCAGGCGACTCTCAACGCTGAAGTTGCTGCTCGAGAACAAAAGACTGCTCTCCTTGTGGCTGAGCAAAAGCAAGAGTTGACGATGATGGCAAAGTTTATGCGCCACACTAATCCAGCCTACATGGAGTTTATAGCCTCTCAATCAGCTGAGGAGGATAATCTTCCATCATCAACTCCATGATCAACTCCACAACCTTGCATTTTGTTTCTCAACTCATGAACTAAGTTCTTGTATTAAGTTTGTATGTGTTATAAACTTGTTCTTTCTATGCTTTTGGTTTGATCTCTATTTTGAACTTGTGTATGTGAAGGTTTTAATACAATTATGATTATGTTTTTGGAAGGTGTTTTCATTAGATTTTTCATTTACTAATTCAGTATTAAAATCAAGATTAAAATCAGGATTACAAAAACAATAAAAACCAGTAAATTTTATTATTTTCTAAAACAAAGTAGTCGCTATATAGTCGTCATTTAGTCTGCAAATTATCGTTAAATAGAGGGTAAATAGTCGCAGAATAAAACGACTAATTTCAGACTAAAGTATTACAAGTTTTATTCATGTATATACGTCGTAACTTTGTCGCAGATTAGTCGTTAAATTTAGCGACTAATACACAACTAATGCTATTATAATCGTTAAATTGTCGGCAAATTGTCGCAATATTTGGTTACTACGTGACAACAACGCAGCGACAAAGTAACGACAACGGTAATTAGTCGTTAAATAGTCGTATATGATCATTTAACGACTATTTAGCGACTATTTACACAGTCGCCGTTGGCCTGTTTTCTTGTAGTGTATTGAAAGTTATGGAACCAACAAAATCCAAGAATCTTATGTTTTTCCTTTCAAAAGAAAGTACAAGATCTAATAAAATAAAAGTGCAAAAGGAATAATTCCTTAAAAGGTAAAAAATAGGTTTGAGAATATCTAAAAGGCTGTGTCCTTGGTGGCTGAAGGGTACAAGACCCTTTTATAGGAAAAGTAGTGGAAGCCCTAAAAATGCTAAAAGACAAAATAGCTTGGCGGTTCGGCCAACTCGACCTGGTGCTCGGTCGAGCTGGCTTCTCTTGTGCATCTTCCACTAGGTCGAGTCCATCTCCGCACACAGTCGAGTGCCTGGTCGAGTGGGCGGTCGAGTGGGACTCCGGACTTTGGTTCTTCAGCCTTAACTCTCTTGCTTTCTCCTCTTGATTGCTTCACTTCTCCTCAGCATTGCTTCCATGCTCCTTAGGCTCCAAAATCACCTGTTTATGCATGAAAAGATGCAAATGCAATGCAACTAAGCTGTAATGTATGATTAGTCCTAAAGCTATGCAAGAATGGTCAAAATGGATAACAAAAGATGCAAAAGATGTGAATAAACTAAGGTAAAACAGGGTAAAATAAATGAACATCATTGATGCTGCAAAGGGTTGTGCTACACTACCACCTGATTTATCGGAGCATCCTGCAGATTTTGTTGTTGTGTCATTCTACAAGGTAGCTTGAAACAAGGTATTTATGGTGGACAGGTTAAGATGGAATGGATGATGATGAATGTGTGCAATGATTGGTAAGGTGTTTCAATTTCCCTTATGCAGTTGCAGTATAAGGGGTATCAATCCAATTTGAGTGTTTGTGAACAGTTAAGATATGCATAAAGATCTAATTTAAGCCAGATGAAAAGGATGTTGCCACTAAACAATCCTATGATGAAAATGTAAAGTGCAGAAGGTAAACTAAATGAACTAAGAACTAAATGCAAATGAAATAGAATGATTAAGACAGTAATGATGCAACCAACAGAAACGAAACTAAGCTAAAGAACAAATGCAAGACAATAATGAACAGGACACTAAATGGATGCAGCAGAAATGGAACAGGAATGAAACAAGACAATCACAAATCATAAATAGCAGAGTTCTGGGGATGAACTCGAGCCAGCACTCGACCGAGTGTAGGTCGAGTGAGTGGTCGAGCTAGACTAAACGCAGAAACAGAGCAATGCAATAAAAACAGAGTAATGCAAAGACAGATCAAACTACAATCAAGCAACAGGATTAAGACTGTAAAATCAATAAACAAAGAAGGACTTGAGGAGGGATTCATGGGCTGGACTAATGCTTGAGGCTATCTAACTTGATCAACAAATCTCAAACAACATGAGCTAATCTCTAGACATATGAATCCAAGACAAGTTTCTCCCACTCTCATGGTCAAGAAACAATCAAACCTATGCATTTCTAGACTTGCTCTCACATAGTAAAGAATCTACACAAGCAGGCAGTAAGAAATATGTCTCATACCAAACAAAACCTCTAATCTCTTAGCAAGCAAGATGGTAAGCTCTAGATCTAGCCTTATCTATGCCTCTTAAACATTGGTGTGATGCTAAGATGCTTGAAATCAGATCCTACCCTCTCAGATATAGGATCAGCATTAAGAACATCTACCCTAGAAGAGATCTACAACAATCAAGCTTGATCAAGCCAAACAAACCTCATTCACAGCCCAGCCTAACCCATCCTCAAGATCCTAAACTACTACTCACAAGAACACATGATAAACATCAAAATCATAAACCCAGAAAAGATTGAAACTTGCATCATTAGATAGATAAAACAAAGATCTACAATATTGAAAAAGAAATGAAACTTAAATTCTCAATATTAAGAAAGTTATTAAACTAACAATATTGAGGAATTTAGTCTTTTTCAAGTACAAGATCTAGGAAAATAAAAAGCAAAAGGAATAAATCCCAAAAAGGTAAATACTAGGTTTAGAGAATATCTAAAAAGCTGACTCTTTTTGTGGCTGCAGGTACAGGGCTTTATATAGGAGGGGAGTGGAAGCCCTAAAAATGCTAAAAGACAAAATAGTCAACGGCTCGGTCAACTCGACCTGTGCTCGGTCGAGCTGGCTTCTCTCGTGCATTGTCCACTCGGTCGAGTCCTCCTCAGCACACGGTCGAGTGTCTGGTCGAGTGTGCGGTCGAGTTGGACTCCGGACCTTGTTATTTCAGCCTTAACTCTCTTGCTTTCCCTTCATGATTGCTTCACTCCTTCCTCAGCATTGCTTCCATGCTCCTTAAGCTTCAAAATCACCTGTTTATGCATGAAAAGATGCAAATGCAATGCAACTAAACTCTAATGCATGATTAGTCCTAAAGCTATGCAATAATGGTGAAAATGGATAGCAAAAGATGTGAATATACAAATTGAAACAAGATATTTATGGTGGATAGGTCAAGATGGAATAGATGATGATGAATGTATGCAATGATGGGTAAGGTGTTTCAATTCCCCTTATGCAGTTGCAGTATAAGGGGTATCAATCCAATTTGAGTGGTTGTAAACAGTTAAGATATGCATAAAGATCTAATTTAAGCCAGATGAAAAGGATGTTGCCACTAAACAATCCTATGGCGAAAGTGTAAAGTGCAGAAGGTAAACTAAATGAACTAAGAACTAAATGCAAATGAAATAGAATGATTAAGACAGTAATGATGCAATCAACGAAACGAAACTAAGATAAAGAACAAATGCAAGACAATAATGAACAGGACACTAAATGAATGCAGCAGAAATGGAACAGGAATGAAACAAGACAATCACAAATCACAAATAACAGAGTTCTGGGATGAACTCGAGCCAGCACTCGACCGAGTGTAGGTCGAGTGAGTGGTCGAGCTAGACTAAACGCGAAACAGAGCAATGCAATAAAAACGAGTAATGCAAAGACAGATCAAACTACAATCAAGCAACGGGATTAAGACTGAAAAATCAATAAACAAAGAAGGACTTGAGGAGGGATTCATGGGCTGGACTAATGATTGAGGCTATCTAACTTGATCAACAAATCTCAAACAACATGAGCTAATCTCTAGACATATGAATCCAAGACAAGTTTCTCCCACTCTCATGGTCAAGAAACAATCAAACCTATGCATTTCTAGACTTGCTCTCACATAGTAAAGAATCTACACAAGCAGGCAGTAAGAAATATGTCTCATACCAAACAAAACTTCTAATCTCTTAGCAAGCAAGATGGTAAGCTCTAGATCTAGCCTTATCTATGCCTCTTAAACATTGGTGTGATGCTAAGATGCTTGAAATCAGATCCTACCTTCTCAGATATAGGATCAGCATTAAGAATATCTACCCTAGAAGAGATCTACAACAATCAAGCCTGATCAAGCCAAACAAACCTCATTCACAGCCCAGCCTAACCCATCCTCAAGATCCTAAACTACTACTCACAAGAACACATGATAAACATCAAAATCATAAACCCAGAAAAGATTGAAACTTGCATCATTAGATAGATAAAACAAAGATCTACAATATTGAAAAAGAAATGAAACTTAAATTCTCAATATTAAGAAAGTTATTAAACTAACAATAATGAGAAATTTTGTCTTTTTCAAGTACAAGATCTTAGGAATAAAAAGCAAAAGGAATAAATCCCAAAAAGGTAAATACTAGGCTTAGAGAATATCTAAAAAGCTGACTCCTTTTTGTGGCTGCAGGTACAAGGCTTTATATAGGAGGGGAGTGGAAGTCCTAAAAATGCTAAAAGACAAAATAGTCAACGGCTCGGTCAACTCGACCTGTGCTCGGTCGAGTGGCAGGTCGAGCTGGCTTCTCTCGTGCATTGTCCACTCGGTCGAGTCCTCCTCAGCACACGGTCGAGTGTCTGGTCGACTGTGCGGTCGAGTTGGACTCCGGACCTTGTTATTTCAGCCTTAACTCTCTTGCTTTCCCTTCATGATTGCTTCACTCCTTCCTCAACATTGCTTCCATGCTCCTTAAGCTCCAAAATCACCTGTTTATGCATGAAAAGATGCAAATGCAATGCAACTAAACTCTAATGCATGATTAGTCCTAAAGCTATGCAATAATGGTGAAAATGGATAGCAAAAGATGCAAAAGATGTGAATATACTAAGGGAAAACAGGGTAAAATATATGAACATCAATATACTAAGGGAAAACAGGATAAAATATATGAACATCATAGCTCCTGGATTATTTGTGAACCTTTGCAGCTACAGCAGCTCCTCTCCCTGCTCCAGGTATACATTTGTTTTGGCCAATTATATATAGTTGTATAAAGTCTCAAATATTAGTTGGGATGCCCTTAGAATCTAAACGCTTAAAAATTTCCCAAGCGCTTAAAAATTTCCCAACTATTTCGATAATTTTTGGACTTTTCCCTATTAAATATATCATACCTTAAACCTTCACTAGTATTTAAAGAAATATAGGTGACCTCTAAATTATAACCCTAATTAAAAACTCTATTATTTTTCTTTTGTAGCCGTTTCTTCTCTCTCGCTCTCAACTATCAGTCTTGCAAGATTAGTGGCCATCTTTCTCCATTAAATTATTAGACATGTATTGTAGAATGATTACCATTTGACTTTTCGTGGTGCTCTGTTTTTTTACATCTTTTGGTGCTCTGTTTTTTACATTATTCGATGCTCTGTTATGTTTTTTGTTTTACATTTTTATGTGTTCGGTGCTCTATTCTTTTTTGTATTATTCTCGTTTGTCTAGCAACGTATTATGATTGGTGTTATATATAATCGTATATAAATGTATTAGACTTTTCTAAGGCTACTATAATTGTATATACTTGTGGAGTGAATAGCTTTTCACTTTTCTAAGGGCTATATATATTCGTAGATCTGTAGTTGTGATGCTGTAAACATATATTTTTTAGATGGTGTATTACTATCTTCTTTATTCAACTTTATCTTCTAATTACTTTATCTTTACCTAATTTTCATTTCTATTGTTATTATAGATAATTCGTCCTCCAACTACAAGTGGGCGTTTGTTTGGAACATCACGTAATCTTCAATCTGGAGATTCTCAGTCTGCTGGCTTGCGAAGACCATCATCTCTTCGACCATCAAACTCAAATGCTGCAGCAGTCATTGAACCAAATGAAGAAAGAAAACAAATTGCACCAGTGATACGTGATACTCGAGTGCTTCATCCGTCAAGAAGAAACACAATGGAATTTTAATATATAAATTATGTATCATTGTAACAATAATTTTTTAAAAACAGGGGATGATGGTTTTGGTCATAATTGCAACGATTTTGGCACAAATAGCTGGTCTTCATGAGTTAAAATTATAACGTAATAATAGTAACAAAATGCAACACTTTTGTAACAGTTAGGTGAAGATGTTTAGTAGTCACTTGTAACATTTTGAGACTACGGTTTTGTTATAATTAGTGACTTATTTAAAATGGTTATGCTGGTCACAAAATATGATGGTTTTGAGACGATGTTTTAGTTGAGATCGAAACAGTCGGACCCATTTTTTTTTTACCAAATAAATAATAAATATAATATAATAAATAAACTACAACTAGTGGTCTCATATCCACTAGCCACCTAACCACAATCACAATCAAAAGCGGAATAACAATACCAATAAAAATCCAATAAATATAAATAACCAATAGTTCAAAACATAATCAATATCCAAATAATCAATCATCAGAAAACATGGAAACAGCAACCTAGCAATGTTTCTAATGACTCAACTCTAGCAACCTAGCAATGCCAGACAACATCCATTCGAGTCCCTAGAACATCCTCCCCTTCATTGCCTTGATTCCACGATCACACTTTGCCTTTACCTACACCACAAACACAAATTGAAATGCATGAGTATTTTATTAACACTCAGTGAGACAATCCTCCCATCTAATGGGCTATACACACAAGCAACAGTGATTCCAGTGTTCCAAACAATCAACAAACAAAGCATATAAACCAGGAAACGAACATCAACTCGTTGGAAGGGAGGTGTCGATCGACACCAGCCAAGTGTCGATCGACACTGGCTCTTGGTTGCGACCGACACTACCCCACAGTGTCGATCGATGCCGTTTCACTAGTGTCGACCGACACCAAGTGGTGTCGATAAACACTCTCTCTGCAACCGCGATCCGCTCAAAGCCGAGAGTCGAATCTCGCTCCCAAACTCCACCAAATCGTCCAATACTCGAAACCCAAGACTCATACATCCGTAAGAACCTGTAGCAACCATTTCCAGCAAGAAAAACACATAAACAAGCAACAAACAAGCAAGAACAAGAAAATCAAAGGCTTAGATTAGCCATGTTCATGCACTCACCTCTTTCCAGGAAGATTCAGACCAATATCAACGAATCCAACCCTCCTAGCAAGCCTCTAGATCCTTCCCAGCTCCAAATCTCTCAAGAACAGCCAAGGAAACTCACAAATCTCTTTCAAAAACCTATCTCTCCTTCTTCTCTCTATTTCTTTGTCAAAAACGGTCAAAAGGGAAGAGAAAGGTCGAGTTCTCCTTTTAAAACTCGAGTTTAGGATTTTCTCTAAACCAACCACACAAACCGGATGATTAAAATCAAACCAATCGAACCGTCTACCACCAGTGTCGATCGACACCCCTGTGGTGTCGATCGACACCCTCACCAAACTACCAAAAATGGTTTGCGGGTGTTACATTTATTTTTGACCAATTATTATTCCTAAGAATCTCACGTGTGTAGCATGTACACATGGGAAAACTCATTATAAGGCCATCACCAGTAAATTTAAATAAAGAGATTATCCACTTAAAGACTATAAGTCTAGATAGTGCTGGTGAACTTATATCCCAAGCGTTTAATAAATAAAGGTATGTCCATGGGGGGAAGTGTGGACCACCCTGTGGCACATGAACATACAGAGAATGGATTAGATGAATCCTTCATTAAACATTGCTCGGCCATCACTCATGAGGTCGAAGCTTCCTGTGTCGGCTTGGGGACACACAATATTACATGCAGTAAAGCTTATACGCATCAGGCCATCTAGTGAGCATAGAATATTCACCATCCCAATTACTAACGGGTCATGAGCCAGACATATCCCATCTCAAATATTATTCGGGTGTGCCGTTAATATTGCATCATCACAGAAAACAAAAATGGGATCCTAAGAGAGGATGGGAATATATGATGAATATGATTCTCCCACCAT
This sequence comes from Camelina laxa, assembly GCA_024034495.1. Taxonomy (NCBI): domain Eukaryota; kingdom Viridiplantae; phylum Streptophyta; class Magnoliopsida; order Brassicales; family Brassicaceae; genus Camelina; species Camelina laxa. The sequence continues at coordinate 31,245,028 of CM043880.1, forward strand.
TGCTAAGTATCTTGAGCCAAGGGTGATTTATTTATGTGGCCAGATACGCGGATTGTCACTTAGTTGAATCCGAGTTTTCTATGTTGGGTGGAGAGATAAACAAGCTGGTCAAAGAAATATTATGGAATCAAACATCCTTAAATTGGCAAGATCCTCGGACTCTAGCCTATGATGCAGAGGTCCAAAAGATTATTCATTTGCAAAAGCTAGCTAATAAATTGTCAGATTCCTTTTGACCCAAAGAAAATAAGAAAATCGTACATACCAGCTTGTAATGCACCAGTACGTATTGATGTTCAAAAGGAACACAATAATCAAGTTGCTACCGAGTCTAAGTAGACCAAAATGTTCCATAGAAAAGAACCTTCGGAAATCTAAGAAAGGTGCAAATAAAACCGAGGTTAAAGAGAAAAAAATATAGACATGGCCGCGGCAAATCCTAAGGTACCAACAATGAGATTTAGGACGCTAAACCTCAAGGTCCTTAAGGTATTGATAATAATAAGAGCTCGATAAACTATATCATGTCTTAAATAAAATGGAACCGCAAAGATGTCGATATAAATAAAATATTGGCATGCAAGGTAGCACTTGAGACAAATGAGGATCAGAAACTCACGTCTATATTAGAGTGCACTCAAAGTAAAGATTGGCTAAAATGGAAAGAAGCCATTGACGTGGAGTTAAACTCTTTAGAGAAGAGAAATGTGTTTGGTCCGACCTTAAGGACAACACTTGATATAAAACCAGTTGGACGTAAGTTGGTCTTTGTAAGAAAGAGAAATGAGAGTAATGAAAGCGTGAGATAAGACACGGCTTGTAGCACAAGGATTCTCTCAAAGACCATAAATAGATTATGAGGAGACTTACTCCCTGTGATGAATGCAACGACTTTAATAGGTCTGGCTATAAAAGAAAAACTGGATTTACGGTTTATGGATGTTAAAACCGCAAACTTACATGGTCCACTGAAAAATGAAATTTATATGAGATTACCAGAGGGTATAGAGCTCGATTATAAGAGTGGTTCTCGAGAAAATACTGCATAAGGCTAGACAAATCCCTTACTGGACTGAAACAAAATGGGTGTATATGGTACAATAGATTGAGTAAGTACTAAGCCAAAGAGGGCTATAATATGATCCCATCAGTCCATGTATTTATAAAGAAGTTTGCAAACAAAGGGTTTGTAATCATAGCAGTGTATATGGATGATTTAAACATCCTTGGAACTCCTGGTTAATCGCCCAAACAGTAGAAAGAATTTGAAATAAAAGACCTAGGGAAGAGAAAGAAAAATTCTGTTTGGGGTTATAACTTGAGTACATAAATGATAGGATCCTTGTGCATCAAATGGCATATACAGAAAAGTACTCAAGAGGTTTAATATGGACTAAGCTCACCCATTGACTAGCCAATGGTTGTAAGAAGCATTGTTTTGGATAAATATCCATTGGTCCAAAGAAGGACAATGAGGAAGTTCTCAGTCCTGAAATGCCATAGCTCAGTGTTATAGGAGAGTTAATGTCTTGGCTAGCCACACTAGACCAAACATAAGTTTTGCCGTGAACCTCCTAGCAAGAATTAGTTCTTGACAAACCCAAAGGCACTAGAGTGAAATTAAGTACTTGTTACGTTACCTACAAGTAACTTTAAATTTGGGTTTATACTAACTATAACAAAGAAGGTTTTAGTTGGTTTTGCTGATGCAGGTTATAACAAAGAAAGTTTAAGTATGTATGGTTGAGGTCGAAAAGTCAACATATCAGGACGGATTGCGGTATGGTCGAAAAACAAGGAAGCTACAGTCATACATGAAGACAATACCGCCTGCATTGCACAGCTCAAGGAAGGTTACATCAATTGAGATCGGACGAAGCATATACTACTCAAGTTCAGTCTAGCAACAACTCAGCCGATCTCTTCACCAAAGCATTGCCGACAACAACATTCAAGAAGCTCACGCACCAGATTGGAATGCGGAGGCTTAAGGACTTAGAGTGATGCTTGGAACAGAGGGAGCAATGTGTGCTGTACTCTTTTTCCTTCACCAAGGTTTTGTCCCACTGGGTTTTCCTGGTAAGGTTTTAATGAGGCAACATCCCCAAGCACATTGCAAAGATCTCTTCCAGCATTTGGCACGGTCATATCGTCCAAGGGGGAGTGTTGTAAAACACTTAAGTGGACTCCATCAGACCGGCCCATCTATTGCCTAGCCCATTGGGTACTTAGATCCAGTCCATTAGTTCATGGGTTCAGTCCATTAGGCCCATGGCCAATGGCCCATTCATACTTTGTATTCCTATTCTGTTTTGGTCTTAGGGTTACTCCTTGCCCTATAAATATGTAACCTCGATTCATTATCAATAATAAAAACAAGAGATTTACCCCCTAAACTCTCTAGTTTACAAAGATGTAAACCAAGATGAGTCATAGCGAATAACAGTTTTGCAATGAGATGATTCATAATAGGTTTGTGGAAGCTGACAATGTGATCATTAGCACAGATGAGAAAAATATATATATGAAATCTCGGATTCAGGTTGAAGAACAAAAAAAAAAAAAAAAGTGTCGGAGTTGCTGTGACGAGTGAGGCCGATGCGAGCGGCATTGTCCGTGAAAAGTGACTTGTTGAGGAGGCGAACATGAGTTAGTTTTGTTTGGTCGATAACCTTCTCAAAATTGCCTTGGCAAAAATTATTGTGTGATGAAGTTCGTATAACAAAATTAATCCTTGATAAGAACTTGTTCTTTGCATGTTACGAGAGATCAACAATACCTTCTTCTTCCTAGGTCTTAAGTAGTTTTTGTTTTTATTTTTTAAGTTAGTTTTTGGAATAACCAATGACTTCAAATGGTTTGTGACTTATTTTTGGAATGCACACTTGTTTGAAATGATAAGTTAAATAGAAAAGCTTGAGACTAAGACAGAACAGAAGAAACAAGATATGTAAAAATCAATTTGTTCATCAGAGGATTCAGAATAAATCATCTTCACCTGTCCTTAGTTTCAAACAAATCATCTTCAACAGCTGTAAGAAAAGTCAACAAATTCAATTCCTTACGCCTCTCCCATCTTATTCAAAGTCAACTAAAGACAGCTCTTTTAATTGACTTTGTTTCCTTATTTTTGGTTTCTAAATCAAAGCAAAAGTATCCTCACACCTCATGGGATCTCCAACAACTGGGTTCTGTCCGATCTTGTTTTTCTTATTTTATCATCTTCCTTGTGCTCTAAGTAAACAAGACCCAAGTGGGTTATGTGGAACTCTGTTTCAGTGTGGCAATATCACCGCTGGTTTCCCTTTCACGGGACAAAATCGCAATGCGTATTGCGGTAACCCTTCTCTTGAACTTACCTGCAACAAAAGGTTCAACACAACCTCTCTTATGATCTCAGGCTACAACTACACTGTCCTCAATATAGAAAGCAATTCCAACATTCTTAGACTTTCAAGTCAAGATTTCTCAGGTTCTTTCTGCTCTGCTTCATTCTCCTCCACACCTTTACCTTCAGATCTCTTCCAGAATTTACCATCTTATAAACCCCTCACCGTGTTCTACGCTTGTGACCCACGTCGTCATTTCCCTGGGAATTTCACATGTCCAGTGGCAGTGACAGGTCTTGGCTCTTTGATTCAAAACTCTACATATCATAAACTTTGTGATGAGAGTTTCACTGTCACGGTTGCTACCAGTTTCGTTCCAGAGGAAGAAGCTCCGAATTTAACCAATTTGGAAAGTGTTTTGAGAAACGGATTTGAGGTGAAGTTGAAGATGATAAATGAGATATTTTGTCAAGAATGTTTATCCTCAGGTGGAAGCTGGCTTCCAATTTTCCATACAGGTTTGCTGCAAAAACGTGTCAAGATCAAGAATCAGCTGCCGTACTACATCTTATATATCTGGTGGTACAAACATCAAGAATAGCTCCATTATGATAATAATCAGTACAGGTTAGTCTTGTTTGGCTAGAGTCATTATTTCGAATAGCGTTTTTGGACTGTATAAAGAAATTATTGTTTTGAACTGTAATTTTGTATTTTTCAGTTGCAGGGTCAATATTAGCTTTATTTATGGTGATGATTCTAGCATTCTTGTTATGGGAGAGAAGGAAAAAAAAATGCTCTAAGTGATCAGAACCTTGATATGTTAGTAACGCTGAGACGGTATAGTTATAAGGAAATCAAGAAAATTACAAAATGTTTTACAGAAGTTGTTGGAAGAGGAGGATTTGGAACTGTATACAAAGGGAAGTTACACGATGGTAGTAAAGTTGCGGTGAAAGTCTTGAAGGATTCAATGGGAAATTGTGGAAGATTTTATTAACGAAGTGGCAAGCATGAGCCAAACGTCTCATGTTAACATTGTTTCTCTGCTTGGTTTCTGCTATGATGAAGGATCCAAAAGAGCGATTGTATATGAATTTCTAGAGAAGGGTTCTCTTGACCAGTTCATATCTAAGTCAGGAGATTTAAATGTGAGTACACTATATGGTATCGCGCTTGGTGTTGCTAAGGGAATTGAGTACTTGCACTACGGCTGCAAAACAAGGATTGTGCATTTTGACATTAAACCTCAGAATGTGTTGTTAGATGATAGTCTCAGACCCAAAGTTTCTGACTTTGGTCTTGCTAATCTGTGAGAAGCAAGAAAGCATCTTGTCGTTGCTTGACACGAGAGGAACGATAGGATACATTGCTCCGGAGTTGTTTTCTACAATGTATGGAAGTGTATCTCACAAGTCAGATGTGTACAGCTACGGAATGTTGGTTCTTGAGATGATTGGAGCAAGGAACAAAGAAAGAGTCCAAAATGGTGATTCAAACAGCAGCTCAGCTTACTTTCAGGATTGGATTTACAAGGATCTTGAAAATGGTGATTATGCAAGACTTCTTGGCGATGAACTAACCCGAGAGGAAGAAGAGATCGCCAAAAAGATGATCTTGGTGGGTCTATGGTGTATACAGTTTTCCCCATCAGATCGTCCATCAAGTCGTAGAGATGATGGAAGGTAGTTTGGATTTTCTGAAAGCCCCTCCTAATCCTAAGCCTCTTCTGCATTTGCCAATGCAAGATCTTTCAGAGTCATCTCGGCCATGAATGTTGGAACCTATTAAACTGTATATTATCCAAGTCTTGTTTGGGTTTTTCAGTTAGGTTTAGGTTTCGTTTCTTATTGGGTTTTTGAAAAGTAAATGTAAACTAAAATAGAAATTATTTTGGTTTTGAATAGGGTTGTTGAAAACATTGTTACCACGTTATTTGGTGAAGTTTGTATGGATTTTTTTAATCAAACCAGTCAGTCATTACAGCTTTTTGTACCATGACAAAGTTACAACCAAATATGAAATCAAGAGTTTTGAGTTTGATCTGTTACTATCAGAACATACATACACAAACCTGAGAGAAAAAAAACAAAACACACACGTCATAATTTATGCAGAAACATATCAAACTGGCTGCAGAAAGAAAACAAAATACATGGATTACAGAAACAGGAGTTACAAATAACCTGTTTTGGCGGATGGTTCGACCGGGTTTTATGTCACCAGACTAGACCTTTTTTCCTTCTAAACCTATCAACACTCATTCGGGACTTTTCTGGTTTACTAGTCTTCTTAGATTTCTCCAGCTGACTGTCTACACTGTTTCTTGAAACTTCTGGAAGGCAGCAGCCGAGTTGAAACGTTTCAGAACGGCCGTTCTCAGAAGGCTTGCTCTGGTTTTTGGTTGTGTCTGTCGATGCAGTCTTGGTCGAACCATTTCTTGGTCCCTTGGATTTGGAAATCGATATTACGAATTTCTTCAGATGTTTGATGAACTCTGGATAGAGTTCTAGATTGCAGTGTCCTCCTCCAGATACCCACAAGGGTTCATACTTCTCTTTTGAAAGTTGCCAAAGTTGTTTTCCGTGAGAACAATCAACTACTTCATCTGCTGTCCCCTACCAGACCAAACAACAGACTCACATTCAGAGTAATGTCACTGACCTGTTTAAGGCCCATCATACTGATATCTTTGGAAAAACAAAAATGAGCATCACTTACATGGATTACTAAGACAGGACAGGTAACTGCACTGATCTTGTCGATATTCTGAAGCAATGAATCGGACGCGTAAGCAATAACACATGGAAATAGGAAAAAACATGGCTGCATGTTATTAAGTAAATTACCTTGTAAATATCAAACCAATATGTACGTTTAACCGGATACAAAACTCTCATCCCAGAGAGAATAGGGCTGTGCAAAACCACCCCTCTCAAATTAGGCGTGCGTGAAGCTAGATCAATCGTTGGTCCACTACCAACAGACTGACCATATAATATCAGCTGATCATCTTTTACACCATACTGCTCCTTGAGGCAGGTGTATGATGCATCTATATCAGCATATGTATTATATTCACTTGCCTGAATCAAGTAACAAATTTAAACCCATCAGAAACAATCCGTGGACTCTCTAACTTATCACGGGAAGGCCAGATGTAAATTCATATTCCAAGCTAAGGATACTACCTTTCCAGTAGACTGACCATAACCAGAGTAATCATACCTGAAAAAGGAGAAATCATAAAACCGTGATAACTGCAAGACGACAAGTCAAGCAGAAAAGTTTGTGCTTTCTAGTAGTAAACACTTCTATAACTATTCAAACATATTACAATTTTGAGTCTTCATGAGAACTCAGTGGATGCAAAAGTGCATAGCACTTTATGTTAGAACATTAAGCAAGTATAGAGTCCACTATCTAATAATGGTATTTACGGTACTAAAAATATTACTGAAACAATTGCAATGAGATGCTTGCATCAAAAAAGTCAAATTATTTCAATATTTGGGAAAAAACGTAATTTCACACCAAGATATGAATAAATGCCTTGATGAGTCAACAAGACCCAGAAATGATGGCTAAAAATCTCTGACTTTCACATAGATTTTGTCCTCATACTGTCACAATTCAAGAATATAAACACCATTATTAATCACCAATTCCAAAACCACATCTTTCTATTCAGTTTAAGACCCAATAAGTCAAATTTGGAAATGTAAAATCCAAAACTTTCAACTTCAATCAATAAACCCATGTTAAAAAATCGAAGCTTTAACAAGATAAAAGAGAAATAAAGATGAAAACTTTACCCCATGAGATTAACTCGGAGACGATTACTAAGCTCGACGAAAAGCTCAAACATCTGACCCAAATCAGCAGCGTTACCATGTGAATACAAAAGCGTACCATTAGCTTTAGGATGCTTAACATAAACAGCCACAATCTCGTTACCACGACGTGTCTTTAACTTCAACACATCGACATCGTCACGACGAGGCACTTCGGTTATGTACAACCGGTCAACGTCGGGTACGAACCCGTACGACGGTGGTGATGGCGGGAAAAAAGCGAACTTTGCGGCGATTGATGAAGTTACTCCTCCCATGATGATTCTCTTATCATCACACAATTGAAACACTTGTTACTCATAAATTAGTAGAAACCCTAAAAATTTTAATTTTTCTCTAGTTTAGGTTTTTGAGATCTTAAATTAAATGTGAAAGGAAAAAGAGAAAACGACAGAACGATGGAAAATAAAAGATAAAGAAGGAGAAAGGAAAAGTTGAAAAGGAAAGAGTTTGTTTTTTGGATTTGAGGTTTTATGGTTGACACGACGGTGGCGCGTGAGAGATGATAAGCGGCGCGTGTAGGATGAGAGGAAGAGTTGTGAAGTGTTTTTGTTTTAAAAATCGGCGAATAGATAATGTCGTGGTTCGCTCTAAATGGCCGTTGTGAAATGGAGCTTTATTTTTGTCAATCATTCTTTTTTTTTTTTTTAATTACCTTTGACATTTTATTATGTTAAATATTTTATTTCAAAAAAAATCAAGTCATGACTCATGACTCATGAGTAAAAAGATTAAGTCATGCCTCAGTCAACAATGGAGCATATACATAAACTGCATAAAGATCTCCTTACCGCTTATAACCTTATAGGGATGAAAAGCTTTTAAAAAATTAAAAAGCAGAACAGATGTTAGGTTGCTCGTTCTATCACTTTGGTTTTGTTTTAAATTGTGCTAGATTTGGTATTATGTTATTTGTTTATTCGTGATTGGTTTATTGGAATTGTTTTGTGTTATCCGCTGTTATAGATTGGGGTTAGGTTGCTAGTGAGTATGGGATCATTAGTTATTAGGATATTAAAGAAAAACGGGTCGGATTGTTTAGATTGGTATTAGAGCCCTTACGGTTCTAGGTACGGGTTTGTTATGTGTTTTGTGTTGTGGATGTTGGATGGAATTCTTGTGTGTGGCATGTGGTCCTAGAACATTCTCTTCGAGCCTGCTTTGTGATTCCATGGTGAGTTGTGTTCTTTGTGTAGTCAAGAGTTGTTTCATTTGCTTAGCCTTCTATTCTTGGTGCTACAAATGGTTAGAGGTGTTGGAACTGCTGGTTGTGAACACGGGCATGGCCGTGGTTGTGGGCGCGGGCATGGTCGTGGTCGTGGGTGGGGACAGGTTCCCGAGGCCAGCGTGAGTGTAACTCAGAGCATAGCCAGTGAGGAGGTGGCAGAGTCACAGGTTCATCCTAGAGTGCTTGGAGACTTGGTTGGTGATAGTATCGGAGGTGCTGGTGGGTCCGGTGTCGGTACCAGTGTTGTCATGGGTGTGGAGGTTGCAGCGGATGGTACTCCTGATCGGGAGGATGTCTTGGCGGGCTTGCTGACCAGGTGTTGGTGCAACTTCCATCTGTTATTTTATAATTGGGGTAAAACTAAAAATAACATTACTAATTTTTTTTTTTTTAGACATTCAAATAGATTCATTTACAACTATAGTTAAAAGTCAAACTAGACAATGAAGTGGAATAAAGTAGACAATGAAATGGAATAAACCAGACAATGAAGTGGAAAAAACGAGATGTCAAACCATGTGAGAAGGGACATGGTTATGCAAGTCTTCTCTAGCCACAAGTAGGTAATGAACGAGGGTTTTACTCGTTCCACCACTTTGTGCATACCTCTTCCGGACAATCACATAGTTTGGATCCAAATCAGGACAAATATTGAAAGCAATTTGGACAGGTATCGGTAACTGGTGAAATGCGCTCTCTGGAGAGTAGATGAGTCCATCGAGACCATCATCATCATCATCATCATAGTTTATATCCATTTTCTTTATTTTAAAAAATTTAAATGAACCTCAAATGAGTTTGGTACTAATGGATTCATGAGTTAACCAATAACCCATCATTTTTTTCATTACAACCCAAAATTATCATCATCATACTACCATGACATCATCATCATATTATCTTCATCACCATACTACCATCATCAACATACTACCATCATCATAATATCATAACCATCATCTTAGTCTTCATCAAAGTCAATATCCGATTTCTTTATTTTAAAAAATGGAACCAATTTCATAAATTTTTGAACAGAAAAAGAGTGGAAGCTAACCTCATTGCTCATCTTACTAAACGAAATTTTTTTTTCATGTTTTATTGCACAAGTATAGTAAAATAATAATTATGCTCATAAAGAAATCTAAATAATAATATCCTAAAAAATTCAACATTAGTAAGATTTGTTGTGTTTTTTTCTTTAACTGATTAATCGCTATTACAATAACAAAAATGAGTCATTAACTACAAAAATTTGATTTAGGTCATAATGTTAGTTATAAACTAACTTAAACATATTAGCATCAACGCTATAAGAGGGCTAAATTTTAGAGGATCCAACTAATATATATATATATTTTTTTATCGTCTAGATTTATTATTGATTGCAGATTATTGAGAACTATTACATATGATTTTACCATGGACAATTTCTTCTTACCCTAATAGATTCACTACATAAACTCTTGCTCCTTTCCTGCTCCACGCTCTTGATGGACACCTCTTTCTTCCTTCAGTTGTATGTAGAACCATGGCGAACAGTAATAATTGCGCATCACTGGAGATCGTCTGTAAATTTGTCTCTTTTAATCTGCACAATTAATAAATCGCATTATTTGGAACTCGAACCCCAAACCTCCTAGTGTAGAAGATCCACTAATTAAAAAAAAAAATTTATTAAAATAGTGATAAATAATCAAAAGTAATATTAAAATTTTAAATTACTAAGTTAAAATTTTTAAGAGGTGATGATGTATTAGGGAGAATATATTCACCGTAATAATAGCGAGTGATAATGGCTTTCCAATTCACTATTCAGTAAAGGAATGTGATTTATTTAGTGGATTAGACTGCCATGAGCTCCTAGCAAATTACAAAGAAAATTTTGGTCAGTTTTATCTATACTGATAAACATTTTAAAAATTATTTAAGTATATATATTTCTATCATGCGAACCATATTCTAAAAAATCTGAAAGTGGGTAATCTCAAATAACCAAAGACAAGAATACAAAAGTAAAAGAAAAACTGAAAATTGTTGCAAAGATCATGAATAGAAAATCATTAGAGTATCTGAAAAGTTCTACAAAGATCTAATGTCTCCCCAACTTACATTATTTGATCAAATGTTTAAATTTCTCTATTTTTGATCAAAATGTCTAAATTGCTTTATTTTGATTTTTCCACAAAACAGATGATATTGTTTTTTTTTTGTAAAAGGTAGGGGGAAATCCCCAGCTAGTATTATGAAAAATGCAAAAAGAAAAAATTACAACCGAACTTGTCGGGAAACAGAAACACCCGACTTATCCTCCTTTAATAAAGGTACAAGACAGATCGGAACCGAACTAAGTGCATGAAAACCTAACGGCAAAGTGAACGCATAGTTTGCTAATCCATCCGCGAGACGATTAGCTTCCCTATACACATGAGTGACACGGACTGACCAGTCCTTTAAGAGAAAGCCATGGCACAGACGTACCAGGAACGACAGAGGATGAGTATCTTCTATCCCTGTCTTAAGAAAACCAACCACCAACTCTGAATCCACCTCCAATTCCAGCCTTGTAGTTTGCTGCCCCCAGGCTATAACCAAACCGTAGTACACGCCCCATAACTCCGCCAACGGAGTCGTCCAACGGCCAATTTTCAAAACAAAACCACCACACCAATCACCACAGGCATTACGAAGTACACCACCCGCAGTTGCGAGCCCCGGGTTACCATGCGAAGCCCCGTCTGTATTAAGTGTAAGCCAGCCAGTGGGTGGAAATAGCCACTTGACCAACCTTTCTACGCGCTCTACACTCTGACCTGAGAACACCGTATGTGCCTCCAGAACCTCAGTCGCTGCATCCTTAAGAAACTGAACTCTGTCCCGACACACCCTATTCTCCCCAAAAACATTGCCACAGCGCCACTTCCATCCCCACCAAACCGCCATAGCAAAGAGGGTTGACCAACCTCGGTTCTCTATATTCCCTCCCCCACTTAAGTTTGCATATAACCATTCAAATAGAGTCTGTTGGAAGAAGATCCTCTGTTTTCTCGCCGGGACTAGCCTCCGCCGAACACCGGACATAGCAGGGCAATCCCGGAGAACATGCATCACCGTCTCCAAACCACCGTTACACACTTGACAGACTGCTGTATCTGTAAGGTGACGTCGATTTGACGTTCCGTATTTGTCATAATCACCTGTCTGGCCACCAACCAAAGAAAAGTTCTGACCTGTTCCGGAGCCACCACCTTCCAAATTCGTTCATAAAATGTTCCCATACATTGTCGTGGTTCCTCATCTTTAGTTAACAACGCATAAGCTGATCTTACAGTGAACCTGCCATCAGCAGACTCTCACCAAGACATACGATCCTCCGCACCAGTCACACTGTCAACAACCACAACTGTTAGTTCCAATCTCTGGTCTTCTGGCAGAAAAGGTAAGATCCTCTCCCAAACCCAGCCAAAACCGTCTTGCCAAAAGTCCCTAACCGACAACATATCATACCCGTGTGGGAGGCCTTGTACAGCTAGCTCAGTTAAAAACCGTTGCATAAGCCACTTGTCAGTCCAAAATCTGATCTGTCTCCCATCACCAATCACCCAACTTAAACCCTGACCAATGACATCCCTCAAACCAACCACAATACTCCTCCAAGTAGATGACCAGTGCCCCTTGCTCACCATCCACCGAGGATCACGCATATCTCCAACTTTATATTTGGCTCGCACCACCTTAGCCCATAAGCTTTGTTTATCATGAAGCACTCGACAGCCTATCTTGGCAATCAGCGCCTTATTCACTTCGCAAACTTTACGTATACCCAGTCCACCCTCACTCTTCGGGAGACGAACCTTAGACCACGAGACTAAATGAAGCTTACGCTTCTCTGCAGTTGAACCCCACAAGAAGTCTCTCGACACCCGATCTAATTTCTCAGAGTACTATGAGGGAGTTTGATTGTACTCATTGTGTGAATAGGAATAGAGGACAGGACCACCTTTGTGAGTGTAAGTCGGCCTGCAAAGCTCAACATCCTACCTCTCCAACCAGCCAAGCGAGAAGAAACTTTCTCCAACACATCCCCAAAGGTATCCTTATTGATTCGTTTCTGCAGTATTGGCATGCCGAGATATTTCCCTAACTCACGCGTTGATTTGATACTACTCTCAGCACTGATTCGATCCCCTAGATCACGAGACACACTCTCTGAGAAGAAAATCTTTAACTTCTCCAAACTAACTTTCTGTCCTGAGGCCAAACAAAACTTTTCTAAAACCCTCCTCACTATACGCACCTGGGCAACAGAAGCTTCTGCAAACAGGATCAAGTCATCCGCGAAGCAAATATGAGATAATAAAGGCCCACCATTAGACAACCGAATAGGCTTCCAAGCCTTACTACCAACTTCCCACTCAATTAAATTGTTGCAAAGATCATGAATAGAAAATCATTAGAGTATCTGAAAAGTTCTACAAAGATCTAATGTCTACCCAACTTACATTATTTGATCAAATGTTTAAATTTATCTAAGTTTGATCAAAATGTCTAAATTGCTTTATTTTGATTTTTCCACAAAACAAATGATATTGTTTGTTTTCCCAATGAAGTATGTGTAACTCTAGCATTTACGTAACTTACCTTGCGTAAATATTGGCACCACGAGCAGTCATATTGACTCCCATCTATACTATTAATTGGGGAGTACAAAAGCACAAAAAAAAACCTTTACAAAAAATTTCATATTTTGCCCCTACGCCCAAAGAAAGGAAGAAGAGAAAGAAAAGAAATTAAGGCAACAAGGTAAATCAAATTGTAGATGGGACGCGGATCGTAACTGTTTGAGACTATTTCATTCGGATTGTAGATATAGAGGTGTATCCAAACACTATATTCTTCTTCTTTAACCCGTAGGAGAAATCAAATAAAAAAGACATCATAATCCGCACGTACTATAAAAATGACAACTAATAATATGCAATCCCTGATGATCCTCAGGATTAAACAAACCATTCAGAAACAGAAAGATATGGTTGTTAAGGAAGGTACGCTTAAATTAGAGTGCCCATAAAAAAAGCGATTCCCTAAACTATCATCAATACAAATATTATCGGATATCCTAACACTATTAATCGGTTTCCGTATAATCCCAAACAATTAAACCACAAAAAATATGTGCTGTTTAATCGGACTCAATCATCACCCAAATCAACGAATCAGAATTCTAACGCCGATGATATATTTCGAAACTATACATTTAAGTAAGTTTGAATATATTGTAGCTAAATTATAGTAACCTTTTAAAATTGTATTAACTGATTATTATTATCCTCTAAATTTTAGCAACTAACACGGATTTGAAAATTAAGATTTTATTGAAACAATAAATTACCATATCCCATGGCCATTATCGAATAAACATATTCCAGAATAATACCATTTCACAAAACTGGCTCCTTTCGTTCTATAAATACAAACCTCTACTCAAGAACTAATATAACATAAACTATTTAAACACAACAAAAAAACCCCAACCCAAAGTAAGTGTATCACTTTGATCCCAAAGTTGTATAATCTTAATTCTCTTTATTCTTAAGCATTGTTTATCAAAATACCAAACTAATGTCACTATTGTCATTATATGAAACAGGATGAAGAATACGTCGAATACAAGGAGTCCTACACCATCTATCAACTTCAAACTCGAAATATACAAGGAATTCTACTGGTATCAATAATCAGGTTCCAAATAATCAGGTTCTCAAGAAATTAGAAACTTACTTGGATTATGCGGAGAACCATATAAAACTTATCCAATAATCAAATCTTTTTTTCCTGCAAGGATATGAGCTTTAAAGAATTAAAGGTGAGAACTTTTTTTTTACATTTGTGTGCACTCCTATAAGGACGAAATGTAAAAACTTTCTATAAGGGCGACTTTGATCAGCCTCTTTTGTTTTTTATAGAACTAACAAAATTTTATGAACTGTGTAGGAATGAGAGTTGTCGCGCCTTATAGAAGTTCCAAGAAACTTCAAAGTAAATTCTTCTGGTCCATGTAAGAATTTATATTTAATACCTACAAGGCTACACAGTTTTCAATATGTACTCAGCATACGTTTGAAGTATCAGCCATAATTATTTAACTAACCAAGTTTTGTTTTCATGAATTGGCCAAAAATTTGTTTCTTGAATTGGCTAAAAACCTCTTTCAGTTGTCTTCTACTCATGCAAACGTTGACTCTAAATTCAGGAAATAGTTCTAACATACCTAACTGGGTCCACACCAAAACCCCCTGGAGGAAGAGGAGATATGGAAATAAGGCGATGCACCCCCAGGTAACAAGATCTCAGAAGCAAGCTCCAAAAAAGGAAAGCTCTTGCAACAAACCGCCGAGATTCTTTCTCCCACCACACAGCGATGACGCTCCGGTAAACCACCAACAAGAGTCGGAGATCTAAGAGCCACAGAAACCGCCAGCCAAATCAAGAAGAGAATTTGAAGATAAATTGATAATAGTCTAATAAATCGATTCGATTCGATCGATTATCGGATTGTCGATGAGAAACAACTTTCCCTTTCCTTTTTCTTTTAATTTGTCGGCACAATTTTTATTTTTTTGGCCAACCATTTATCGAAAGCCCAAACGGGTACATTACAAGGCTGAATACAAGCCTTTTGAAGCCCAAAACCTAAAATGAACCAAACACAATATGACACGTAATTGTAATCGTGTTTCTTTCAGAATTCTAGAGGGTTCATAACACATCATGATCATAATGACGTAAGAGATGAGAGAATTCAATGGAGCACCATCAATCCAAGTTTTTTGTTAGGATATTTTTATTGGGACACTTTTGGGTGTTCTTAATTAAAGTAAAAATATTATAAAAATAATGTAAAATTATTAGTTTAGATTTTTTGTTAAAAAGTTTATTATTGAAAAACATGTTTAAGATCATAAGATTTAACAATATAATAATCTTAAATATATTACATTTATAAAAACTTTAAAAATAATATTTAAATTGTAAACTTATAAAACTTTTATTAAAATTTAAAATACAATACCAAATTTTTATGAAACAAAAAAAACATTAAAGATAAAAAACATATTACTTAATTAAAACACACAAATATTTTATTTAATTAATACATAGTTTAATGTCTAAATTTATTTCATATATTCTCAATCACAATCCTCTTTTAATTTGTGAAAAATTGTTTGCAAAAAATTGTATTCATTCACAACTTGCCACGTCAGCTTAGAACTGAATCAAGATCAGTTCTACGATCAAGAACTAAAAAAGTGTTCTATGGACATTGTTCAATATATTTATCATTTTATTGGGCTAAGAACACCCAAACTGTTCTGCCAATGCAGTTGACCTTATCATCGGTGACATAGTTTTGTTTTCCTAATGACATAGATGTATATACAAGCTGTATTAACAAAAAACCAGTGTATTTGCTATTCTCGGATTATCTCTAATGAGATGTGTGGCACAAATCTGTAGTAATTATTAAAACTTTTAAAAACAAAATACTGATAAAAAAATTAAGAAAAAATGGAAAATGATCCAAAAACTACATAAACCAATATAAAATAATAAAAATAAATAAGTTAACTAATTTTAAAATATTTAATATATAATATGTATAGATATACATGGACTATATGTATTTATTTATAAAATTATTTAAGTCAGCTTATTATAAACCTTCTATGTAACTACGTAATCAAAATGTAGGAAAACACCAAGACATTATTATTTTTTTATATAGTTTTGTATAATAAGATACAAACTAACTTTTAAGGGAAAAAAGAAGAAGATAATCTATGTTATACATCTAGAACATGAAATATAACTAAGAAAATATTGTATATATCAATATGTAAAGTACTGTATGTGTATTGGACAACAAGGAAAAGCTTAATCAAACTCATTTTTTTTTGTCAGCAGCTTAATCAAACTCTATTGTTAAGATATAAATTTATGATTTTTCAAAAAAATCTTCTTTTTTTTTTGTTTGGCAATGCCCAAAAAAACTGTGCTAAATATATTGGTAAGACTCTATTGTTAAGACTCAAACTTATTTAATTTAGCAAGGTAATAAAAAAAAAATTTGTGCCATGGATAGGGACAAGGATTAATGATACGCATCCGCTGTCTTTCCTGGTATGTATAGGGAGGTTCACCGTCTGGCGTATGAGTTGGTAAACTATGCTCTCTCTTTACTTTTAGGGTTTCAAAGCTTTGATTCTTCTCTGAGGATGTTAACTCCATTGTTTGTGAGGATGCAAACGGTCTGCGCGACTTAGATCCCAGTTGTAATTGCTTTAGTTTTTTTTTCCAATAAAATGCGGGAGACGAATCAAAAGAAACATAATCCTAGATGTATGTAATATATTATAAACCGATAATCAAATTTAGTTTTTGATATTAACTCTGCACGTATGTGCGGGTCTTATTCTAGTTTATAATAAGAAAGTGAGCAATTAAAATGATTTTTGATCTAAAGGTGTTTTTTGGACTTGAACCTTTTCTAGTAAGCACTTAGGGGATTAATTTTGTAGGTAATAAATTCTTGTCTTGAACTAACCACATTTAATAGTAAAATGAGATAATAAGTGAAAAACATATATCATCAGCTCATTTCAAATTTGTAAGGTCTTTTATTTATTTCGCCCATGTACATATCCCAACTTCATAAGAGCTCTACAGAAATTTAGCCATCTCAATTTTCATAAGTGCGACCATGACTCCTACTCTCATATAGGCAATGTTATAAAAATTGATAGGTGCTACTTAGACGGTAAAGTAACACCTAGCGCTTAGACGAACAAAGCTAGCCTTAATCTGAGACTAAGCATTAGTCCAAATATGGGAAAATTATATGATTTATACTGATATATAACATATTTATAAATATTATATTGTAATCGAGCATATTTTGTAACATTAATTAAGAATATTATTCCAATCTATCCCACTTTAGAAAAGATATTAATCTTATTAAGAATAAAATATTCATTCTTTTAATCATTAATGGAAATACAATTTACTCATAAGAATAGAAACGTGTATTCTTCTCTTGAATCTTCCTTAGCCAACTAACATCCGTTCTAAACAACATTATTCCTTTCTAGCAAACTAACAGAAGCATAAAACAAATAACCAGACCGCTATAACATCCTCCTCTTCATCTTCTTGATTCCATGATCACACTTTGTCTTTACCTGCACCGCAAACAACAATTGAGATGCCTGAGTATTATCACAAATACTCAGTGAGATAATCCTCTCATCTACTGGGCAGATTATATACAAACAAGAAGATCTCCACATGCATCAAACAACAATCATAAATCAAACCAAGAAAAGGAAACACATTCAATCGGCTATTGAAGGGTGGTGTCGACCGACACCCTCATGATGTCGATCGACATCCTTTTGATGTCGACCGACACCCCATCTCGACGGCCCTAAAACCCTAATTGATGTCGACCGACACTGACATATGGTGTCGACCAACACTCATCAAAGCCCTCGTGCCGTCATACCTTAGTGTCGACCGACACCGACCCAGAGCATCATTCTCCTCAAAGTTGAAGGTCTGATATCCGCCTTCAACGAGGTAAAGACTCTCCCAAAGGCCAACAAAAGCCATAGGAACCACGAATCACACAAAACAAGTAAGAAAAACAATCAAACAAGTCAGAAAATCACATAAATAGAGATCTCAGTTTAGATAAGCCATGATCATGCACTCACCTTTGCAAAACAGAGAAATTGACACCACAAACGTCTAGAAAAGATGCCACAGGAAGCTCCCCTCACGTCCTTAAGAATAGGCACAAAAACCACTCAAATCCTTAGAAAACTCACAGAACCCACTCATGAACTTTTCTCTCGTTTGCAAAAGGTAAAAGTGACGAAACTCGACCAAGGGCGTTGAAATAATCTTTTTTATTCGACTCCTAGGATTTTCAAAATCCAAAACGCAACAAAACGTGCGCTTAACTTAAATTGTTCTGCTCTGGAAAATGTTAGTGTTGAACAACACCCACTCCAGAACCCGAAAAATGGAACATGGGTGTTACATTTCTAATGTGTACCATCCTTCTTGGTTGGTTAGGACAAAAGATGGTTTGGTTAAGAAACAAAAAAATTGGCTGAAAATAACCGATAAATAAAATTAAGGGAAATTCACAAAAGTAACTAAGAAAAAATTAATAATTAAATATCTAACTACTTAAATCATATAAATATAATCTACAATATATACTATTTTACCCTTTATTCAACACCAACACCATCCTCCTCTACCTCCAAACAACCATCCCTTATCACCACTACCACTACTTCCAACCGCCGGATCACTGGAGGACCACCTTCGTCGGAACTTTGGCGGACCACCTTCGCCGGACCATTGCCAGACCACCGCCGCCTCCGACCACTGCTGGCCACCTCCTCCGACCACCAACCACCACCATTCACTGCTGTTACAAAAACTATCATTTTGGTCATTTTCTATTGACCAATGGTTAGTCACTTATTTTTTTTGAGTAACTGGTTATATATTTTTCATAATGATTACAAATTAAAGATTATATATTCTCGGATGATCAATGCCCAAAAACGAACCGAGTGATTTAAACCATTGTTGTTAGGGAAATTCTCGGATGCGATTTTCTGGTTAGTACCAACGCTTATTAGAAAAACATCATTGAGAAAATATCAATTTTTTTTTTTTCTGCCTGGCTTATACAGTAACACTGAAGTTATATTCACGAAAATACAATATTACCCGAATGTTAGATTTAAACATATTAATTCATGTTTCAAATTTAATTTAACGGGATTGAACAGCGCATTTTGTTGAAAGCACGAAGGCAAAACAGTCGGATTGATTCTATTGGTGCAAAATCAAAAATTCACTCACAAAAAAAAAAAGTCGAGGACAAATTCAAAAGGTGAAATTTAACTGATATATATAGATATCTTTTTTATTTACAGACAAAACGAACCTTCCCCTAGGTTCAGAGTCTTTTCCTAGTTCCTACTCTCTTCAAAATGAACTCGCCGTAGTATTCGAACTACTCGCCGTCATTTTATCAGTCTCCGGCGATAACGGTGGAGGAACAACACCGTGCTTCAACAGTCCAACTTCATCACCACCACCGTTAACATCAATCTCAACCACAACATCTTTCGAATCTCGCGTCCCTTCCTTTTGAATCCCTTTCAAAACCTCAACGATCTCATCCATCGATGGCCTCACCTCTCTCTCCTGCTGCAAGCACCGGAACGCTAATTCAGCAACCGACGTCATCGCCTTCTTCACCGAAGGATCTCTCTCGAACCCGAGTGATAGATCAGCGAGCTCGTGAACGGCGTCGTTTTGGATTCTCGAAATCGCCATGTTTGCTAGGTTAATATCGTGGCGGTGTCGTGTGATGTCTACAGCTTCTTTTGATGAGATTAGTTCGGTGAGTACGACTCCAAAGCTGTACACGTCGCTCTTCTCGTTGAGACGGTAACATTGGTAGTACTCAGGATCTACATATCCTGGAGTTCCTTGTGGTGCGGTGGAGATGTGAGTTTGATCCGTCCGAAAGAGACGTGAGAGCCCGAAATCAGCGACTTTCACTTCGTAATTGCTATCTAAAAGAATGTTAGTAGTCTTGACGTCTCTGTGTATGATCCCTAAATCAGAGAAGTTATCATCACTAATCTAATCTCATTGTGTGTATATGTGTTTGTTTGGTTTTGTGGTACCTTTGGTGTGGAGAAAGGACAATGCGCTTGCGGTTTCGATGGCGATTTGGAGTCGAGTAGGCCAGAGAAGAGGACGAGATTGTGCTTGGTTTCCATGGAGATGTTCAGCTAGTGTGCCGTTGGAGATGTATTCGTATACTAGGAGTAGCTCTCTGCTGTGTCTTGTTGTGCATCCGTATAAGATCACTAGGTTGGGGTGTTTTAACGACTTCAAGATCTCGATTTCGTTCTTGAATTGTTCCACTCGTTTTAGTGATCTTTCCAAGAGTCGTTTTACAGCTACAGCTCGTCCGTCTTTTAGTGTACCGTAGTAGACAGTACCGAAGCCTCCATCTCCAAGCTCTTTTGAGAAATTCTCAGTGGCTTCTTCGAGTTCTTCGTAGCTGAAGACTTGAACGCCAAAGTAGACGCTGTTTCCAAGGTTAGACATTGAGGGAACAAGAGAGTGATTGCTGCCGGATATTGTTGTGGAAGTTGGTGTGTTTGACATTGTATTGCTGGAATAAGTCGTTGCTGTTGATAGGCCTTTGTTTGTGTATTGAGCTGCCCGTTTCTTCCTTCTCCGGATGACGATGCAGAGCAAACATCCGACGATAAGAATGGCACCCAAGAATCCACAAGCAAAACCGATGCCTAGAGAAGAAAAGATAAGAGCTTCATTAGATTGTACTGTTTCTGAGGTATGTTCTACTGCGATTGCTTTCCATGAAAGGGAAAGGATAGACATGTACCTATTTTCGCTTTTTTGGAGAGACCTGCATGAAATTGAAAACAATGAGGAAAATGTCAGTTCAAGTTCAAGATAGAGCCTAGAATCATGCGTGAAACAAAGCTTGAAACTCAAGGGAGGTTCTCTAGATGTTTATGAGAAAAGAATGTGAATCATGTTCATGCTAGCTAAACTAGTTCTAGTAAAGGTCAGCTCGGTAGTTGGGGGATTTTCCAGAGGTTGAGGAAGGGAGATGATCTGGTTCTTATGGTAGTACATTAGTAGAGCATCTCCAATGATCCTCTATTTTTGCCTCTATAATAGAGGAACTCTATAATAGAGGAACTCTATAATAGAGGTGAGTTTTACTCCAATGGTCCTCTATTCTTACCTCTAAAATAGAGATTGCTATTTTTTCCTCTATTTATAAAGGAACCCTATTTTTTCCATTAGAGTAAAACTCACCTCTATAATAGAGTTCCTATATTATAGAGGAAAAAATGGGCAAAACTGGGGAGATGGTCTAAGTTTTAGACCAAACTAAGATACAAATTAACATAAATCAGTCGTACTATCCATATACGGAGCAAAAGAAATATTACCCATATTTCCACAAGTATGCTTGTGAGGCTCATTTATACAATAGCAAACGAATTCTCTCGACTGCTGATTGTATCCACAAGCCCCCTTTGATTGTACGCAACGGGAACAATCACGATTGAATTTAAGTTCGAACCCCTCACCAAGAGCTTTCTTTATAGTCTCCGGACTCTGATTTATCTCTGCTGTTTTCAAGGCAACTCGAGAAACTGGAATATCGATGGTCTTTTTGCAGGCTGAACTAAACTCGTCTGCTCCAACCAACTCCTGCGAAGATAACATCTCTTTTCTCATAAAGTAAAATTTATCATCAGTATCATCCCCACACTGCAGCTGACTAATGTGATCACCAGGAGGAAAATCTACACTTGGAACAGGGCAGTTGTAGAGAAGAGTTAGCAAGTCAGTGTCGTTAGAAAATGGAAGAACATCTTGGTTGATTGGTGCGCTCAGAGAGTCGTGGGGACAAAGATTGTTGAGATAATCCTTTCTGGCAAGTCTTATTATACGAGTCTCATAGTTCATCTCAAGGATTTGGAACTTAACCGAAAATATACTAAACTCTGGGAGATCTCCGCTGCAGTTGACCTTGAAATCCGGGTGACCGCACTCTTCTTTATCAGCTGTCCAAAATGGATAATAGAGCTCTGTATGATTGCCGCATTTAAACAAAGGAGAACAGTGTTTGTGACGCTCATCAACTGATAAAACACACGTGGGGATCACAAAGAACGCCCATATGATTGTATAAGACAGAGAAATATTGATCATGGTGATCTCCTCTGTTTTTTTCATTGCCTTAACGATGAATAAGAAGATGAGGAAGAACTGAAGAAGAAAGAGGAAGTTAAAAAGGCTGATGAGGAAGTGAATTGAATTTGTCCAAGTCTTGGTTTTAGATAAAGAAAAGAAAACTGAGGTAAGTTTACTTTTTCTTTATTTCCAGAGGGAAATTTCTTTGGAATTAGGTGGGTTAGGATGACTAAGTCTTGGAATAGACTGGTACAGACAAGACAATCAGGATATTAAATTATTTAATAGATTTTGTTTTTCTTGGTTGTTATTGAAATATTAGTCTCTATTGTTTTTGTAGGACTAGGACTTGAAACAACTATTAGTCTCTGTGCAAGAAATTTACTAAAGATATGTGGAGAGAATGAAGAGTGGAACGACAAGACAAAGAGCCTTTTAGTATTTACCTTGGAAAATAAATTTGTGATAAAGGAAGGAGACAGTTTTAATTTAAGGAAGACTTACATACCCTAAACATAACTTGATGGAAGTTGTTTACGTCAAGTTGCTGGAGGCAGATAAAGACTATTTAGAATACTCAAGTTTTTTAGCCTTCCCTCTTAGAAGTAAGTTATGCCTTAACACTGCTAAAACCAACAGAGAGATTTAAAGGAAAGAAATCTGTGATTTGGTTAGAGGGATTGCCGAATATGCAGCGTGAGCCGTGGTTCTTAGTGATTAGCATGTGGAACTTAGGGGATTATAGCTTTGGTATGTGTCATAGTGGAACTAAAGAGGCTGTAGATGGACAAGCCTTGTTCAGATTTTTAGTCTAGTTGCGTCGTAGTAATACTGCACAAATTTGGCATGGAGGAAACTAATATGTTATGCATAAGAAACTTCCTGATAGTTCAGAAACTTACCAAAAGATCTCGATGGAATCATTGGAGTGCATTTGTGTTCTGATGACGAGCTTTTCTTGCAGCAAACTGGAGTGGCTACACGGTAGGCGCAGATTCCACCTGTGGATTTACATTCTTGGCAACGTCTTTCATCAATCCTCAGCTTCACCTCAAATCCTTCTTTAAGAACATTTTCCAATTTGGTTACATTCAAATCTTTCTCCTCTGGAGCATAACTCATGGGAACAGTGATGTTGAAACTTGCACCACAATTCTTGTGATAGAAATCACTCTGATACATCGAGACAACACCGTTACGTCGACATTTGAATTTTGCAGGATAATTAATATCAGGGTTGCAGAGGTAGTAAGCAGAGAGGGTCTTGTAGTCCGGCAAAAGCTCAAAGAGTTCAGGAGTCAACGTTGCACCGCTGAATGAAGCCGAGCAGAATGGACCTGAAAAGTCTTGCCTTACTAATTTAAGAGTACTAGTTGTGATGTTTACTTCGAGAACACGGTACATCAGGCCTGAGATGATTAGAAAGGTCGATGAAGTCGAATTTTGCGATGCTTGGCAGCGAAGCCCTAAAGATGGATGACCACAAGGTTGGGGCCGAGCCACTCCCCAGAAAGGGAAACCGGCAGTGAGATTCCCACACTGGTACGGAGCATCACATGGTTCACGTTGACTTAAAGCACAAGGTAGCTGGTGAAGAGAGGTCAAGAAAAAGAGCAAGACCAGACAAGAATCGGGCCTTGAGAATATGAAGAGTACTGAAGAGAACATGATTGATAGCTGAAAAGGTTGTGCTTCTTTTTCCGGGGTTGGTTTGAGTTAAAGCAGAGTAGATAATTTTGATTAAACAAAAATAAACCAGAATATAAAAATCAAGTGGAGACAAAGAGAGAGCTAGTGGAATTTTCTAAACGACTAAGTCAAGATTGAAAATGATATATATAGATTTAGACTTTTGAGAATTTAATTACACGTCTTTGTTTAGTTGACTTAACAAGACTTTTCTATGTTTGTTTTTGTTTGCAAGTCATCGAGATCAACTAAAACGAAAAATGTTTGTTAGACATTTAAAGTATAGCCACACGTACAAATAATATAGACATCCATAAACAAATATAGGTTATGTGTAAAATACCATAAACATTCAACTCTGGTGGTTGGTTCGCCGGAATTTGACATTGACCAGTATTGATCGACATTGACCAGTTTTAATCGGCGTTGATCAGTATTGACCAGAAAAATTATTTAAAAAAATTTTTTTTTCTTTTTCCCTAAAAATAATAATTTTTTTCATGTATTTTTGATAAATAAATAAAAAAGATAAATGATTTGTATAATTGACAAAATCAAAATATAACAACAAAAAATTATTTAACAAAATTTTATATGTAGTAAATTTTTTCATAAAAATATAACAAATATATACCTTTTCTTTTTAACAATCATTTTTTGTTTTGTATTTTCAAAAGTGGGGATTTTAAATATATCTTCTTTCTTTTTACTTATTTATAAGATTATGTCATTTGAAATATACCTAAGGCATTGCCAACTATTTCTTTGATTTTACAAGACCAACCTTTGATTTTACAAAATCAACTTTTGTTTTTTAAGTATCTTCTAGATATATGTCTTTCATGTAAATAAATACAATTTTCATTATTTTTTTCCTTTCTTCTTCTTATTAAAAAAAGAAAAAATAGTTGGCAATGTCTTGGATATATTTCAAATGACATAATATTATAAATAAGTAATATATATATATATATATACATATATATATATATATTTAAAATCCCCACCTTTAAAAATACAAAATAAAAAATAATTTTTGAAAAGAAATGGTATATATTTGTTGTAGTTTTATGAAAAAATCTACTACACATAAAAAATGATTTACCATTATTTTTATATATTTGTTATATAAAAATATTTAATAGCATGCTACATAATAAAATCTAATAGGATATACAAATGATATGGTATAACATTAAAAACCAAATTTTGAATCTATAAAAGGAAAATGTATATTTGTTGTATTATTATGTAGTAAGAAATTATTATATAATCTTTTAGTAAAATTATATAACTTTTTTAACTTTAAAAAAAAAAAAGATTTTTAATTTTTTGGTCAACATTGGTCAACGCCGGTCAATATCGGTCAACACCGGATTCCGGCAAACAAATCATCGGAATTAGATGCTTATGGTGTTGTACACATAACTCATGTTTGTTTATGCATGTCCTTATGTAATGACAATAGTTCATGTAGCTAACAAAATATTTATATTGTTTGTATGTGTGGTTATGTGTTGGTTAATATTTGGCGTAACTGTAGCTAGCAAATATTTTTCCCAACTTAAAAAGCCTTTTTCACTGTAGAAAAACTTGTTAACGTATAAGAAAAACTGTTTCAGACAAATATTTCTATCAAGAAGTGATAAAGTAGGGTTTCAATTCTAGTTTTGTAATGTTGTTATTTAGAAATAGCATATTCATATGTCCATACAGAAATATGCCAAGAACAATTATAAAAATCTAAAAAAATTGGCTCACTCTAGTTGAGAGGGGAGAATCCGAGAATGCATTATTGGCTTGATTAGATAGAAACTGAAGCTAGAAGGTTGACTTCTCGGCATAGACTTCAAATCAATAGAAGAAACTATTCATGTACAGAGGATCAAAGAATTTTGATTTTAGCAAAACAATTTGTAAAATATATCTAATAGCTATTCCTGTTGGTATGTCAAAATTTTTGGATCTTCTATCTTCTAAATATTAGAAATAAATATTTTTTTTTTCACATGCTAGTACTGAGTATGAGAGTATGTAAACTTTAGACTTACAAAGTAATGGAAAATTTTCTATGATTTTTACCATACAAATTAGACTAAAGAGTAAAGCCAAATTTACAATATCATTATTAACCTGGTGTTATAACATGAATAAATCATCATTTTATTATTTTGTTAACACTACTAGTATTAGAATATTAAACATGTCAATTCAATTCTAATTGTGTAAAACTTGTTTTTTTGTGGTTAAATCCTAGTACAGTAATAATAACCTAGTATTTTTCCAACAACCACCTTTACTTAATCACTAGGAGAGTTACCCGCACGCTTGTGCATACATGAATTTAATAGAAAATAAATCCAATTTAATTCTTAAATTTCTAAATTAGTATTTTTTTTTTTAAAAAAAAAATGTTTTTTTTATAATTTCACTTTTAAAAATGAAAAAAACGAATAAGAGAACTCGATAAGATGTTTATTATAGTTTTCTACATATGTAATATCTTAATTAAGATTTTAAAGCCCATTTACAAATTTTCAAGTATTTAATGAGCCCAATACATTTGTTATGGTTAATTTTAATTTGAAAATTATATAAAAGGAAATCACTCTAATCTCTCTAATTCATGAACTAATGTTTTTTGGTCTATTCTTTAGTTTATAAATATATGAACTAATGTTATTTGGTTAATTCTTTGGTCTATAAATATATGAACTAATGTTCTAACTGAGACCATTAGTTAGACCATTGAGATAATATAGAAAAGCAACCCATATAAGGGTTCCAAGTACTTGGTCATACAAACATTCAAAATAATTATAAAGTTTGCATATATAAAAAAAAAGTTTTCAAACTAATGTGCCTTCAGTTTAAGTCCATGAAGTTTCTCCTTCATGATCCATCACATGATTTATGTAATAACGTCCAACAAATTCCGAGCTGAAGATATAGAAAACACATTCATAAGTTAAACCCTAGCATGATACACTACTTGATATTAATAAACATTCAAAATTTACATAGCCTTGTGATGCTCAAGTCCTACAAACTCTGGTTTTATAAAGATCTTGGAGGAGACCAGTGTGTTTACAATACACGGTTTACCTAAGGATGTTTAAAGTGTTATTAAAGTGTGGTAAATGAGTATACCACATAGTGTTTAGCATTTGTTCAATCAAGCAAGTGTTATTAATAGTACATACCTTCATACTCTCCAACCCTCCAGACATGCAGTACACAAAACACCGGTTCGGTTTGATGATATGTGAGATGGCATCCAGATGACTCCCATGAAGACATGAAACGGGTAGCATAGTTGTTTACTGCACGACACTTTATAGTTTCATTCCTACAGATGTAGATAGTCAAAACATTTTATGAAAGAGTCAAACATTTTTAATAAACGTACCGAAAGAGATGGGATGATGGATTCTTGAACGATATATATCATCCAAATCTTCGAATCGGAAGTAATTTTTCAAATTTATTGATTCGAGTAGAGTCATGGTTGAATCATCCGTAAACTTGATCTGAAAAGGATGATGAGTATTCCTCTCCCTGAGTGTTGGATTGATGATTTCGAAAGTCCTAATATCATACCATTCACCCTCATCAATATACTTCGGGAGCTTTTTAAGTGTAGTTGGCACAAAGGCCACCTCAATTGTGTCACCCTTCAAAGTTTGATAATCATTGTGTAAGTAATCTAATATATAAGCACTGTTAAAATAACAAATATAAGTAGAATTGTCATTCGATTAGCTTCTCTAACCTTTTTATCCACAAGAAGAAGAATACGTTTTGTGAAGAATTCGCTGACATGCCAAGAATTTAAGACCTTGGCGTGAATACACCAGTTCGTTCTTCCCTGATGAAGATCAGAAATGTAATCGATTCTCATGATTTTATCAAATTAGGTTTTTTTTTTTTCCTGTTTCTTCTCTATTATCGAAGACGAAAAGGGGATTCCGGATTTGTAAGAATACAAACCGTCACGATTAAATATTGCGTCTTAAACATTGTAGTGTCTCATTTTTTTTTGACTATTATATATTATTATTATAAATATAATAACAAATCAAAGACAAAGTTTGTAGTTAATAGATATGATGCAAAATTAGAATTTAAATGTGTTTGAGAATTGATAGTTAATATATAGACTTTATGATACAGCTAACAATTATATATTTTCAAACAACATTGTTGATACTAATAACAAAAATGGCTAACAATTTAATATTTTTAATATTTATTATTATGAATATAATTACAGCTTAAGGGAATTTTTATAGTCAATAGATATGAAGTAAAATTATAATTAAAATGTATACATTTTATGATACACCTAAACTATGTATTTTCAAATAACATTGTTATAACTAAATAAAATTAAATAATGTGGAAATTTTAATAATATGTACTTTAGACCATTTACAATGTATCTATCTATTATTTTATAATTTAAATAGAATAAGTATAAATTAGAATATGGTTTTCTCCAATGGAAAAGTCTATATCTGAAAATAAAAAGAAGTAGTGTTCTTACCAGAAATAGATGAAGTGTTAAAAATCTTTAAAATTACTTTATTTTAAGAGAGAAAATAAAGTTCAAATCTAAATATCCAAAACAATTATCCAATTACAAACCATAATTATACAGTCTCAAATACCTCTTTGTAAACAACATTAAGTGTTCTAGCCTCTGACCTTGAACAACATTATTCTGGCATTTCCAATTTTTATCTGTAATAAACACCTTCAATCCTTTTCTGGTTGTGACTCGAGAGAAGGCAACATAAAGCTATCCATATGTGAAAGTCGGTTTCGGTAGAAACAATCCAACATGTTCTAGCCTCTGACCTTGACTCTTGTTTATAGTAATTGCAAACGCCATGGTAACAGGAAACTGTCGCCGCCTCATACGAAAGGGAAACTTTGCATCAGGTGGACTAACATACATCCTAGGGATAAGTACTCTATCACCAACCTTTTTTCCTGTCACGATTCTTGCTTCGATTATATGATTGGCCATCTGAGTAATAATTAGCCCCGTACCGTTACACAAACCTCCCTTAGGATCTATATTCCTTAGCAACATGACAGGTGCTCCTATTCTCAACGTCAAAACATGGCTTGACAATCCAGAAACTTGTATACTATTTAGGAATTCCTGAGTGTAGATCATATTATCATGTCCGCTTGTATCCGACGTTTCAATACTATCAGAGCTAAGATAACGTCTCTCCTCACCTGTAAATAAGAAAATTTTGGAATTTTAGGTATGTTTTAAATATTAGTATTTTTTAAAAAAAACTTTTACTTCCATATCCATATTCCATATTCTATTTAATTTGCATACCTAGGAGCTTAGTAAGCATAAACTGATTTATCTTATCAACATCGTCATTTCTTGGACTTAGAATAGCTCTTTCACTAAAGAATTTTGGATCAGTCCTGCTTGCAAACTGTTCACCGTAGATTTATTTAACTATTGCTTCAATAGGATTTCCACTTGTATTAATTAATAAATCATCCGGAATTTCTATCTCCACATCCCCACTATCTGACTCGTTGATTTTGCCATCCCCGATATCAAGAAGCCACTTTGAAAAAGTAGTGAGAGCACCCGCATCCATACTATTACGTGCCTTGCGAAGTTGCAAAATTTCGGTAAGTTTATGAACTTTACAACTATTCCAAAGAACTGATGAGTTGATAGATGCTAAAACTGTCGCTACTCTTCCTCTTTCCGTAATAACATGTAGTTTCTATCTAAAATCACCTCCTAACACAACAACTTTACCTCCAAAAATCTGGTCATACCTCATGATATCTCGCAAACTCCTATCCAAAGTTTCGTAACAAAGCTTGTTCATCATTGCAGTCTCGTCCCATATTATGAGCTTTCCTTCTCTAATTAAGTTAGCAAGATCAGATTCGACATCGATCGTACACACAGAATATTCATTAAGATTGATTGGAATACCAAATCTTGAATGAGCCGTTCTACCACCTTCCAAAAGCAAAGCAGCTATACCACTTGAAGCAACATTCAGAACAATATTACCTTTAGACCTTATATCAGCACCAAGAATAGTCCACATGAAAGTTTTCCCAGTACCACCAAAACCATGGACAAAAAACATACCACCTTTGTCGTGATTGACAGAGTGAATGATTTCTTCATAAACAAGTCTCTGCTCATCAATTAGCATAGGTAACAACTTATCGTATAATTCTTGTTGTTTATGAGGCTTATATATTCTCTCATCTGCGATTTACACTTGTGTTCATTATAATATCATCTGGTTTAGGCATTTTCTTGAAGGCCGTAAGAGACGTCCCATTCGATCGCAACATAAGTTCTATTTCAGTTAAACATATATTTTCTATATGAGCCCGTTTTAACATTAGACCTACCATAGTAAAGTTAAACACTTATTTATAATCTTGTCTTGAGAAAAATGAAATATTTTCAATTAACAAAATAACATTTTGATGTACCTGGATCATTCATGAGTCTCCTTTCTTTAAACAAAATATCCTCACACAAGATGTCCTTTGTTTTATTCCAAACTTCAAGAGGAATAGTTAAACTCTTTGTATGCAGTAGGATCGCAAATAACTTCTTCAAAAATTCCCCACAACACCATTCATCTGCTTCATTTATAGCCGCAATGTATTCCTTATCGTCATCTAGTAATCCCAATGCATAGAAAGCTTCTTGAAAATCCTTATAAATAACACCGTTGACTGTTTTTAAATAGTTAAAGTTTGTTGGTCCTGGAATTTTATTAAGCAAAACTCGCAAGTAATAGGCGTTTCCTACAGAAGGCAGTACATACGTAATCCTGCCTATTGCAAAACTTTTCCGTTTCTCTGACCTTGACTGCCAAAGTTTTTCTCTCCTATTCCACACAAATTTAGATGGAAATTCAGCATATGCGAGTTCTCTGGCTTGGGGAAAAATCTTGTTGCATTCCATCCAGCCCAAAAATTTAGAAGTTCTATTTGTTGTACGGTGCAATACATCTTCTATTGGATCATCCTCGTTGTAAATAGTCAATTTTTGTCATGGAAGATGAAATGGGAGTTTTTCTACGGGTGTAGTGAAACACATCTTTTTGGTGGTATGGTGATGAAATGGATGGAATGATGAGATATGAATGAATGGATGGCAGGGTGTTTCAATTCCCCTTATGCAATTGTAGTACAAGAGGTGTCAATCCAATCTGAGAGTTTGTGAACAATCAAGATGTGCAATTGGGTCTAAGTTAAGCCAGATGTAAAGGATGTTTGTCACTAAGAATCCTATTATGAAATGCAAAGTGCAAAATGTAAAGCTAGAAGAACTACATGCTAAATATAAATGGAACAGAATGATTATGACAATTATGAAGCTAGAACAGAAATAAAAACTATATTAATACAAGTATTAAACAGGACACTAAATGAATGCAACAAAAATGCAAATAGAATGAAACAGGAAGTAAGACAGGATAACTACAAATCATAAACAAAAGTTTTGGGGATGAGCTCGAGCAAGCACTCGACCGAGTGTAGATCGAGTGCAGGGTCGAGCTGGACAAAAAACGACAGAACAGAGCAACACAAGAAAAACAGAGCAATAAGAAAGCAAATCAAACAACAAGCAAGCAGCAGGATTAAGACTAAGAAATCAATAAACAAAGAAGGCCTTAAGGAGAGATTCATGGGCTGGACTAATGATTGAGGTCATCTAACTTGGTCAACAAATCTCAAACAATATGAGCTAATCTATAGACAATATTTTCTAAGACATGTTTAATCCACTCTCATGGCAAGAAACAATCAAACTCATGCATCTCTAGACTTGTTCTCACACAGTAAAGAATCTACACAAGCAGGCATTAAGCAATATGTCAAATACCAAACAAGACCTCTAATCTCTTAGCAAGCCTAATGGTAAATCTAGCCTTATCTATGCTCCTTAAACATTGATATGATGCTAAGATGCTTGAGAACAGATCATACCCTCTCAGTTATAGGATTAGCATTAAGAACATCTAGACTAGAAGAGATCTACAACAATCAAGCTTGACCAAATCAAACAAACCTCAAACATAATCCAGCCTAACCCATCCTCAAGATCCTAAGCAGCTACCCACAAGAACACATGATGAACATCAAAGTCATAAACCCAGAAAATACTGAAACTTGCATCAAATGAAAGATAAAACAAAGATCTACAATTATGAAGAAAGAATCAAACACAAATTCTTAATATCTTGAAAGTTATGGAACCAACAAAATCCAAGAATCTTATGTTTTTCCTTTCAAAAGAAAGTACAAGATCTAATAAAATAAAAGTGCAAAAGGAATAATTCCTTAAAAGGTAAAAACTAGGTTTGAGAATATCTAAAAGACTGTGTCCTTGGTGGCTGAAGGGTACAAGTCCCTTTTATAGGAAAAGTAGTGGAAGCCCTAAAAATGCTAAAAGAAGTAATAGCTAGGCGGCTCGGCCAACTCGACCTGGTGCTCGGTCGAGTGACCGGTCGAGTTGGCTTCTCTTGTGCATCTTCCACTCGGTCGAGTCCATCTCCGCACACGGTCGAGTGTCTGGTCGAGTGGGCGGTCGAGTGGGACTCCGGACCTTGGTTCTTCAGCTCTAACTCTCTTGTTTCCTTCTCTTCTCAGCTCCATTCTTCTTCAGCAATCCTTCCATGCTCCTTAGGCTCCAAAATCACCTGTTTATGCAAGAAAACATGCAAATGCAATGCAAATAAGCTCTAATGCATGATTAGTCCTAAAGCTATGCAATAATGGTCAAAATGGATAGCAAAAGATGCAAAAGATGAGAATAAACTAAGGGAAAACAAGGTAAATTATATGAACATCAACACCCCCAAACTTAGTCTTTGCTTGCCCTCAAGCAAATAAACAAGACATAAGAAGGTAGGTGAGGTTTGAAAGTGGGATCTCAGCTTCTAAAGCTTGCTAATAGACCAGCTAGAATCAATGTCCAAGTTACTAGTACTATGATGCAAGTTGAATGAGCTGTACTTAAAGATTTTAGACAAGCCTATCACAACCTTTACTGATTTGAGCCTTAGATATCCACATGCATTCAAATCAACCATTTCCTTTAACATTCACTAATCAAGAACATGAATCAATCTTATGCAATGCTTCAACTCATTTGGCTTGGAGATAAAGGTTCTTGAGACAATGATGGTCTCTCTTTCGAGTGGGGCTTATCAATATCGAGGTTCTCTTATAAAAATGGATTGAGCTTTAGAAGAATGCTAAAGGTAAGAACACTTAGACACATACAAGAACAAAACCTTGTCTACCCAAAGGCACCCAAAGTGTTTATCCTATCAATCTAAACCCAAATGATCCTAGTGCTACCCTTTAACTTCTTCTTTTCTCTTTCACCCTTTTCTATTTTGGTTTTCAAGTCTTAGGAGAGATTTCTTATTTGATCTTTCTAGTGGGATGGGGGATTCTTTTTTATATTCTAATGGTTCTCTTTTCTTCTTAATCTTAAGACATACAAGCATTTTGCTGGACTTTTCGTTTCTTTCTCTTCTTTTCTTTAACTAGAACCATCTTCAACAGTTTTTTAACTTGCCATCCTTTCATTAGACTTTGCTTAAACAAATTCTCCTCTTAAAGACTCTACCTTTTTTTTTTTTTTTCTCTTTTTCCTCTTTTCTTTTCTTTTCTTTTCTTTTTCAAAACAACCAAGTCTCAAACCCAACAATTAAACCACCTAGTCCTATCTAGTTTGAAAATTGGAAACTAGAACTACACAAGGCTTTACTCTTGCCAGCTCAAACCTAACACTTTCTACCAAGCTCAACCCCAAAAAGGCCTCACACACACAAGAATTAACATGGCTTGAAAGAAGGGTTGGTTAAGGGTAGGGGAAACTGATTCTTAATGAGGAAATCAGCTACTTGGAACAACAAGAGTGGTAAAAACAAAAAAGACGATCCAAATATGTATAAGGTATCCATGAGTTTAAAGCAATGCACAAGATGATAATTAAAAGTCAATATTAGGTTCTTATAAATAGGAAATGACATCAAATCACAACGTGCTTCAATTTAGACCAAATGCAATGCAGGAATTAAGACATGGTTCAGTCTTATGCTTCTAGCTACTCAACTAGCATCAAAGTACTATTAACTTGGGCATTGATCCTAGTTTAGTGAATCTAGCAAGCTAACAAGGTTGAACTCATCATAGATCCCTAATACAAAAATATGAAACAGTCCTATATGAAACATGCTAAACAAGATTCTAATATGCAATGCAAACTACATGAACACTCTTTTTTTTTTTAAAGATTTTTGCAAAAATTTTCAATTTTTTTTTTTTTCTATGCCTTAAATGATATGCAAATACTATCATGATTAAATGTAAAATAAGAAAACAAAACATCAAATACTATCTCAAACCCTCCCCCAAACTTAAATTACACAGTCCACTGTGTAAGAGAAATTTGTAAGAGGATTTAAGACTAAAAACAAAACACAATATGAAATGCAATGGTATTTACAAGGAAAGGTGATATTGGTACCTCAAGGATTGTGGAAGAAACTGTCCACATCCTCATTCATGCTTTCATAAGTGTAGTGGGGGTCTTGTTGCTGACTTGGAGATGGAGATTGGGGCAGCTCGACGATGGCGATCGACCGTGACTCGGTCGAGTGCGTGCTCGAGTGGGGGGGGGGTCGATCTGGACTGCGGATGTTCCTCTCTTCTTCTGTTTAGACTCCCTTGCTTCCCTGACCATGAAAACACCAAAACAAAAGTCAAAATACCAAAATCCTAAGCAATATATATAGAGATATCTTAGGGACTTCCTCCCTAGTGAGTTTGTTTAAAGTCACTAAGCTTGACTCTCCTTATCTCTTCAAGCTTGAGGGGCATCATTGAGAAGCATTGTAAACTTTTCTTGTTTCTCCTTTTCTCCCCAGTACTTCTTAATTCTCTGGCCATTAACTGTGAACTCACTTCCATCCTTATTGAGGAGTGTGACAGCTCCAAATGGTAATCTCTTTTATTTCAAAAGGACCTCCCCATCTACTCTTCAATTTTCCAGGGAACAGTTTGAGCTTTGAGTTGAAAAGTAAAGCTTGATCTCCAGCCCTTAGGTCCTTTATGAGAATCTTCTTATCATGGAAAGTCTTTGTTCTTTCCTTGTAGATTTTGGAGCTCTCATAGGCTTCCAATCTGATTTCTTCAAGCTCATGTAAATCAAGGCTTCTCTTTGCTTGGGCTGTCTCTATATCCAGATTCAAAAGCTTGATTGTCCATAAAGCCTTATACTCAACCTCAACTGGGAGATGGCAAGACTTTCCATAAACAAGTTAAAATGGGGTTTTTCCTATTGGTGTCTTGAAAGCTGTTCTATAAGCCCAAAGTGTTTCATCCAGTTTGCTGGACCAATCTTTTCTTGTTGCTCCTACTATTTTTGATAGAATGGCCTTGATTTGCTTGGTTGAAACTTCAACTTGGTCACTTGTTTGAGGGTGATAAGCTATGGACACCTTGTGTTTAACTCCATACTTCCTTAGCATTCCTTTAAAGATCTTGTTAATGAAGTGTGTCCCTCCATCACTAATCACAACCCTTGGAATCCCATATCTTGGGAAGATTATGGTCTTGAAAAGCTTTAGGACCACCTTATGATCATTGGTAGGACTTGCAATAGCTTCCACCCATTTGGAGACATAGTCCACTGCTACTAATATGTAAACATTTCCATTTGAAGGAGGATTGAAAGGTCCCATGAAGTCAATTCCCCACACATCAAATATCTCAACCTCAAGGATTGGATTCTGGGGTATTTCATTTCTTCTTGTGATGTTTCCCATCCTTTGGCAAGCATCACACTTGGTGATGAACTTGTGAGTGTCTTTAAACAATGTAGGCCACCATAAACCAGCTTGTAGAACTTTTTGGGCAGTCTTAAAGGTTGCAAAATGCCCTCCATAAGCAGAACCATGACAGTGTCCCAACACTCCTTCTACTTCATTCTCTGCTATACACCTCCTAAACAGCCCATCTGATCCCTTTTTGTAAAGGTAGGGTTCATCCCAATAGTAGCCATTGATATCCTTGAGCAATTTCTTCTTCTTATGAGGGTCCATGTCTGCTGGGATTTCCTCACACACCTTGTAATTGACTATATCAGCATACCAAGGTATATCTTCAGTTTCAAGTGCCATCCACTCCTCCATCTGATCCTGCTCAACCGCGATGCCAAACACACTCGGTCGAGTGTCTACTCGAGTAGCTGGTCGAGTGGGGGAGGCCGTGTTGTCTCAAGTTGCATCAGTTTCTCCTCAGGCATTGAAGCATCGATTGGAATCTCCTCCTCTATCCTCATTTTGGACAAATGATCAGCTACTCCATTCTCTATCCCTTTTTTATCAACTATTTCCATGTCAAACTCTTGGAGAAGCAAAATCCATCTTAACAACCTTGGTTTTGTGTCCTTCTTTGAGTAGATGTGCCTCAAAGCAGCATGATCAGTGTACACAATTACCTTAGACCCTACTAAGTAACTTCTGAATTTTTCAAAGGCAAATACCACTGCTAGGAGCTCTTCTCTATTGTTGAATATCTTCCTTGAGTCTCATCTAGGGTTCTACTTGCATAGTGAATCACATGCAGCTTCTTATCTTTTTTCTGTCCTAGAACTGCTCCTACTGCAAAGTCTGAAGCATCACACATAATCTCAAATGGGAGATCCCAGTTTGGAGCTTGGACTATTGGAGCTGAAATCAAAGCTGCCTTGATCTCCTTGAAAGCCTTCAAGCAATCTTCATCAAAGTTGAACTCAGTCTCTTTACAAAGCAGTCTTGTCAATGGCCTAGCTATCTTTGAGAAGTCCTTGATGAATCTTCTATAAAACCCAGCATGCCCAAGAAAGCTTCTTATGTTCTTGACTGTTTTTGGTGGTTGAAGTTGAACCATGACTTCAATTTTTGCCTTGCCAACTTCAACACCCTTCTCTGAAATCTTGTGTCCAAGAACTATCCCTTCTTCAACCATGAAGTGACACTTTTCCCAGTCCAAAACTAGATTTGTCTCCTCACATCTCTTTAAAACCCTGCACAGATTAGCAAGACAAGAAGAAAAGGAGTCTCCATAGATAGAGAAGTCATCCATAAAAATTTCAACAACATCCTCAATAAGATCAGAGAAGATAGACATCATGCATCTTTGAAAAGTTGTTGGAGCATTACATAATCCAAATGGCATCCTTCTATAAGCAAAAGTACCATATGGACATGTGAATGTTGTCTTCTCTTGATCATTAGGATGAATAGGAATCTGGAAAAATCCAGAGTATCCATCCAAGAAACAGTAGTGGGTGTGATTAACTAATCTTTCCAACATTTGATCAATGAAGGGAAGAGGGAAATGATCTTTCCTAGTAGCAGAATTTAGCTTTCTATAATCAATGCACATTCTATGTCCTGTTATGGTTCTAGTGGGAATTAACTCATCATGATCATTCTTTACTACAGTGATTCCTCCTTTTTTAGGGACACAATGAACTGGTGAGACCCAAGTACTATCAGAAATAGGATAGATCACACCAGCCCCAAGTAATTTAATTTTTACTACTTCCTTTAGGTTGGGGTTAAGCCTTCTTTGAGGTTCAATACTAGAGTAAGATTCATTTTCAAGGTGGATCCTATGCATGCAGAGATTAGGTGATATTCCTTTAATGTCATCCAAAGTATAACCAATAGCTTTTCTATACTTCCTTAGCTCAACAACTAGCAAATCAAGTTCTTCCTTACTTAATTTAGCATTTACTATCACAGGATTAAGCTTTGGTTTCTTTATAGAGGAATCCTTCTTCCCCTCTTTTGGTTAAAGCAGTCTTAAGGTGATCTTGCTCTGCTACTTCTTCCATCAACTCTCTTGCCACCTTGTCCATTTCATCAACCCAAAAGACTTGTCCTCAAATTGTTGGTTTCTTCATAGCTTCTACAATGTCAAATGTCATCTTTAGATCCTCTCCCAAGTTGAGATCAATCTTCCCTTTCCTCACATCAATTATTGCCCCTGCTGTGGCTAGGAAAGGTCTTCCCAAGATCAAAGTATCTTTTGGCTCTTCATCCATTTCCAAGACTACAAAGTCTGTTGGTACTTCCACTGTTCCAACTCTGACTGGTAAATCTTCTAGAACACCATGTGGCAATCTTACTGATCTATCAGCTAAGATCAAAGATATATTGCATGGCTTATACCTTGTAAACCCCAAGCGCTTAGCAACTGATAGAGGCATTAGGCTAACTGAAGCTCCCAAATCACAAAGACATCTGTTGAAGGTCAAAGGACCTATAGAGCAAGGCAGAGTGAAGGAACCAGGATCTCTTAACTTTTGTGGATTTACTTGCTTCTGGATTATGTCACTACACTCATGACTAAGGATTACGCCTTGAACTTCTTTGATTCTTTCCATCACATCATCTTTCAAGAATTTCTGGTAAGGAGGAATCATAGCAAATGCATCTATTAGAGGCATCCTAAGCTCAATCTCTCTCACTTGTTTATCAAACAATGCCTTGTACTTTTCAACCATCTGCTTCTTAAATCTCCCTGGAAAAGGTAGTGGAGGCTTGTAAGGAGGAGGGATGAACCGAACTTCTTTTTCTTTGGTGGCAACTGGCTTTGTTTTCTCCTGAAAAGGTGTTTGGTCTGCAGCTCGATCAGGTACTCGATTAAGTACTCGGTCGAGTGGTTGGTCGAGTTCAACGGTGTTTTCATTCTGAGTTTCTTCTTGTTGAAAACCCTCCCCTTCTTCAACTCCACTGTCCTCAGTGTCTGGTAGGACGCCCTGTCGTGTTGGTAGAATCCTTCCACTGCGGAGATTGATAGCATTAGAAAACTCAAGAGAGTGCATAATAGCTTTGCCTTTGTTGGGGTCTTGCATTGGGTGAGAAGTTAGTTGGCTCTCCATAGTCATAATCCTGGAAGTCAGTGTGTCAAACTTGGCATAAAGTTCCCTGTAAACATCCTCTGTCCTTCTGTTCAGCTCAACAAATCTTTGTGCTGCCTCAATTTTTCCATTTGTTTGCCCAATCAACAACTGTTGCATCATGGCTCTTAAGTCTTGTTCCTGGCCTTGGTTAGTCTGAAACCCTGGTGGGGGACACAATTGGGGATGGAACACTTGTTGGTGTTGCTTGGCTGCATAGTTGGTTTGTTGTTGAGGCTGTTGAGGTGGATAGACTTGGTCTTGTGGATTGGCTACATTGGTGCTTCTATAGGAGAGTTTGTTGTTTTTGAACCCTCCTCCTTGGTTGTAGCCTTTGAATCCACCCTGGTTTTGCATATAACAGAGCTCAGCAAATTCCCTTTCCCCCTCTTGAACTGGAACCTCTTCCTCACCAATGAAGTGAATAGACTTTTGTTGGCTAAGGAGGATCCTCTCAAGCTTCTCATTGACCATCTTCAAGTCCTTCTTGTACTTCTCCTCTTGATCAATGGAGGTGGACCTTACGGTTCTGTCATAGTCCTCATTGTAGTTTCCATCTGACTGAGCAAGATTTTCAACCAATTCCCAGCCTTCTTCAACATTCTTGCTGAGGAAGTTTCCATTTGAGGCTGTGTCAAGAAGCATTCTGATCTTGGGAAGCACTCCTCTATACAAAGTACTGAGGAGGGACTCATTGCTGAAGCCATGGTGAGGACACTGAGTCTGGAATCCTTTAAACCTTTCCCAAGCTTCCAAAAACTCTCATTATTCCTTTGAGCAAACCCAGAAATTTCATTTCTCAATCTAGCAGTTCTAGCATTGGAAAAGAACTTGGCCAAGAAAGCCTTTTTGCAAGCATCCCATGTGGTTATTGCTCCAGTAGGAAGAGTCTTCTCCCAAAGGTGAGCCTTGTCTCCAAGTGAGAAGGGGAATAGCCTTAACTTAAATCCATCCTCACTGACACCATTTATCTTGGTGAGACCACATATCCTATTAAATTCATCAAGGTGGTCTAGGGGATCTTCCATTGGCAACCCATGGAACTTGTTGGCTTGAATCATGGAGATCAATCCACTTTTGATCTCAAAGTTGTTGTTGGCAACAGTAGGAGGCACAATACCAGCTCTCTGGTTATGTGTGTTTGGTGCATCTCCAGAACCAATGTTTCTTGCTCTTGGAGCTTGTTGATCTTGTTGCTCCATTAGCACTTGTTGTTCTTGTTCCTGATAGATCCTTGTTCTCTGCTGTCTCAGGTCCCTTGGTGGTCGGTTGATGTGATCAAGGAGTCTCTGAAGATTGTGATGACCCTTGGACCTTGTTTGCATCAACAGTGCAAGTACAAACTCGGACAGGAACTCGGTCGAGCACAGGCTCGAGTGGGTGGTCGAGTCGAGTGGGAACTGAAGTCTATTTGTATCCGGCTTCGGACTCGATCAAGTCCTCGATCACACACTCGGTCGAGTTGGTGGTCGAGCTGGTACCTGAAACTCAATCACATACAAGCAGTAGAAGAAACGAGATCAGTAGTGAACACGTGGATAAACGAACTTAATCTTAAACTTTTATGGATCGTAATTGTCACAAAACCAGACTCAAAGTGGCAACGGCGCCAAATTGAAACACATCTTTTTGGTGGTATGGTGATGAAATGGATGGAATGATGAGATATGAATGAATGGATGGCAGGGTGTTTCAATTCCCCTTATGCAATTATAGTACAAGAGGTGTCAATCCAATCTGAGAGTTTGTGAACAATCAAGATGTGCAATTGGGTCTAAGTTAAGCCAGATGTAAAGGATGTTTGCCACTAACAACCTTATTATGAAATGCAAAGTGGAAAATGTAAAGCTAGAAGAACTAGATGCTAAATGTAAATGGAACATAATGATTATGACAATTATGAAGCTAGAACAGAAATAGAAACTATATTAATGCAAGTATTAAACATGACACTAAGTGAATGCAACAAAAATGCAAATTGAATGAAACAGGAAGTAAGACAGGACAACTACAAATCATAAACAAAAGTTCTGGGGATGAACTCGAGCAAGCACTCGACCGAGTGTAGATCGAGTGCAGGGTCGAGCTGGACAAAAACGACAAACAGAGCAACACAAGAAAAACAGAGCAATAAGAAAGCAAATCAAACAACAAGCAAGCAGCAGGATTAAGACTAAGAAATCAATAAACAAAGAAGGCCTTAAGGAGGGATTCATGGGCTGGACTAATGATTGAGGTCATCTAACTTGGTCAACAAATCTCAAACAATACGAGCTAATCTCTAGACAATATTTTCTAAGACATGTTTAATCCACTCTCATGGCAAGAAACAATCAAACTCATGCATCTCTAGACTTGTTCTCACACAGTAAAGAATCTACACAAGCAGGCATTAAGCAATATGTCAAATACCAAACAAGACTTCTAATCTCTTAGCAAGCCTAATGGTAAACTCTAGATCTAGCCTTATCTATGCTCCTTAAACATTGGTATGATGCTAAGATGTTTGAGAACAGATCCTACCCTCTCAGTTACAAGATCAACATTAAGAACATATAGACTAGAAGAGATCTACAACAATCAAGCTTGACCAAATCAAACAAACCTCAAACATAATCCAGCCTAACCCATCCTCAAGATCCTAAGCAACTACTCACAAGAACACATGATGAACATCAAAGTCATAAACCCAGAAAATACTGAAACTTGTATCAAATGAAAGATAAAGCAAAGATCTACAATTATGAAGAAAGAATCAAACACAAATTCTTAATATCTTGAAAGTTATTGAACCAACAAAATCTAAGAATCTTATGTTATTCCTTTCAAAAGAAAGTACAAGATCTAATAAAATAAAAGTGCAAAAGGAATAATTCCTTAAAAGGTAAAAACTAGGTTTGAGAATATCTAAAAAGCTGTGTCCTTGGTGGCTGAAGGGTACAAGGCCCTTTTATAGGAAAAGTAGTGGAAGCCCTAAAAATGCTAAAAGACAAAATAGCTAGGCGGCTCGGCCAACTCGACCTGGTGCTCGGTCGAGTGACCGGTCGAGCTGGCTTCTCTTGTGCATCTTCCACTCGGTCGAGTCCATCTCCGCACACGGTCGAGTGTCTGGTCGAGTGGGCGGTCGAGTGGGACTCCGGACCTTGGTTCTTCAGCTATAACTCTCTTGTTTCCTTCTCTTCTCAGCTCCATTCTTCTTCAGCAATCCTTCCATGCTCCTTAGGCTCCAAAATCACCTGTTTATGCAAGAAAACATGCAAATGCAATGCAACTAAGCTCTAATGCATGATTAGTCCTAAAGCTATGCAATAATGGTCAAATGGATAGCAAAAGATGCAAAAGATGAGAATAAATTAACTAAGGGAAAACAAGGTAAATTATATGAAAATCATGTAGTACAATAACAAATCACAAAAGCAAATATTCGTCAAGAAGCCTTACATGCAGATACGTATCTAAAAAAAAAGTTTGAATTAGTTAGATACGTTTTTTTAAAACAAAAAATTAAAAATATGAGAATGTTTGACAATTTGTATAAATGGTTATCTGCAATTGAAAAACTTTTTAATTTCATTTTCCTGATCTTCGTCTCCTACTGTGGCTCTAATATAATCCGGACCTTTAGTGATGTACTTGAACAAATACTTGACTGAACGTGTCTGATTGCACCACTCAACATTAATATGAGCACGAAAACTGAGAGACAAATCATGATTATACAGAATAACGTAACTATTATCGTATTGAAAACCCCTTTTTCCACAACTCTCCCATTGATTCGTCGTCTATATATTGGATAAACAGCATCATCGACAATAGTATTATTCATGTATGGCTTTGGGAAGAATTTAGTGCATTTTCCATTCTTCATGTCCTTTTTTAGCAGCTTCAATTATCTTATCGACTCTTTCAGTTTGGAGTTTGCTTTGGTTCATCCAAATGTAGTTCAACCTATTTGATTCTATAGTAGTGAATGCATCGACAAAAAACTGCTGGAATAATTTGCCTGCCATAACAATAATCGAAGATTCTTCATATCTTTCAAATACTCTATACGCATAAAATTCTCTCATGGTGACTGTTTTCCTTTTACATCCACGGGTATCCACGAACCCTATACCGATGCCTAATCTGTAACCATCTTCACCATACGGGAACAAAAATGGGTACTGTAAAGGCAAGTACGTGGGATGGAGCTCACTTATCCTCTTTAAATTACCCGAACGA
The DNA here is from genome assembly GCA_024034495.1 of Camelina laxa. NCBI lineage: Eukaryota > Viridiplantae > Streptophyta > Magnoliopsida > Brassicales > Brassicaceae > Camelina > Camelina laxa. The sequence goes on from CM043880.1 coordinate 31,288,189, forward strand.
CTTTCTATAACAATGTCACGTTTATTCACACCAGCTGTAAAATCTCCGTGTATTAGAGCAGCAACCTCTTTGCTGGTAGGAAGATTATGAGTTCTTGCATCAGTCATTCTTTCTGAAGGTAACATTAATCGCAAACCTTCGCTACTGTCCTCCATATTAAATCTTTCACGTGCCAATTTAAACGCCTTAACATGTGGGTTATGACTATCAAGCATCTTTTTTAAGAGCTCAACAATCTCATGTCTTAAATCTCCCGAAGAACCAGATGTTCTATATCAACGCCAAAAAACATATTTTTATAATAATCATGATTAGTAGAATATAACAAATATTAAAGATATTTAACATATATTTTAAGATATGACAAATATTTATATACGTATTTAACAATATTAATAATTACCTAAATGCAGAGATTCTATTAGCTACTTCGTTACATACGTCATGTATATATAATTGCAAAAACATTGGTTCTTTGCCAGGTTCTGGTAAAATATCACCAATACGATGATAGTTTTCTCCGCACATCTGAAATAGATACGGTCCTCTACCATTATTTATGGAATGGTTAATTTTCCCACCTAACGATGTGAACGAAAACATCATGTTGTATGCTCGTATATTATCACAGAAGTTTTTACCCCTGTCATACTGATTATAAAACAACGATAGTAACGTTATAGGTGCAGTCTTCAACGTAGGAAGTATTACTTTGCCACGATGGCAACACAATGAAAAATCTGGCTTTGCCTTTTTAGTCCATTTATTCACCTGTTCTCCATACCACATGTATGCTCCAAAATTATCACATAAAAAATAAGGATCTTCATCATCATAATAACCTACATAAAATTTTTGTTAATATTTTAAATATGTATTAGTTAAATACATATTTAAAAATCTATCATATAACCAATCAAATACGCATCGAGTAATACCACTATTAGTAACTTAGCTTTTTTGGGAGGAAATCCAAGAAACATGTCAGATGTCGCATCGTTATCACTAATCTCAAATGAAATCCCATCAATAGAGCTATCAGAATCACTTTCATCGTTCGTTTCCAAATCAGTTGTGATGTAATATGCGAAGTCTTCGTGTAGTCCGGGAAGAAGCAAATTTTCTGCATAGGTAACGATTGAGTTAGTTACTTAGCATATATATATTTTTATATATATTAAAAATTTCTTTTCGAACATATAACCTTTTTTTTTTTTTTTTTTCCTTTTGGACTTCAATATTTACATTCTTACCAACCTTTCCGTCTTATGTGAATCAGGATTCAGAATATTCAATGCATTCGTAAAAGCAGGTAGATTTATTGTAGAACTAACACATGTATCTCAATGTCGTTGCGTACGATCTATTAGCTTTGAATATAACTTATCTCTTAATGTAAAGAATTGAAAATGTCGTTACGTTTCTTAGAGACGGCATGTGTCGATACATTCTTCCTCCGATATGGAATCTTCAAAGGTCTCATTATAAAACGTCAAGTATAGCGATCTGCAAAATATAAACCAAACTACGATCTAGAATTGATATAATCGAGTAATTATGATTCTTTTAGTTTATACCTATATTTTCTTAGTTATTTTGTGAATATCGCTGTTAGGTCTGTTTATATAAGAAGACGGTATGTATATATTCCATAAAATAAAAATGTACTAATTATTGATATATACAAAAACTGCATACGTATTGGCTGATTGAATATTGGCTGTGTGTACTATATAAGCAAGCGTCACAAGCGTGCGGGTAATTTGAACGATATATATCATCCAAATCTTCGAATCAGAAGTAATTTTTCGAATTTATTGATTCGAGCAGAGTCAAGGTTGAATCATCCGTAAACTTGATCTGAAAAGGATGATGAGTATTCCTCTCCCTGGGTGTTGGATTGATGATTTCGAAAGTCTTAATATCATATCATTCACCCTTATCAATATACTTCGGGAGCTTTTTAAGTGTAGTTGGCACAAAGACCACCTCAATTATGTCACCCTAAGTTTGATAATCATTGTGTAAGTAATTTAATATATAAGTACTGTAAAAATAACAAATATAAGTAGAATTGTCATTCGATTAGCTTCTCTAACCTTTTTGTCCACAAGAAGAAGAATACATTTGATGAAGAATTCGCTGACATGCCAAGAATTTAAGACCCTGGCGTGGATACACCAGTTCGTTCTTCACTGATGAAAATCAGAAATGTAATTGATTCTCATGAAAGTTCTAATATCATACAAGTCACCATCGTCGATATATTTCTAGATTGTATTTGGTAAAAAGGTAGCTTCGATTGTGTTACCCTTCACAGTTTAATAACAATTGTATAAGAAGTCGTATATATAAGAACTGTTAAAAATTGAAATTCAAGTAAGAATGATGTTCAATTAACGACGCTAACCTCTACATCCACAAGAAGCTGTACTCTTTTTGAGAAGAACATGCTGATACTCCAAGAATGTAAGACCTTGGCGTGTATACGCCAATTAGTTCTTCCGGGAAAAAGATCAGCAATTTTATCGAATCTCATAGTGTCTCACCTTTTGTTTAACTATTAAATAATTTTAATATTTATTATTATATATATAATTACATATTAAAAGTAAAATTTGTAGTTAATAGATATGATGTAAAATTATATATACACTTTATGATACAGCTAACAATTATATGTTTTCAAACAACAATGTTGAAACCAAATAAAATATAATCATGTGAAAATTTTTAATAATATTTTAGACCATCAACAATGTATTTATCTATTATTTTATAATATAGAATAAGTCTAAATTAGAAAATGGTTTTCTCTAATGTGAAAGTCTATATCTGACTAAAAAATAGAGGTAGTGATAAAGATATTTAAAATCACTTTATTTAAGAGAAGAAATATAATTCAAGTCTAAATATCCAAAACAATTATCCAACTACAAACCATAATTATACAGTCTCAAATACCTCTTTGAAAACAACATTAAGTGTTTTATTCTGGTATTTCCCATCTTTATCTGTAATTAACACCTTTAAGTCTTTTCTTGTTGTGACTTGAGAGAAGGCAACATAAAGCTGTCCATGTGTGAAAACCGGTTTCGGTAGAAACAATCCAACATGTTCTAGCGTCTGACATTGACTTTTGTTTATAGTAATTGCAAACGCCACAGTAACAGGAAACTGCCATCACCTCATGCGAAAGGAAAATTTTGCATCAGGTGGACTAACATACATCCTAGAGATAAGTACTCTATCACCAACCTTTTTTCTTATCATGATTCTTGCTTCGATTACATGATTGGCCATCTGGGTAATAATTAACGTCATACCGTTACACAAACCTCCCTTAGGATCTATATTCCTTAGCAACATGACATGTGCTCCTATTTTCAACGTTAAAACATGGCTTTGCAATCCAAAAACTTGTATACTGTTTAGGAATTCATGAGTATAGATCATATTATCATGAGCACTTGTATCTGACATTTCAATACTATCAGAGCTAAGATATCGTCTCTCCTCACCTGTAAAAAAAAAAAAAGAAGATGGAATTTTAGATATGTATTTAATATTAGTATTTTTAAAAATTATTACTTCAGTATCCATATTCCATATCCTATTTAATTTGCATACCTGGTAGCTTGCTAAGCATAAATTGATTTATCTTATCAACATCATCATTTCTTGGACTTAGAATAGCTCTTTCCCTAAAGAACGTTGGATCAGTTCTGCTAGCAAAATTTTCACCGTAGATTTCTTTAACTATTGCTTGAATAGGATTTCCACTTGTATTAATTAATAAATCATCCGGAATTTCTATCTCCACATCTCCACTATTTGTTTCGTTGATTTTGTCATCCCCAATATCAAGAAGCCACTTTGAAAAAGTGGCGAGAGCATCCGCATCCATACGTGCCTTGCGAAGTCTCAAATTTTCGGTAAGTTTAAGAACCTTACAACTATTCCAAAGAACAAATGAGTTGATAGATGCTAAATCTGTTGCTACTCTTCCTCCTTCTGTAATAACTGGTAGAATCTGTCTAAAATCACCTCCTAACACAACAACTTTATCTCCAAAAATCTGGTCACACAACATGATATCTCGCAAACTCCTATCCAAAGTTTCGTAACAAAGTTTGTTCATCACTAGAGTCTCGTCCCATATTATGAGCTTTGCTTCTCTAATTAAGTCAGCAATATCATATTCGGCATCGATCGTACACACAGAATATTCATTAAAATTGATTGGAATACCAAATCTTGAATGAGCCGTTCTACTACCTTCCAAAAGCAAAGCAGCTATACCACTTGAAGCAATATTCAGAACAATATTACCTTTAGACCTTAAATCAGTACCAAGAATAATCCACAATAAAGTTTTCTCAGTACCACCAAATCCATGAACAAAAAACATACCACCTTTGTCGTGATTCACAGAGTGAATGATTTCTTCATAAACACGTCTTTGCTCCTCAGTTAGCACAGATAACAACTCATTGTACAATTCCTGTTGTTTATGAGACTTATATATTCTCTCATATGTGATAAGCCTATTTACACATGTGTTCATCAAACTATTATATGGTTTAGGCATTTTATCAAAGGCCGTAAGATACGTCCCATTCCATCGCAACATCAGTTCAATTTCAGTTACACATATATTTTCTATCTGAGCCCGTGTCAACATTAGACTGACAACAGTAAAGTTAAACACTTGTTTATAATTTTGTTTTGCGAAAAAATAAATTACATTCAATTAACAAAATAACAATTTGACTTGTGCGGGCAAAAACTTTTTAAAAAACAATTATTGTCTAAATTTTTTTGTGGTCAAATATATCACTAATTCAATTCTTTTATAAATTTGTGTGGGCAAATATATTTTTAAATAATAGTTCAACTAATTTAACAATCCAAAAAGTAAATTAATTTTAAGGCTAAAAAGGATTCTAACAAAAATGTAAATGGAAAAGAATTAACTAAAAGAGAAGTTATAATTTAATCTTCAACTATAATATTTATTTTCCATTTTTTAATAATTTAAAATGGAGTACGATTATTTTATTTCTGAGATTTTTAATTTTCGTTTAAAAAGTAATAATTCATTTTTTAAACATTTTTATTTCTAAAAGTGAATGATAAATGATTTGTTAAAATTACTCGTTTATATTTTCAATATATATACATTTTAATTGTCAGGACCTTTTGTTTTATTTAGAATCTTTGTTCCTCCTTTTGGTGATAGAGTATCCAGCCGGAATAACATGGTGTTTCCGAAGATTTACAACAACCTTATGAGATTTTGTCGAGATCACAAAAGATTGTGTCATATCTTCAAATTAAATGGATATTTGTAATATATCCTCTTCAGATTTTCAATTCTTTCTATTCAAATCAAACCGTCACAATTATCTATAGAAATTTACAAAAGATTTTAGTATTTATTTTCCATTTAAAAAAACATAAATGAGATATGAATATTTGATTTTCATTTTGTTCTAATTACCGTTTTTAAAAGAAAATTAATTTTTAAAGTGAAACAAAAGGTCTGTAGAAATTTAATAATTTTAAAAACAGAGATATTCTCAAAAATATATTTGCAATATATTCTAGTATTTTATTTTCTATCTTTTAAATTTTAAATGAGATATAAATTTAGATTTTTGATTTTTTTATTAAACAAACTAAAAAATTTACAATTTATTATATATTATTTATCCATCCAAACCAATTTTAAATAAACAATAATTGTATATTGTTAAAAAAAAACTCTTTTTAATCTTCCTTCTTTTTTTTTAACAATTTACAATAATAATTGTATAGTATTAATTTTTTTCTTTTTTGAAAAACCTCTCAGATATAAGATCCTGTTACCAATTAATATTCTTTCCTTATAATATTTCTTCTTATTCTTTTTGTTGCATTGTGAATTGGTTATAACATATTAATATGCTACCGCAATTTTGAATAAGGCATAATATATACATCAATTAATGATTAATTTATCCTCGTATGGATATATCATTTTTATTAACCATATATATATATATATATATATATATATATATATATATATATATACGCTTCCAAAGCGTACCCGATTCTAATATTTTTTATAAAATACGCTTCAGCGTTTCTAAACGTACCCGTTTCTACGCACCCGCTTCCGATTCCATGCAGCTTAGATATTTCATGACATAATGTTCGATTTCTGATCGACACATGTTTATATACTGATTTATTAGTTTGCCGAGGTAAGACTCATGCTTATAGCTGGTCTAATATCTTGTTGGTTTACGTATGTGGACAGCTATATTATAGCTGAGTGTGAATTATAAGAATACATAAACGGTGGTTCAAGCTATACCACTTATTGCTTATATATTTTACTATTGCTTTGTTATTTACGGGGATAACTTATACTCGTTTATTTGATTTATTATTTTTTTTGTCAACAAAAGAATAGGCTTAAACGAGCCAATTTTGATAGAAAATTATTTACAAACAAAATATGGTGCGAACTTGCACGCGCTTGACGTGCCAAGGAATCCGCCCTAACATTAGCGTTGCAAGGAACATAAATCAAAGAAAAAAAAAGAAAACTCCTCCATGTCAATCACTATGTCGTCTAAATATGGTGCGGTTGAGGCTGGTATTAGTCGGTGAATCTCTTTGAATGCCGTAGCCGACCTCTCAGTTGATGAGTCGAACTAAAGTTTTGCTGTTGCAAAATGAATAGAAGGACAAAGCAAATATTCATTGCCAATAATGTCTCCATCTTGGATTTCTAATAACGTTTTCATCGAGATAAATATTATTTTTTATATTTTATAGATTAGCATTTAAAGATCAACTCTTCCTAATTAAGAGGAAAAAGAAATATTAGTCACAAATATTTATGAAGAAATATTAGTCATAAAAAATATTTAATCTATTTGTAAATAGAAAGAAAACAAAGTTTTTAGAAAATTACCATAATTTTTTATTAATAAAATCCACCATAGTGTTTGTGCAACTATAATCATTACAAAAACTATTAGTAACAATATTATCTTAAAAAATTAAGGATTCGGGTTAGCAAAAATTAATACCTGAATTTCATTATATTCAATTTTGTAGATCCACAATTATGATCACATCCATGAATTCAACTGAAACAACAAAATTATGTAATATGTTACATATACTTAGAATTAGAATTATAATTTAAATCTATTTGTAAACAGAAAGAAATCCAAGTTTTTAGAAAATTACCATAAATTTGTTATGAACAGAATCCACCATAATTTTTCTGCAACTATAATCATTACAAAAAAAAAACATTAGCAACAATATTATTTTAAAAAAAGTAAGGATTCAGATTAGTAAAAGTTAATACCTGAATTTCATTATATTCAGTTTTGTAATTCTATAATTATGATCAATGATCATCCATGAATTCAACTGAAACAAAAAAATTATGTATTAGGTTACATATAAAAGTTTATTTCAAAAAACTAAACTACAAAACAAAATATAGAAAATAATACAATATATATGTTTTAAAAGATGGACAAAGTCTATGATTGTTTGATCTTGCTTTCCAAACAACCACTACAAAAAAAAAAAAAAACCATAAAAATTAGAATCCAATGAATCATATAAAATTGTTAAAAGTTGTCATGCTCAACCAAAAGAATAACCAATCACCACTAAAAACAAAATAAACACAATTATTAATAATACTTTACCGGTTTGATTTTTTTGCTTGTTTCATCAACTTGCTTGTCCAATCTTGTTTTTGATATACAAAAAAACATCCATGGTCCATGACAGGTACACCTAAACACACAATCAAACAGTACAAAATAAGTAAAACTTTTGATTTGATTCAACAAAAAATATTAAAAATTATGGCAGCATAAAAATTAATCATGCAAAGGACCAAAGCATACGGATAGTACATCAACATGAAAAAAAAAATCAAAATCATACAATAGTAAAGTTGATTCATTATAACCAAAATAATACAAAAGAAAAATTATACTCTCAAAACTATATGTTTAGTTGAATCCGACTTCTACTGTTTTGGCTGTGTCTTTCTATATATATACCTTAGATGGAAAATCGTCATAATTATCTTTACAATTTTAATATTTTTTAAAATAGAAATTTTCTTTAAACGAATATTCGTAATATATTCTAATATTTATCTTCCATTTTTTTAAAGATAGATATTGCGTAAATATATTAGATTTCCTATTTTGTAAAACAAATTTCGTTTATTTTTTTAATTTTTGTTTTTTTTTAAATTAAACTTAAAAAGGGTAAAAAAGTCCAGATTTGAATCTCATTAATGGCAAACTAGTAATCTTAAGTCTGAGGATGAATGTGGTGCGTTTCAGCAACCTAAATAGAGAAGAAAAGCTTGCCTGAAATATTTTTAGGGGCAAATTTCATTAAGGGTAAAGGACATCTTTTTTTGTGAGAATGGTTGTGAGCCATTTCGACTACTCCTTTAATATATTAGATATCTCGAAAGAAAAAAAAAACTAATTCATAACTACATTAAAAAGAAGACACATATACTCTAATCTTTTATATACCCTTACTAATATTACTATAAATAAAATTAACCTTATCCCTTATCAAATTTCCATTGCAAATAAATGTTCCAAAGAGAAAGTAAAAAGTAATAATTATTGGTAGAAATGTTCCAAATTTACTTTTTTTTTTCAAAACCAAAAATAGATTTTTATATTAATTTCAGTATATTAATTTTGCTACACAACTAAATAGAAAGTTTTAAGATCATATCAGCAAACACGAACCAAGAAAAGTTTGTTAAGAAAACTTGATTTTCTCATTGAATGAAGAAAGCATTGTTACAACGTTCTTATGTTGAACATGATTATTAAACCGGGACAAACCGGATCTATACAATTAATCTAGCCTATAAACCGGACATTTCAGAGTCCTTAACCATCTATAATATGTACAAGTATACAAGTTATATACACTCATCTAACAGCCTTCCTCAAGATGAAGGTGCAAAGATATTGTAAACACCCATTTTGGAAATTATCTCTTGGAAAGGAGCCAAATGTAATGCTTTGGTGAGGACATCCGCTAACTGGTTCCCTGTTTTGACATGCATAGTTTAAAAAAAAACAGAATCTACCTCCTCCCTGATCTTGTAGCAATCCAAATCAACATGCTTAGTTCTCTCGTGAAAAACTGCATTATTAGCAATGTGCAACGCTGCTGTATTATCACCATAGAGATACGCAGGAGGAGTAAACGGAATCTTTAAATCCTGCATGAGACGAGAAAGCCAAATGAGTTCCTTGGTTGCCAAAGCCATAGCCAGAAACTCTGATTCTGCAAAACTCTGAGAAACCGTATCTTGCTTCTTCGATCTCCACAATACAAAAGAACCACCAATGAATATGCAAAACTCTGAGTAACCTGTAACAGACTTTCTATCGTCAGAACAAGTACCCCAATCTGCATAAGAAAATCCACCCAAGTCAAACTTGTTATCAGCTGCATAAAACAGTCCTTGACCCACCGTTCCTTTCAAATATCTCAAACTTGATGCACAACAAGCAAGTGAGTATCTTTAGGAGCATGGGAATACTGACAAAGCTTGTTAACCGCAAAAGATATATCAGGCCTTGTTATTTGTAGATACATGAGTTTCCCGACCAACTTCCTGTACTGAGTTGAATCCGGTAACAAGGTGCCTGCCTCTTTTGTGATCTTCAAATTGGATTCATTGGAGAAGCACATGGTTTACTGCCAAGAAAACCTGTAGTAGACAACAACTCCAATGTGTATTTCCGTTGGTAGAGTGAGATGCATGCAGAAGATCTTGCAATCTCTATGCCGAGGAAGTACTTCGCAGGTCCTAAATCTCGCAATTTGAAATATGACTTCAATTCATCCTTGAAGTCTGCAATTGCATCAGTACTATTACTGAAACTCAACATGTCATCCACATACACCAAAACGGAAAGAAAGATCTCATCCTGAGACTTGATAAACAAAGTATGTTCACCAACATATATACCAAATCCCATCTTACGCAAAATATCAGATAACTTGATGAACCATTGCCGAGAAGCTTGTTTTAGTCTATAAATGGACTTATGCAACCTTAGAACAGCATTAGGCGGAAGTTTCACTCCAAGTACATCTGCATAGCCAGGTGGAATCTTCATATAAATCTCCTCATCCAATTTTCATTTAGGAAAGCATTGGATATGTCAATTTGATCAACAAACCAATTCCTCTTAGCTGTAGTCAAAAAAAGCAATCTGACATATGCCAATTTAGCAACAGCGGAAAAAGTTTCTTCATAGTCTACACCTTCTTCCTGTGTAAAACCTTTGGCTACCAATCTGGCCTTATATCTCTCTATACTTCCATCTGCATGATATTTGATTGTAAATACCCACTTACAACCAATCGCCTTTTTGTTACGTGGCAACTGACCAACACTCCAAGTATGAGTCTGAATCATAGCACCAACCTCCTCTTTTATTGCATCACGCCACAAAACATAATCCTTAGCTTCTGAATATCTTTGAGGAACAATGTCATTTATGATGATATTAATAAAGGCACGAAAAGGCTCAAATAGATATGAATAAGAGATATAATCGGATATTGGATATTTAATAGTACTAGTAGTATTATAACAATGAAAATTCTGCATGTGTTTAGGGGGTTTTTTTTGTTTGCGAGATAATGATTCAGAAGGAATAAAAATCTCAGAAGATGTCACATCTTGAGGTGGATGTGCATAGGATGATGTTTGCAAAAGAGGTGAATCATCAGGGGTTGCAGGTGAATGAAGATGAGGAAGGAACAGTTTTGTATCATCCTTGAGAGTGGATGACACAAAAGGAAAAATATCCTCATAGAAAATGACATCCTTGAGAGCACTACACATGTTCTATCTAGAGTTAAAAGGAATATGTTTCTGTTTAGACAAATGACAAATAGAAGAATGTTCTTTCTTTCCTTTAATACCTTTTAAGCTCAATACATCAGATAACAAATATATTTTAGACTGAGAAGGATGTCCTAGACGTCTATGCCATATATTGGAATCAACGATTACACTAGAACAAACCGAGACATTCTTAGTAAGAGAAGCAGTACCTTTTAAAGAAACAGAATATTAGACTCATCAAAATGCAAGACATATAAATTTCCAAGTTCAATCCCTTTTCCAATCATCAATTCTTGTGTAAGATCCTGAATAAAGCATTCATCAGAGGTAAAACTCACTTTAGTTTTCAATGTCTTTGTTATAAAACTAACACTCAACAAATTAAATTTAAACTCAGGAATATAAAGCACATTATGCAGAATGATATCATCAGTTAAAAGAATGAGACCTATGCCCACTATTCGAACAGTGTAACTGTTAGGGAGGGTGACAAAGGTTCTCTTTAAAGGTTTAAAATCTGCATAAAGGTCTCTTTTGTGTGTAACATGGTGAGTTGCCCCTGAATCTATAACCCAAGCTCTAGGAGACACAGTTGGTTCCTTAGATAATGAAGATATGAGCATGTCATAATAGGCATTAGAGTATAGTGACAGGAAAGTACCTGAAATATGTGAGATTACAGGAACAGAAGTTGAAGTTGAAGCACAAGAATTAGGGAGTGTGGAAGGTTCTGCAGTAACACTGTGAAGTTTGGAACTCAGATACGAAATTACAGTTTGGATTTGATCCTTAGACATCTCTTCACAAGTAAATTCTATGTTCTCCTTCTGATCAAGCTGAGGTGCAGAATGAGTTGCCGCAAGGTTAGTAGCTCCTATCGTCTGTGGTTTCTTCCACTTCAAACCATAACCAGGAGGAAAACCATGCAACTTGTAACACTTATCAGCTGTGTGACCAAGTTTGTGACAGTGAGAACACTTAGGTTTCTGAAAACCATTATGAGCCAGCAAGACTTTCGGTTGCTTTTCAAGTCCATTATGAGCTGCTTGGACTTGAAAAGCAGTAGGAGTAGCAAAGTTGTTATGTGTGCATCCACCAACTATCCTCTGACTTTCATCTTGATCCAACATGTTGTAAATCTCAGTCAAAGTCGGCCTTGGCTTCATATTTAGAATCTGTCCTCTAATATTGGCAAAGTTGTCATTCAACCCCATAAGAAACTGAATATTTTACTCGTCTCTGCCTCTTCCATCAACTCTTTAACCTGATTGTTATACCTCTTCACAGTAGTAAGTTTAGTATTCGCCAACTGTTCCCACAATGTCTTCTTCTTAGTGTAGTGATACTAGGATTTTTATGTCTATCCTAGTAGGTTCAATTAACCTTATGTAGTTGTAGTACTTAAGGTGTCAATCCAAATGGGATGATGCTAGTCACTCAAGATGCAATCAAGATGTCACAAGTAAAGTCAATTCAAAAGAGTGTTTGTCTAACAATCCTAGAATGGTCAAAATGTAAAACGGAAATGAGTCACAGAACTAGAAACGAGAATGCATGAAAAGAAGCGGAAATGAATAAAAACATAAACGAGTCTAAGCATGAACTAAAAAGCAAGAAGCAAAACAGTCTCAGGAGTGTAATAAAAATCAGAAGGAAAGAAGTCCTAAGGATGAGAGTAATTGATGTTGGTGGAGTATCCTAGTCTATAGAGTATTTAACATGCCACAAGCAAACTATCCCTAAACAATGAACATCACTTCTTAGCTAATCCAATCTCTTGACAAAAGCTACTCAAACTAAACCACTTCCAAACCTAGCTCTCGCTAGAGAAACATGATCAAGCATGGCATGAAAAACAAGTTCATTCACGTCAACAAACATCCTAGACAACTAATCTCTTAGGCTAGGAACGTAAGTCTCTGGCACTAGTTGGTCAGACATTTCATCGAACACCGTTTGGGTGCGGAAATGTCTAAAACCTAGTTCCAATTTATCAGAGAGAAACAAGTATTTCTAACTCTAGTCTAGAAGGGAATCATACAAATCAAAGCTGAAACACTCTACATCCTAAGATCCTCCACCTAATCTATCTCATCCTAAAGAACTACCACACTACTCAGATCCGAAAATCATCATCAAGGATGCAAACACAGAAATCATTGAAACAAGCATTCTTAGATAGGTAAAAATGAGATGAACAAGTTTGTAGAAGAAATCAAATATAAATACTCAATGTATTAAAAGATATCTGGATACAAAGTCTAAGAACGGTTTTGGAGGCTAGGTAGAACCTTCAGAAAAAATGAGATAAAAGATAAGATGTCCTCAGTCAAGACTTAACAAAATTTATTTATAGTAAAAACATGTAAATCCCTAAAACTTAAAACGACAAGGTGAAGCGTCGGTTTAGGAATCTCCTGAAGCGTGTAAGGCGGAACGTCTTCCTGACAAGTGCGAACGAGTAGTGGCTCGAGTGGGGGATGGTGTTGGCTCGAGTGGAGGAGGGTCGAGTCTACGGGAAGCAGCTCGAGCTGGAGGGTCGAGTCTACGGGAAGCAGCTCGAGCTGGAGGGTCGAGTCGACGGGTGGCGACTCGAGCTGGAGGGTCGAGTCGACGTGTGACGACTCGAGCTGGATGTATACGCTTCCACTAAAACGTTGATAACTTTTGAACCACACCTCCGATTGGCTCGAAGTAAACGGCATTGGAAAGATTACTCAATTCTCTACAACTTTGATGAAGACATCGAAAGCTGAATCCCCCGACCGGTGGCTTGAATGATGGCTCGATTGAGGCGGTTGAGGATGGCTCGATTGTGGAAGTTGAGGATGGCTCGATTGATGATGTTGAGGATGGATTGATTGATGCAGCTAGAAGTGGCTCAATTGCGGAGGTTGAGAGTGGCTCTATCGCGGAGGTTGAGCGTGGCTCGATCCTCTGCGCTTCCAACGTCTCCTAGACACCTGAAATACTCCAAAATGCACAATGTATGCAAGGATGATGCAGAAACTTCCTAAACATGCAAAGTGTACGAAAGAGGTTTTAAAATGATGCAAAACGACTAGTTTTCCTAGCTAAATGCATGACAAATACAGGCTAAAGAGATGCAAAATATAGACATATCAACTCCCCCAAACTTATTCTTTGCTTGCCCTCAAGCAAACTATCAAAAACAAAGTATGGAATAGAGGTATGAAGATGGGGTCTCAGAACCTAAAACATGCTGAATAGAGTAGTTAGAATCAAGGTCCTTGTTTTTAGTTCTATGATGCATGGTGAAGGAACTTTATTTCAAATCTACGCATGCAATCCTATAAATCATCCCCTTTAACATTCATTAACAGAGAACCGTGAATCAAGCTAAACAATGTCATTGAACTCATTTGGCTAGGGTAAAGGTTAGAGACATAGATGGTCTCCTCATCAAGTGGTTTTATCAATACAGAACAAGGTTCTCTCACGAAAAGGAGTTGAGCTTAAGAGAAGGCTAAAGGTTAAAACCAACTGATACATACAAGAGCAGCGCCCTGTCTACCCAAAGAACACTCCAAACCGAAGTTGGTCCTATCTCTACCCTTCATCAGAAACTTCATCTCAAACTTTTTACACTTAGTCTTAGGAGGAGTTCACTTCTTTTCATTCTAGCGGATTGGGAAATCTTTATTATCACTATGGTTCGTTTTCTTTTCTTCTAGGGACTCTAGACATCTTAAACATTTTTTTTTTCTTTTCTATGTCCAATCTTTTTATTTTGTGCCTAGAACCAATAACTCTTTTTACTTTGCTCAACCCAAATCCTTTACTAGACTTGTAATTTGCGAAAACACATCCCCTCCTATAGACTTTCTACCCTTTACTTTCTTTTTACTCTTCACTTTTCTGCACAAATCCATGCCCAATACCCAAAATCGAGTTCTCACCTAGTCCTACTAGTCTGGATAACGCGAACTAGAACTACACAGGATCCTACTCTTGTCGGTTAGAACCTAACACTTTCTAACAAGCTCAACTCGGAAAAAGGTCTGACACTCAAGAATACAATTGGCTTGAAAGAACGGTTGGTTAAGGGTGCAGGGAACTGTTCTAAAGATGGGAATCAGCTACTTGGATTGACAAGGATGGTAAAAGTGTGAAAGACAATCCAAGTATGTATATGGTATCCATGAGTTCAACTTCAATGCATAACAAGACAATTGCAAGTCAGGATTAGGTTCAGATAGATAGAGAATGACGTCAATTCAAAACATGCTTCAATCTTACGTTTTCAAGTTCAATCAACAAGCATCAAAGAACTAAGAACAAGGGCCTTGATCCTATCCTATTGAATCCAGCATGCTAACAAGGTTACAATCATCATCAACCCCTATGCTAAATGTGACAACCCTACATGAATAACTCTAGACTCAATCCTAAAATGTGAGTGCAAACTACATGAACACTCTGTTTTTGCAGAAATTTTCGATTTTTTTTCAAAATTTTTTTTTCTATGCAAATAGATGGATGCAAACTCAAACATAATATGATGCAAAAATTTGAAATAAGAATCACAAAACACAACATTAGATACATCATCTCAAACCCCTCCCCCAAACTTAAATTACACAGTCTCCTGTGTAAGAGAAATTTGCAGAAGTAGTTGAGAATCATAACACAAACGATGTATGAAATGAGATGGTATATACAAAGGGAAGGTAGGAGTACCTCAGTAGTAGAAGAAGTTGTCTGTGCTCGCCCAAGGAGGAGCGTGATACTGACTCTGTCCTTCCTCTTGTTCGGGATCCGCAGGAGTGACCTGAGCTGGTTGGTTGACTTGCTGCTCTACTGCTTGGTTGTTCTGATAAACATTTGGACTCGCCATGGTCCGATACTAGCACAACCACCTCAGTAGGCTGATAATCGCCTTGACGTTCGACCTGCTGCTCAACCCCGTGCATGTCCTAATAATCACCCTGAGGTTCATCTCACTGCTCAACCTCAACCCCGCGGTCGTGCTCATCTAGAGTTGCAGAACGACGCGCTGAACGATGACTAGAAGAGGCTCTGAAACCTCACGAACCGCGTCTCCTTCTCTCGCTAGACTCATGTGCGAGTGCCGTGAAGAAGCGGGTGAAGGCTTACGCTCCCGTGACACATATGAAGATTGACGTGCTGGAGAGGGAACCAGAGAGAGTGTTCTCTGACGAGTTGGCTCGATAGAGACTTCGTGTGTGGCTTGAGAGAGGGGCTCGATCGGGTGTTGGCTTGAGTGGCTCGAGCGTGGTAGTTGGAGCGTGTGCAGAGTGAGATTGGCTCGAGCTTGACAGCGGAGGCGTGGCTCTAACGAGTGCAGAGTGATAAACCTCTCAAGATGGGTCAAGCCTGATTCCACGCCGTCGGTTGAACCTTTCTCGAGTCGACGATGGTTGAGAAGGCATGGTGGTGGTTGAACTCTCTAGGTCGCGTCACAGCGCCTTCTTTTGACCTATACTTTCACCTTTTTTTTTTTTTTTGTGTTGCCCATACTCCCTTCTGCAGATTCCTGAACACCAGAAAATTAAAAACCAAAATCAAAAACACAAGGATCCTAAAGAATATTTACAGTGATACCTTTGGGACTTCCTCCCAAGTGAGCTTGTTTAAAGTCCTTAGCTTGACTTTTCAGCTTTTTATGCTTTTTGGGGTTCATAGAGGAGCACAGAAGACCCCTCTGGTCGGACTTGATCAGCTAGATATTTCTTGACTTTCTGGCCATTTACAGTGAATTCGCTACCATCCTTGTTCAGAAGAGTGATGGCTCCGAATGGCATAACTTCCTTGACTTCAAACGGTCCAGACCACCTAGACTTAAGCTTTCCAGGAAATAACTTAAGTTTGGAGTTGAAAAGCAAAACCTGATCTCCAGCCGTGAGCTCCTTGACTATAATCTTCTTGTCATGAAAATTCTTTGTCCTTTCCTTGTAAATCTTGGAACTCTCATAAGCATCAAGTCTTATTTCTTCCAACTCATGGATGTCAAGAGTTCTCTTAGCCTGAGCTGTGTCAATATCCAAGTTCAGCAACTTGATAGCCCAGAGCGCCTTGTACTCAAACTCAATAGGGAGGTGACATGCCTCACCATAGATCAACTGAAATGGTGTTCGTCCTATTGGCGTCTTGAACGCTGTTCTGTATGCCCAGAGTGTCTCGTCCAGCTTGACAGACCAATCTTCCTTCGAAACCCCAACAATCCTTGACAAGATTCCCTTGATCTGCTTATTCGAAACTTCAACCTGTCCGCTAGTCTGAGGGTGATACGCAGTAGACACCTTGTGCTTGACCCCATATTTTTTCAGCATACTCTCAAACACCTTGTTGACGAAGTGAGTTCCACCATCACTGATCACTGCTCGCGGTATCCCATATCTTGGAAAAATTATACTTTTGAACAGCTTCAGAACAACCTTGTGATCATTGGTAGGACTGGCAATGGCTTCGACCCACTTAGAAACATAATCAACTGCCAGTAGAATATAGACAGTGCCATTTGATGGAGGGTTGAAAGGACCCATGAAGTCGATACCCCAAACATCAAATATCTCTACTTCCAGGATTGGGTTCTGGGGCATCTCGTTCCTCCTTGTGATGTTGCCCGTCCTCTGACAAGCATCACACTTGGTGATGAAACTGTGAGCGTCCTTGAACAAGGTTGGCCACCAGAGACCTGCTTGAAGAACCTTCTGAGCTGTCTTGAACGTGGCGAAGTGACCTCCATAGGTGGAGCCATGACAGTGCTTAAGCACTCCCTGTACTTCCCCTTCTGCTATGCATCTTCTGAACAGACCGTCAGAACCTCTCTTGTATAGATAGGATTCATCCCAGAAGTAGTGGTTGACCTCTCTGAAAAACTTCTTCTTCTTGTAGGGATCCATGTCATCAGGAACTTCTCCACAGACCTTGTAATTCAGGAAATCAGCATACCATGGTGCAGTATCCGAAGTGATCGCCATACAGTTGATTTTTAGGTTTTCAACTCCGGTGTCATGCATTTGCTCACAAACCTGGGCGATCAGAAGTTGTTCCTCAGGCATTGAGTCATCTATTGGAACAACATCTTCAATCCTCATCCTTGACAAGTGGTCTGCAACTCCATTTTCTATTCCTTTCTTGTCAATTATCACCATGTCAAACTCTTGGAGAAGCAGGATCCATCTCAACAGTCTCGGTTTAGTATCCTTCTTCAAGTAGATGTGTCTTAGAGCAGCATGATCGGTATACACAATAACCTTCGAACCCACAAGATAACTCCTGAATTTTTCGAATGCAAACACAACTGCTAGGAGTTCCTTCTCTGTGGTAGCATACCTTCCCTGAGTCTCGTCCAAGGTGCGATTCGCGTAGTAGATGACATGAAGCTTCTTGTCAATACGCTGTCCGAGAACAGCTCCAACTACAAAGTCTGAAGCGTCACACATAATCTCAAACGAATGGTCCCAATTCGGAGCTTGGACTATGGGTGCCAAAACCAAGGCCTCCTTGATCTTGCTGAAAGCTTCCAAGCACGCTGCATCAAATTCGAACTCAACTTCCTTGCACAGCAACCTTGTCAAAGGTCTTGCAATTTTGAGAAGTCCTTAATGAATCTCCTGCAAAACCCAGCATGTCCCAGAAAACTTCTGATGTCCTTCACTGTCTTAGGCGGTTGAAGCTGAACCATGACCTCAATATTTGCCTTGTCAACCTCAATTCCTCTTTCAGAAATCTTGTGTTCCAGAACGATCCCTTCTTCAACCATGAAAAGACACTTCTCCAAATTCAGCACCAGGTTCGTCTCCTCACATTGCATCAACACCCTGCACAGATTCAACAAACAGGAGGAGGAAGTGGAACTGTATACAGAGAAGTCATCCATAAACACTTCCACTGACTCCTCAATCAAATCCGAGAAAATCGATGTCATGCACCTTTGAAAGGTGGCAGGAGCATTGCACAAGCCAAATGGCATGCGTCTGTAGGCAAAAGTGCCATAAGGACAAGTAAATGTTGTCTTTTCCTGATCATTTGGGTGGATAGGGATTTGGAAGAATCCACTATACCCATCAAGAAAACAGTAATAAGGATGATTAGCTAGTCTCTCCAACATTTGATCAATGAAAGGCAGAGGAAAATGATCTTTCCTAGACACAACATTCAACTTCCTATAATCAATGCACATCCTATGTCCTGTGATGGTCCTAGTTGGGATTAACTCATTTTTTTCTTTTTTTATTACAGTTATTCCTCCCTTCTTAGGTACACAGTGCACTGGAGATACCCAAGTACTTTCAGAGATAGGATAGATAAATCCAGCGTCAAGCAGTTTTAGGATTTCTTTCTTTACTACCTCTTTCAGATTAGGGTTCAATCTTCTTAGGGGTTCAATACTAGTATAAGACTCATTTTCAAGATTGATCATATGTGTGCAAAGACTAGGTGAGATTCCTTTGATATCATCTAAAGAATAACCTATAGCCTTTCTAAACTTTTTTAGCTCAGTTACTAGCAACCCCAATTCATGATCACTCAACCTAGCATTCACTATGACAGGATAAGTAGAATTGGTTCCCAGAAAAACGTACCTGAGCCCGAAAGGAAGAGTTTTGAGTTCTACCTTTGGAGCTTTCAGTTCTGACCAGTCGTCAGCACGAGAGTCGGGAATGATCGCAGTCGAGTGAGAGGGGTGCGACTCGATCGAACAGGACATCGGTGTCTCGAGTAGAGTATTGACGTCGGTCGAGTGGGAGATATCATGTTCTGAACTCTCTGTCTCAACTGCACGTACCTCCTCGGCGTCAGATAGCTGCTCGAATTCCTCTGATCCATCCGTTTCTCTGTGGGCATCTAGCATATTCTTGTAACAAGTTGTCTCCCCATGTAGGAACCCTTCTTCTCCATCCTTGGTTAGAGCAGTTTTTAGATGGTCATCTTCAGCTATTTCCTCCAACAACTCATCAACCAACTTATCCATCTCTTCAATGTAGAAGATTTGTCCTCCTATTGCCGGCTTCTTCAAAGTATCCTTGATGTCAAACTTCACGATGAAGTCGTCGCCCATATTGAGATCAATCTTGCTATTCCTTACATCAATGATGGCTCCAGCAGTCGCCAGGAACGGTCTTCCTAAGATCAGAGGCTCTTTTGGTTCTTCATCCATCTCCAGAACCACAAAGTCGGTTGGCACTTCCACGTCTCTGATCCTGACAGGTAAGTCTTCCAAAATACCATGTGGAAGTCTCACTGATCTATCTGCAAGGATGAGGGAGATGTCACAACCCTTAAACCTTGTGAAACCCAACCTCTTAGCCACAGAGAACGGCAATAAATTGACTGAAGCGCCAAGATCACATAGACACTTATCAAAAGACATAGGTCCAATGGAGCAGGGTAGAGTGAATGATCCAGGATCTTTGAGCTTCTTGGGTCCAACCTTCTTCTGGATGATTGCACTGCACTCAAGACTTAGTACCACCATGCCTTGAACTTCCTTTGATCTCTCCATCACTAAGTCCTTGAGGAATTTCTGGTAGTGAGGAACAAGTGTGAATGCATCCAGCAGTGGCATTCTCAACTCAATCTCCTTGACTTGTTTTTCGAACAAGGCTTTGTATTTCTCAGTAAGCTGCTTCTTGAACCTCACTGGAAACGGTAGAGGAGGCTTGTACGTTGGAGGGATGAATTTTGCAGGTCTGTCATCAGAAACAGCAGGTTCCTTAACAGCTTCAGGTTCGAACAGCTTCACTGGCTCGATTGGGTCTTTGACTGCTTCTACTGGGTTCTCCATCTGAGCATTATCCTGAACAAAATCCTCCCCATCTAATTCCGCACTGTCCTTAGTGACGTCTGGAACTCCTTGTCTGGGAGGCAATGTTTTCCCACTTCTCAGCGTAATTGCGTTTGCAAACTCCTTGGGGTTCTGAACAGCTTTCCCTGGGAATTGGCCAGACTTTGGTGCAGAAGTAGAAGCAGATTGGCCTTCCATATACCTTATCTTCGAATTCAGAGCTTCAAACTTGACGTTCAGATCATTGTAGGAACATTCCATCCTCTGACTAATGTCAGCAAACTTCTTAGCAGTATCCATAGAACCACTAGCTTGACCCTCAAGAATTTGCTACATCATTTGCTTCATCTCTTGTTCTGGGGTTGGAGGCTGAACTGGTTGAGGGCGGAATCATGGCGGTGGTCCAGAAGGAGCTTGGTAACCCTGCTGGAACTGTTGTTTAGGAGCAAATCCTGGATTGTAAGGTGCAAAAGATTTTTGTTGACCTTGCTGGTGTTGTTGGGGCGGGTACACCTGATCTTGTGGATTAACAACATTGGTACTTCGGTAAGACAAATTGGGGTTCGTCTTGTAGGGATTGTAACCTTTGTCGTATCCACCCTGATTCTGAACATAGCTGATCTCCTCAGTCTGCTCGCCCTCCCCATCTGGAACTTGGAAAGGGTCATCCTCAGATACAAAGTGGACGCTCCTCTGCTGGCTTAGCAAGATACGGTCAAGCTTCTAATTGACATTTTTTAGGTGTCTCTTGTACTTCTCCTCAGACCCAGCGTCGCCGCAAACTGTGCGGTCATAGTCCTCATTGTAGTTGCCGTCAGACTGAGCGAGATTCTCCACCAGTTGCCATCCTTCCTCAACGTCTTTGTTCAGGAAATTACCATTAGAAGCAGTGTCAAGCAGCATACGTATCTTTGGTAGTACACCACGGTAGAGAGTGCTCAGCAGTGACTCGTTGCTGAAACCTTGGTGTGGACACTGGCTATGGTAACCCTTGAAACGCTCCCATGCTTCACAAAATGATTCTGAGCTCTTCTGAGTGAAGCTAGAAATCTCATTCCTGAGACGTGCCGTTCTGGAGTTGGAGAAAAACTTGGCCAAGAATGCTTTCTTGCAACCATCCCATGTGGTGATTGATCCCTTGGGAAGGTTTTTCTCCCATTGATGAGCTTTGTCTCCCAGGGAGAATGGGAAGAGGCGCAACTTGTAACCATCCTCACTCACGCCGTTGATCTTGGTGAGACTGCAAAGACGGTCAAACTCATCCAAGTGGTCGAGTGGATCCTCCATAGGCAACCCGTGAAACTTGTTTCCTTGGATCATGGAGATCAGACCACTCTTGATTTCGAAGTTGTTGTTCTGCACGGCGGGGGGAACGATTCCAGCACGCTGAGTATGAGTATTCGGTGCATCTCCAGCACCAATGTTTCGCGGTCCCGGATGTAGTCCATTAGGTTGTTCCATAGTGACAGGTACGAGATGATCAGTGAGTTGACGAGCTTGTCGTGGTCTTTGTAACCGATTGATGTCATCAATAACAGGTAGGAGATTCTGATGCCCTCTTGATCTGGTGTGCATGCAAGGTTGCAATCAACAGGTATCTGAGATGCAAAACAAACAAGCAGACAACCAAAGCAAGTCAGTACTCAGAATGATAAGTGTAATAGAACTTAATCTTGCAAAACTTGAAATCTTTAATGTAGCAAAACGAATCCCATATGGCAACGGCGCCAAATTAATACTAGGATTTTTGTGTCTATCCTAGTAGGTTCAATTAACCTTATGTAGTTGTAGTACTTAAGGTGTCAATCCAAATGGGATGATGTTAGTCACTCAAGATGCAATCAAGAAGTCACAAGTCAAGCCAATTCAAAAGAGTGTTTGTCTAACAATCCTAGAATGGTCAAAATGTAAAACGGAAATGAGTCACAGAACTAGAAACGAGAATGCATGAAAAGAAGCGGAAATGAATAAAAACATAAACGAGTCTAAGCATGAACTAAAAAGCAAGAAGCAAAACAGTCTCAGGAGTGTAATAAAAATCAGAAGGAAAGAAGTCCTAAGGATGAGAGTAATTGATGTCGGTGGAGTATCCTAGTCTATATAGTGTTTAACATGCCACAAGCAAACTATCCCTACACAATGAACATCACTTCTTAGCTAATCCAATCTCTTGACAAAAGCTACTCAAACTAAACCACTTCCAAACCTAGCTCTCGCTAGAGAAACATGATCAAGCATGGCATGAAAAACAAGTTCATTCACGTCAACAAACATCCTAGACAACTAATCTCTTAGGCTAGGAACGTAAGTCTCTGGCACTAGTTGGTCAGACATTTCATCGAACACCGTTTGGGTGCGGAAATGTCTAAAACCTAGTTCCAATTAATCAGAGAGAAACAAGTATTTCTAACTCTAGTCCAGAAGGGATTCATACAAATCAAAGCTTAAACACTCTACATCCTAAGATTCTCCACCTAATCTATCTCATCCTCAAGTACTACCACACTACTCAGATCCGAAAATCATCATCAAGGATGCAAACACATAAATCATTGAAACAAGCATTCTTAGATAGGTAAAAATGAGATGAACAAGTTTGTAGAAGAAATCAAATGCAAATACTCAATGTATCAAAAGATATCTGGATACAAAGTCTGAGAACGGTTTTGGAGGCTAGGTAGAACCTTCAGAACAAAATGAGATAAAAGATAAAATGTCCTCAGTCAAGACTTAACAAAATGTATTTATAGTAAAAACATGTAAATCCCTAAAACTTAAAACGACAAGGTGAAGCGTCGGTTTAGGAATCTCCTGAAGCGTGTAAGGCGGAACGTCTTCCTGACATGTGCGAACGAGTAGTGGCTCGAGTGGGGGATGGTGTTGGCTCGAGTGGAGGAGGGTCGAGTCGACGGGCAGCAGCTCGAGCTGGAGGGTCGAGTCGACGGGTGGCGACTCGAGCTGGAGGGTCGAGTCGACGTGTGACGACTCGAGCTGGATGTATACGCTTCCACTAAAACGTTGCTAACTTTTGATCCACACCTCCGATTGGCACGAAATAAACTGCATTGGAAAGATGACTCAATGCTCTACAACTTTGATGAAGAAATAGAAAGCTGAATCCCCCGACCGGTGGCTCGAATGATTGCTCAATTGAGACGGTTGAGGATGGCTCGATTGTGGAAGTTGAGGATGGCTCGATTGATGAGGTTGAGGATGGCTCGATTGATGCAGCTGGGAGTGGCTCGATTGCGGAGGTTGAGAGTGGCTCGATCGCGGAGGTTGAGCGTGGCTCGATCCACTGCACTTCCAACGTCTCCTAGACACATGAAATACTCCGAAATGCACAATGTATGCAAGGATGATGCAGAAACTTCCTAAACATGAAAAGTGTACGAAATAGGTTCTAAAATGATGCAAAACGACTAGTTGTCCTAACTAAATGCATGACAAATACAGGCTAAGGAGATGCAAAATATAGACATATCATGTAGTAAGTCGACAAATCCATACTTCCCTGCTTAAGTATGTGGATCGCTTGCTCAAGTTGATACTTCCGTGGGAGATTACTTACTCGAAACCTCTAGAATAAGTCATTCCACATTTCAACAGCATCCTCATAGTGCAAGATACTATCATAAATCTCTTGAGTCACAACATTTAAGATCCACGCCTTAACCATATTATTGCAACGACTCCAAATCTTGAACAGATTACTATCAATTTCTGGCCTAGGGAGTGAACCATCCACAAAACTAAGCTTATTCTTAGCATCCAAACTCTTCCACATAGCAATAGACCAGTTGTTGTAGTTAGATCCATCAAGAGTGTGAGAAACGATAGACAGACATGGGTAATCCGATGCGTGAAGGAAGAAGGGACTATGAGCGTTATTGTATGTTGCGATTTCACTTGCGATTGTGTTAGATCGGTCGCGAATTGCCGGAAACTTAGGATTCAGACTTGATTCGATGTCATCGTCCCCTGGATGAGAAGATCCAGCTCGATTCTTCATCGGAGAACAATCTGAGACTATAGAAGCATTGCGAACCGTCGTTCTTGCGATGGAAACATGAATCTGAGACTATAGAAGCATTTGAGAGATCGAAACTCAAATGTGTAATTTCAGATGAAAAAAGAAGCTGGAAACATGAATCTCCTCCGCTTGAGCTCAAATTTTGCACAGATCTGGGATCGAGACTAAAAATTGGTGAAGAATCAAGAAGAAAATAGAGAGAACAACGCGATTGAGAGATCAAACGAGCGAAAAAATGCTCTGATACCATATCAGCAAACACGAATCAAAAAAAGTTTGTTAGGAAAACTTGATTATCTCATTGAATGAAGAAAGCACTATTACAACGTTCTTATGTTGAAGGTGATTATTAAAACAGGACAAACCGGATCTATACAATTAATCTAGCCTATAAACTGGACATTACAGAGTCCTTAACCATCATACACTCATCTATCTAACCGATCATAAGGTAAAATAGTATAAATAATTTTTTTTCACTTTTTATGTGTTTGAAGATTCAATTAATAAGTTTTATGATTTGTCCCACTTATTTGAAATATAACTATAACTATATTAAATTTTAATAATTATAACTTAAAAAAAAAAAAAAAAAAAAAACTATGTGTTATGGGGAAATACGAGTTAAATCCTAGTTAGTTGTTACTTGAAGATATTTATTTGGGGATCATACTTTTGAGTTTGAGTGATAGTTATAAGGATAAATTATATGTTATAGCCAGAGCATGTTTTTTAATTACTTTAGGTCATAGCTGATGTTTGTTTCTACCTTTTAGTCACCTGCATAATTTTGGACAGAAATATTCCTAACAAGATTGTGATCTAGTTAGAAACAAATCAATACATCAATATCTCTCGTTGGCTACATTCAAAAAAAAAATATTAGTTAAAAAAATAAAAGAAAATAAAGGAAAATTATAATTAAAAAGGTTATCATAATAAATTAAATATAATTTTCTCCACCGTTTTGTTTTTGTTTTTACATTTTCTCTATTTTCACTTTTATAATTACTTTTTTTTATTTTTGTAATTTGGATTATAACTATTTTTTTCAATCTTTTAAAATCTATTTTAATTTTTTAAATTATATATTTTTTTTTTTGAAACATATTGTTGAAAACGATTCCAACTTCCCAATATCAAATAAATATGTGTACGTACATGATATTAGTTTTTCTTATGTGTACGTACACATTATAATGTATGTTCACAATATTTCTTTAGGGTTATTATATGTGTATAATGTACACAACATAATGTGCACAACTAACTATATCAGACTCACCAATTAAGTTTAAAATGTATACAACTAACATACGTACACAACAACATAATGAATGTTTGGTACACAGACAAAAATCAACCTAAAAAAAAAAACTTGGATTTACACAGATTCAACCCAGACTACCATCGATATGTTGTGCCAAACTATGTCAAATCCAAAAAGAAAAAAAACATATCTAATGTACAATGTCTCTTTACGTACACTACAAAGGAATATATTTTTGATACACAAAACAAATCGATTTGGAGTGGAGTTACATTATATTCTCTATTCGCCGGACATCACCAACTGAAATTATTCTCGCTAAAGTGTTCTCGCTACAGTAAATACACATAATTATAACTACTTTTAAATTATAACTATTTTTTCTAACTTTTAAGATCTATTTCATTATATATTTTTTTCTTTAATATTTTTTGAATCGTGTTATTAGAAAAGTAAAGATATTAGTATTACCATTACCATGTACGTACAAAGTAATAATTTGTTTGTTCATGCGTATACACATTAAATATTACGTACACCAACTTCACAATAGTAGATAATCTAACAGATATACATTTTCACATAATCAATATTACGTACACCGTAAATTACATACACGTACACGGAAGAAATTCAATGGGAGGCAAAATTGTAAATTTGCAATCATCTTTAACCTGAGTATCTTCTTTTGCAACCCTAGTTTTGCAGCAGTCATTCACAGTTTTTTCATAATTCTTTGTTTTCTTTACTTTAATATTTTTTAGACATAAATCTTGTAAATCTAGCATATATTAGCATATTTAAATTCAAAAACGAGATTTTGGGATGCCACCTCTCCTCTTCTAATTTTCTTTGGATTATTCTTCACCCAATTTTTCTTGGAATTTAGTCGTTTTTTGCTACTAATTATCTCTTAAACAATCAATTATTAGCTTTTCTATTAATGGTTTGAGAAAATAAAATAAACTAAGATTTCTCACTAATTTCCAGAATTTATTTTGGTGAAAAAGACAGTTTTTTGAACTTCGGCTGACTTTTATTCTTCTTTTTTTTCTCATCTCATAAATATATATATTTTTTGTAAATTGAAACAGTGCAACGGTTAGTTTGTCTCTATATAATTATTTATTTTAATCAAACTGAATTTCAGTAGATCAGTTGGGTAATTAAACTAAAGTCTAACTGATCAGTTAGAGGGTATAGTTGTTTTTACTAGGTTGCTAAAACCTGGCACTAGAGTTCCGTACACCGTCGTTCTCCTCGTCGTCGGCATTGTTCTCGGATCCCTAGGTTTGATTCTTGTGCTCTGTCCAAGCTCTAATTTATTTAATTGATTCCTGTTTCGATTTTCTAAGAATAATAAGAATGATCGAAGTAGTTAGATCTTGGATTTTGCTTCTGCAGAATATGGAACTAATCATAACCTTGGGAAAATTGGCAATGGGATTCGTATCTGTAAGCTACTCTTTTTTTTTCTTTTTTTCTTTTTTACAATATTTACTGCACCAACGGAAAATTTGATTTTACAGGGAATGATATCAACCCTGACTTACTTTTAGCTGTTTTTCTCCCTGCTCTTCTTTTCGAGAGCTCATTCTCCATGGATGTGCACCAAATCAAGGTTTTTTTTTTTACTTTCCTAAACTTTGTGGATTGATTTTGGTTCCTGATATTAATTATTTCTACCTTTTTTCTTGGAGCTCTTATAAAGGTACTAACTAACCAGCTTTCAAACATTTTTTGGACTGTGGATAAATGATTTTTTCGGGTTATGCTCTTGTAGCTTACTTTTCCTTATAACTGGGACTGGAAAACATCATTGTTGCTTGGAGGACTTTTAGGAGCGACCGACCCTGTGGCTGTTGTTGCTCTGCTTAAAGAGATTGGTGCTAGCAAGAAGATGACCACTTTAATTGATGGGGAATCTCTGATGAATGACGGGTATAATCATCATGCCAAACTCTTATGTTTAGCATCAAGAAAATCTTTATGTCATTTATGCTCAAGCTTTGTTGGTTTACAATTTCAGGGTATCGGTTGTGGTCTTTCAGTTATTCTTCAAGATGGTGATGGGGCAGAACTCTGATTGTGTTTCCATAATCAAGTTTCTTGGCCAAAACTCATTCGGAGCGTATGGACTTTTTCACTTTGTTACTGGTATTATGTGTTGGTGTCTTTTCTTTCATGTTATATTGTTCTTCTGGTTTCTAGTGTAGGCATTGGTCTAGCTTTTGGCCTTCCATCAGTCACTTGGCTTAAAGATGTATTCAATGATACGGTGGTTCAGATCACTGTAACACTTTCAGTGAGCTATTTCGCGTATTACACTGTATGCTCCACACTCTAACCATCAATGCTGGAATCCTAAATCTATAGAAAACATAAGATTTTTCTACTATGTACAGGCTGAAGAGTGGGCTGGGGTCTCTGGAATTTTGTCTGTGATGATTTTGGGGATGTAAGTTGCGGTGAACTATCCCTTCTTTCTATTGCTATTGTGCTACAAATCCATTGTTCATGAATAGTTGTAATAGGGTTTTCGCTGCATTTGCAAGGACAGCACTTAAGGGTGAGAGTCACCAGAGTTTGCATTACTTCTGGTATTTCAAAACTCAGAGATCTTTTTGCATCACAAGAAAATATATATAGATTTGCATGTCTAAGTAGTATATGACTGTCCTTTTAACTTTTGCAGGGAAATGGTTGTGTGGATTGTTGGTCTAAATTCAATAAGTCATGAAGAGACTCCAGGTGGTTTAGAGGGTTCAAAAAGAAAGGAAAAATAAAAAGAAGAGACAAGAGTTTCTAGAAAGAGTAGAAGGTTCACTTTATGAACAAGATCAGAGAAACGGTTGAGATCTCTTTGGGTCGTCCCTCTCATTGACATCACATTGTCGAGCCCGTACGAGCTGCAGAAACAGAGCACGCGATGGGTTCATCAGTCAAGCTGCCTACAAGATTGCTTAAAATCAGGACCGTGATTGAGGCTGCTTCACCTAACTTGTGTAAGAGCCAAGCACAAGCTATCGGGTGAGTCTAGATCCTTTTCTTTGACTATATAAAAGAGTTTGGTCTGTATCTTGTAAGTAGTGGGGTGATAAGTTTGTAAGAGAGAGAGAGAGAAGTTGTAAAGAACCCTAAAGGCTCAAGCTTGAGCAAAGTCTTAGTGGATTTTCCGAGAATATCTCGGCCAGACGTAGCGACTTATTTTGGGTCGTGAACTGGATAAATTTGCTGTGTGTTCTTTACTGTTTTTACTTTCAAGCTTTTACTTACAAACGAGAGAACAAAGTAAGAGAGTTGAGAGAGCTAATCCTGAGCTACAAGATTTAAGATCTCACTAAATGTTCTTAAATCCTCACAGTTTGGTATCAGAGCGCCGGGTTCTTCAACCTTGGAGCAAGAAGAGCCTCACAAGATGTCTTCGGGCAGAGTTGAGGTGGAGAAGTTCGATGGAGAAGGTGATTATATCCTGTGGAAAGAGAAGCTGTTGGCACACTTGGAGATGTTGGGTCTATTGGACGGTCTTGGTGAAGAAGACGCTGCAGAGGCTACAGAGGGTGCTGAATCAACAGCAAAAACTGGTGAAGAAGTAACGCCTGCAACTAAGTCGACTGCAGTCAAACCAGAAGACAAGGTCCTTAAAGAAAAGAGAGGAAAAGCCAGATCTACTATCATTCTGAGAGTGGGGAACAATGTTCTGAGAAAAATCATCAAGGAGAAGACAGCAGTAGGTATGCTCAAGGTCCTAGATAAGTTATTTATGGCGAGGTCTCTTTTGAATCGTATATACTTGAAGCAAAGGCTCTATGGGTACAAGATGAGCGATAGTATGACGATTGAGGAGAATGTGAATGAGTTTCTCAAGTTAATCTCAGACTTGGAGAATGTCAATGTTGTAGTTCCGAATGAAGACCAAGCTATTGTCTTGCTTATGTCACTACCGAAGCCGTTTGATCAGCTGAAGGATACGCTGAAGTATTGCAAGACAACACTTCATCTGGAACAAATTACAAGCGCCATAAGATCAAAAATCTTGGAGTTAGGAGCAAGTGGTAAGCTGCTGAAGAACAACTCAGACGGTTTATTTGTTCAAGACAAAGGCAAACCAGAAAATAAAGGGAAAGGTTCTAACAAAAACAAGAACAAAACGAAGTCTAAGGGTGGAGGGAAAGTGTGTTGGATTTGTGGTAAGGAGGGTCATTTCAAGAAGCAATGCTATGTATGGAAAGAGAGAAATAAGCAAGGTACCACTTCAGAATGAGGAGAAGCCTCCACTGTCACTGCACAAGCAACGGATGCAGCTGCTTTGATGGTGTCGAGTGCTTTACTAGGCTTTGCTGAAGTCACCCCAGACACATGGATTCTTGACACAGGGTGTTCCTTCCACATGACCTGCAGAAAAGATTGGTTCATAGGCTTCAAGGAGACTACAAGTGGAAAAGTGAGAATGGGAAACGACACTTACTCTGATGTCAAGGGGATTGGAGATATCAGAGTAATGAACGAAGATGGGTCTACAATCTTACTCACAGAAGTCAGATATATACCTGAGATGTCTAAGAACCTCATCTCACTAGGAACCTTAGAAGACAAGGGCTGCTGGTCCGAATCAAAGAAAGATATTCTAAAGATATTCAAAGATGATATTACTGCACTAACTGGAAAGAAAGAGAATACTTTGTATTTTTTCCAGGGAACTACTCTTGTAGGAGATGCGAATGTCATAGACAAGAGCAAAGACGAGACCAGTCTATGGCACAGTAGGCTTGGACACATTGGTGCAAAAGGGTTGCAATTATTGGTTAGTAAGGGTCATCTTGATAAGAACATGATAAAGGAGTTGCAGTTCTGTGAAGACTGTGTGTATGGAAAATCACACAGGGTGAGTTTTGGAGTTGCAAAACACGTCACCAAAGACAGACTCAACTATGTGCATTCAGACTTATGGGGGTCTCCGAATGTACCATTCTCTCTCGGCAAGTGTCAGTATTTCATCACATTCATTGATGATTATACTAGAAGAACGTGGATCTACTTCATCAAGACAAAGGATGAAGCTTTCAGCAAGTTTGTAGAATGGAAGACACAGATCGAGAATCAACAGACGAAGAAGCTCAAGATTCTGAGAACAGATAACGGGTTGGAGTTCTGCAATCAAGAGTATGATTCCTACTATAAACAAGGAGTCACTAGGCACAGGACGTGTGCTTACACACCTCAGCAAAATGGTGTTGCTGAAAGGATGAACAGGACCATCATGAACAAAGTCAGATGCATGTTAAGTGAATCAGGATTGGGGAAGAAATTTTGGGCAGAAGCAGCTTCTACATCAGTGTTCCTCATTAACAAAAGTCCAAGCTCTGCAATTGAGTTTAACATTCCTGATGAGAAGTGGACCGGTCATCCACCAGAATACAAGCTGCTCAAGAAATTTGGATCTATTGCTTACATTCACTCAGATCAAGGGAAACTAAATCCAAGAGCAAAGAAAGGGGTCTTTCTAGGATATCCAGATGGTGTAAAGGGGTTCAAGGTATGGCTGCTAGAGGAAAGGAAGTGCGTAGTTTCCAGAGATGTTGTTTTTCAAGAAAATCATATGTACAAAGAGATGAAGCAGATCGACATGTCTGATGAAGAGAAACAACTTACGGAGGCAGAAAGGACTCTCATAGAGTTAAAGGGTTTGTCAGTAGATGAAGAGGTTCAAGTTGAAGGAGGAGAATCCTCAAACCATGAACGAGCATCTACACCAAAGGCAAGTATGGTTGAAAAACAATTAGTAGAAGAGGGTTCTGATGATGATGGTCTAGAGAACTATCTACTGGCCAGGGATAGAACTCGTAGACAGATCAAAGCTCCACTAAGGTTTGATGAAGAAGCTGACAGTCTTGTTGGTTTTTCTTTGACAATGACGGAAGACGGTGAAGCTTCAGAACCTGAAACCTACGAAGAAGCAATGAGAAGTCCTAACCGTGAAAAGTGGAAACAAGCAACAGAAGAGGAAATGGACTCAATGAAGAAGAATGACACATGGGATGTCATTGACAGGCCTGAGTCAAAGAAAGTAATAGGCTGCAAGTGGATATTCAAGAGGAAGGCAGGAATCCCTGGAGTTGAGCCACCAAGGTACAAATCAAGGTTAGTTGCTAAGGGCTATTCACAGAGAGAAGGAATAGACTACCAAGAAATATTTGCACCAGTAGTCAAGCACGTTTCGATCATGTTCCTCCTCTCTATTGTGGCTCATTTTGACATGGAATTGGAACAACTTGATGTGAAGACTGCATTCTTGCATGGAACCTTGGATGAGTATATCTTGATGAGTCAACCTGAAGGATATGAAGTTGAAGGAAGCACAAGAAAAGTTTGTCTGCTCAAGAAATCTCTGTATGGGCTGAAACAGTCTCCAAGGCTATGGAACTAGAGATTTGACTCCTTCATGATCAATTCAGGCTATCGAAGAAGTCAGTATGATCCTTGTGTTTATTCTCAACAGTTCGCTAATGGTGCATACATCTACTTGATGTTGTACGTAGATGACATGCTCATAGCCTCAAAGGACAAGGATCAAATCCAGAAGCTGAAGGGGTTACTCAACCAAGAGTTTGAAATGAAGGATCTAGGACCGGCAAGAAAGATCCTAGGAATGCAGATTAAGAGAGACAGAGTTCAGGGCACATTGGAGCTGTCTCAGAGTGAATATGTTGGAAAAGTTTTAAGAACTTTTGGAATGGATCAGTCAAAGGCCTCACAGACACCGCTGGGTGCTCATTTCAGATTAATAGCTGCCACAGAACAGACTCTCAGGAAAGAGGAGGAGTACATGAGGTCAATACCCTATCCAAATGCTATCGGAAGCATTATGTACTCTATGATTGGATCAAGACCAGATTTGGCATATCCAATGGGGGTTGTAAGTCGATACATCAGCAGACCCTCAAAAGAACACTAGCAGGCAGTGAAGTGGGTTATGAGGTACATGAAGGGGACACAAAAAAGGTGTCTAAAGTTTCAGAAAGAAGAAAAATTTGAGAATAAAGGTTACTGTGATTCAGATTATGCAACTGATTTGGATAAGAGAAGATCCATCACGGGTTATGTATTCACAGCTGGAGGGATTACAATAAGTTGGAAGTCATGTTTACAGAGAGTAGTTGCTATGTCGTTTACTGAAGCAGAGTACATGGCTCTAGCAGAAGCAGTGAAGGAAGCAATATGGCTGAAAGGGTTATCTACAGAGATGGGTTTTAAGCAAGATGCAGTAGAGGTTATGAGTGACTCACAAAGTGCTATTGCTCTGTCCAAGAACTCAGTTCACCATGAGAGGACAAAGCACATATATGTGAGATATCATTTCATAAGGGAGAAGATCGCAAATGGAGAGATTCAAGTTGTCAAGATATCAACAACCTGGAATCCTGCGGACATCTTCACCAAGACAGTACCAGTGAGTAAGCTTCAAGATGCACTGAAGCTTCTCAGGGTCTCCAGCGACTGAGAGACCACAGAACCGAGATTGGAAATCAAGAAACACTAAGAAGGTAAGACCATTAAAATTTAAACCAAGGAGGAGTTTTGTGGATTATTGGTCTAAATTCACTAAGTCATGAAGAGACTCCACGTGGTTTAGAGGGTTCAAAAAGAAAAGAAAAATAAAAAGAAGAGATAAGAGTTTCTAGAAAGAGTAGAAGGTTCACTTTATGAACAAGATCAGAGAAACGGTTGAGATCTCTTTGGTTCGTCCCTCTCATTGACATCACATTGTCGAGCCCGTACGAGCTGCAGAAACAGAGCACGCGATGGGTTCATCAGTCAAGCTGCCTACAAGATTGCTTAAAATCAGGACCGTGATTGAGGCTGCTTCACCTAACTTGTGTAAGAGCCAAGCACAAGCTGTCGGGTGAGTCTAGATCCTTCTCTTTGAGTATATAAAAGAGTTTGGTCTGTATCTTGTAAGTAGTGGGGTGATAAGTTTGTAAGAGAGAGAGAGAAGTTGTAAAGAACCCTAAAGGCTCAAGCTTGAGCAAAGTCTTAGTGGATTTTCCGAGAATATCTAGGCCAGACATAGCGACCTATTATGGGTCGTGAATTGGATAAATTTGCTGTGTGTTCTTTACTGTTTTTACTTTCAAGCTTTTACTTACAAACGAGAGAACAAAGTAAGAGAGTTGAGAGAGTTAATCCTAAGCTACAAGATTTAAGATCTCACTAAGTGTTCTTTAATTCTCACAAGTTGCTTATATTGCAAATACATTAGTTTTCATACTCGGGTACGAAGCGTCTGGGTAGATTTAAAAATAGAAAGTTAATGTTTTACAAAGAAAATACAGCTACTTCTCTTTTATCTATTCTCCAGAAGAACTATATTGCAGTCAATGCTTAAGCCGATTAATACAATTACATTGCAGTGGAGTTATCATCGCTGAAGGAGTTCTTAGCGGTCGGAAAATATCTTACGAAGGTGTCCCTTAACATTTTATGTTTGGATTTTTGTTTTTATTCTGTTCTGTCCTTCATGATTATTCTGACTATGGAGAAGATGACGTGAAAAATATCTATTTTTCCCTGGATATGTCACTAATTCCTCATTCCATTCCCGCAGTAGCTTTCTTTTTCGCATATAGTAGGGTGAAGGAATATTCTCATAAATATTTTTTCCGGACACTCGTGGGGATTTCTTTTCCTCTTATACTTGTATGTCATACTTTGCCGCTGTGTTGTGGTTGGAGTTTTGTACCCATTATTATGCCGTACTGGCTATGGCTTGGACCGGAAGGAATCTATCATACTCACATGGACTGGATTAAGGGGTGCTGTGTCACTATCTCTCGCTCTATCTGTAAAAGTGAGTTTCACGCAAGAGAAATATCTACCCATTATATTGTTATCTGCTTTCAAATCTTTTATATGTATGTTCCCTTTTCCTTATCTCTGATATACTCGAACTCTTGCTCATGTGATTCAGCAATCAAGTGGGAATTTATTTCTCAGTTCAGAGACGGGAACGAGGGTGAGTTTGAAACACAGGATTAACTACTGTTGAATTTAGTTTTGGAGGCTCTTATTGTTATCTTGA
This sequence comes from Camelina laxa, assembly GCA_024034495.1. Classification (NCBI taxonomy): domain Eukaryota; kingdom Viridiplantae; phylum Streptophyta; class Magnoliopsida; order Brassicales; family Brassicaceae; genus Camelina; species Camelina laxa. Next base: position 31,323,282 of record CM043880.1, read on the forward strand.
TGTGTTTTGCAGTTTCTGTTCTTCACAGGTGGTATTGTTTTCCTAACTTTGATTGTTAATGGATCCACTACCCAATTACTCTTGCACTTTCTTCCCATGGACACTTTAACGGCCTGTAAGGTTAGGATGTTAATCCTAATAATTTTCAAATTTAAGAAACAAATACATGATATATTACTTTGGTAGATAATTTTTTTGTAAAACTGTGAATTTTCATTTAAGAAACTCAAATTGTACTGATTACAATAGAAGATGTGAACTCTGTGATAGCCTTTGCCACAAAAAAATTAAAAGACAAAAGGTATCCGAGAAACAGACCAACAAGAGAGGACTCCCCTGATCTCAGTAAGCATGCTTAAGCCAGTCGTGCATTAGCCGTTTGAAATTTTTTCGGTGGCTCTTTGCAAGGATGGCGTCTCTTATCTGTCTATCCAAAGTCCTGAAAAGGATGTGCGATGGTGTTGCCTGGCTGTTGTGAAGGCGCGCATTTCTCTCAGTCCAAATGGGGTAAATAGTTGCTTGCGCAACCAGTCTTCACAGTGTCTGGGAGGAAATCGTATCCGGCATATCCAACCAACCCGTAAACGCAGTCCAAGTGTGGAAAACAAAAGGATTGTATCCCAGTCTCTTAGTAGTTTGCAGCCACAAATCTTCACTTAACTCACAATGAAGAAAGATATGCTCCCGAGTTTCAGACTGTAGCCCGCATATGCAACATTTTTCCTCAACCTGCATTCCCCAGTTTGCCAGCCTGGATCTTGTGGGAAGTCGATTTAGGTGAGTGACCCATAACATGAAAACGTGCCGCGGGATTGCCCCTTTGTACCACACCTGTTTTACCCAGATTGGAGATGCTTGACGGTGCCTTACGGCCTCCCAGGTCCTCTTAGTGCTGAAATGGTCCAAGAGGTCATCATCAATTTTCCAAAGAAATCTATTTGGGTTATTACACAGAGTTGGCACTGCTTGTGTCGTGAGGTGGATATGCAAGAGTTCCGCTTGTGGGGATCTAGCAGGTCTGAGATGCCATCCATCATTCAAGCAGGCTTTAGAAACCGTGTGCGAGATTGGTATACCTGTCTGAGAAGGACCTGTATGACCCAGAAACTGAATCAAAGGACCAAACGGAGACCACCAGTCAGTCCAAAAGGAGATCTTTTCACCGTTTCCCAGTTCGCAGCGAAGGAACCTACTTGCATGGGGTCGCAGATGAAGAAGAGAATTCCATATCCAAGATGTTTGCTTCTTTTCGTCAATAAGCCAGAAAACACCATCTTTGATTTTGTTATTCCGGATCCAGTCTGTCCAAAGAGAATCCGAAGCATTGAACAGCCTCCAGATTAGCTTTAGACAGAGTGTTTTGTTCCATTTGGCAATGCACCTGAAGCCTAGACCGCCTTCATCCTTAGGCATACATAACGCCTTCCATGCAACCTTGGTGTTCGGCTTTTTGTTGATGTCTCCACACCATAAAAACCGTGAGCACAAACTCTCAATACTTCTTATGCACCCTTTTGGTAGTATGAACGCTGAAGCCCAGAAATTGACAATTCCATAAATTACGGAAGCAATCAGTTCTCTGCGTCCTGCATAAGAAAGTGCTCGAGCCGACCAGCTTGTGAATCTGGAGGATAGGATATCCAGCAAGGGCCTGTAGTCACATAACCTCAACCTCATGTGCATCAGTGGCAGACCTAAATACCGAATGGGGAGTGAACCAAGCCTGAAGCCAAGAGTGTCAAACTCCGAGGCTTCATCCTGGTTCACTCCTGCAAGAAATAGGTCTGTCTTTTCCTTATTCATCACCAATCCAGAAATGGCTTCAAAGTCTTGTAGAACTTTGGTGATGTTTTGCAGAGATCCCTCTTGGCCATAAAAAAATATCATTATATCATCTGCAAAGGCAAGATGGGTTACCTGCGGGTTTGAAGCAGAGGGGTGATGCCTGATGATGTTATTGTTGTAACCATTGTTGAGCATCTGAAACAAGGTCTTTATGGTGGATAGGTTAAGATGGAATGGATGATGATGAATGTATGCAATGATTGGTAAGGTGTTTCAATTCCCCTTATGCAGTTGCAGTATAAGGGGTATCAATCCAATTTGAGTGGTTGTAAACAGTTAAGATATGCATAAAGATCTAATTTAAGCCAGATGAAAAGGATGTTGCCACTAAACAATCCTATGATGAAAGTGTAAAGTGCAGAAGGTAAACTAAATGAACTAAGAACTAAATGCAAATGAAATAGAATGATTAAGACAGTAATGATGCAACCAACAGAAACAGAAACTAAGATAAAGAACAAATGCAAGAAAATAATGAACAGGACACTAAATGAATGCAGCAGAAATGGAACAAGAATGAAACAAGACAATCACAAATCATAAATAGCAGAGTTCTGGGGATGAACTCGAGCCAGCACTCGACCGAGTGTAGGTCGAGTGAGTGGTCGAGCTAGACTAAACGCAGAAACAGAGCAATGCAATAAAAACAGAGTAATGCAAAGACAGATCAAACTACAATCAAGCAACAGGATTAAGAATGTAAAATCAATAAACAAAGAAGGACTTGAGGAGGGATTCATGGGCTGGACTAATGATTGAGGCTATCTAACTTGATCAACAAATCTCAAACAACATGAGCTAATCTCTAGACATATGAATCCAAGACAAGTTTCTCCCACTCTCATTGTCAAGAAACAATCAAACCTATGCATTTCTAGACTTGCTCTCACATAGTAAAGAATCTACACAAGCAGGCAGTAAGAAATATGTCTCATACCAAACAAAACTTCTAATCTCTTAGCAAGCAAGATGGTAAGCTCTAGATCTAGCCTTATCTATGCCTCTTAAACATTGGTGTGATGCTAAGATGCTTGAAATCAGATCCTACCCTCTCAGATATAGGATCAGCATTAAGAACATCTACCCTAGAAGAGATCTACAACAATCAAGCTTGATCAAGCCAAACAAACCTCATTCACAGCCCAGCCTAACCCATCCTCAAGATCCTAAACTACTACTCACAAGAACACATGATAAACATCAAAATCATAAACCCAGAAAAGATTGAAACTTGCATCATTAGATAGATAAAACAAAGATCTACAATATTGAAAAAGAAATGAAACTTAAATTCTCAATATTAAGAAAGTTATTAAACTAACAATAATGAGAAATTTAGTCTTTTTCAAGTACAAGATCTTAGGAAAATAAAAAGCAAAAGGAATAAATCCCAAAAAGGTAAATACTAGGTTTTTAAGAATATCTAAAAAGCTGACTTCTTTTGTGGCTGCAGGTACAAGGCTTTATATAGGAGGGGAGTGGAAGCCCTAAAAATGCTAAAAGACAAAATAGTCAACGGCTCGGTCAACTCGACCTGTGCTCGGTCGAGCTGGCTTCTCTCGTGCATTGTCCACTCGGTCGAGTCCTCCTCAGCACACGGTCGAGTGTCTAGTCGAGTGTGCGGTCGAGTTGGACTCCGGACCTTGTTATTTCAGCCTTAACTCTCTTGCTTTCCCTTCATGATTGCTTCACTCCTTCCTTAGCATTGCTTCCATGCTCCTTAAGCTTCAAAATCACCTGTTTATGCATGAAAAGATGCAAATGCAATGCAACTAAACTCTAATGCATGATTAGTCCTAAAGCTATGCAATAATGGTGAAAATGGATAGCAAAAGATGCAAAAGATGTGAATATACTGATGGAAAACAGAGTAAAATATATGAACATCAGCATCTGCGAGAAGGCTTCCATCGTGAGAGTGAAGAGGTAGGGAGAAATCGCATCCCCTTGCCTTAGACCTTTCGCACCCTTGAAGAAATCACAGGAGTCACCATTTACTAATATGGAAAATGTAGGCGTTGTGATGCATTCAGTAATGAGTTTGACAAAATGTGGTGGGAAATTTAGAGCCTTGAGGGTGTTAAGGATGAATTCCCACTGCACTGAATCAAAGGCTTTCTTCAGGTCAACCTTTAGCATACCTCTGGCAGTGATATTCTTGAGATTATAGCCTTGTACAAATTCCGTTGCTAACAGAACGTTTTCAACAAGCAGCCTTCTGGGGATAAACGCTGACTGCGTGTTTGCAATAAGATCTGGTAAGACAGCCTTGAGGCGATTTGCAAGGAGCTTTGAGGCAACTTTGTACACAGTGTTACAACATGCAATAGGTCGAAACTCAGACATTCGTGAAGCATTTGGTGTCTTTGGAATGAGAGTCAAGACAGTTGAATTCCATTGCTTCAAGATTTGACCCGAGTGATAGAACTCCAAAACAACATCGATCATGTCTTGCCCTACCGTGTTCGAATGCGCTGTGAAGAACTCTGCACAATACCCGTCAGGCCCTCGTACTTTATTCTTTGGCAGCGAGAAGAACGCCTCTTTAATTTCCGCAGGGGTGAAAGGGCTAGACAGGACTTGAATAGCGGATTCTGAACAACGTTGAGGGACTATGGCAGCTAGTTCTTCAATGGACGGGGCATGAAACTGATTGTTGACACCCAGGAGTCTTTGAAAATATCCCACTGCTAGTTGCTGCACTCCTTCCTTTGTATCAATAATCTGATCATTGTCATTAATGAGGAACAATATCTGATTCAAACTCTGCCTGGACAACATCACCCTATGGAAGAACTTTGTGCATTTGTCACCTTCTTCAAGCCAACAAATACAAGATTTCTGCCTGAGGAAAGCTTCTTCTGCAGTTGCTAGAGTACTCCACTTCATATGAGCCTCTCTCTCTAAGAGCGAAGATTGAGGAGTAGGAGAAGTGAGTAGCTGATGCTGACATCTTTGCAGTTCCTCAAAAGCTTCAGAGACTCTTTGCTCCAAATGCGAGTAGTTGTCCTTACTGAAGTCCTTTATCACTCTCTTCAACGCCTTGAGCTTTTTAGAAACCTTTAGCATCTTTGAACAATCAAAAGTTAAGGCAGACCACCAAACATTTATCAGAGGGGCAAAGTCAGGGTTCTTATTTAAGAAGGACATGAACTTGAACGGTTGCCTTATCTTTGGCTTAATTGTCTCTAGAAACAGACAGCAAGGACTGTGATCTGAAAAACCAGGCTCACCGAAGACTGCAAGTGACTTGGGAAAGCTTTGCATCCATTCATAATTTCTAGCAATCTATCCAAATTTTTAGCAATTGGATCACTGGCCTGATTATTGGACCATGTGAAAGTATTTCCGCAGTAAGGCAGATCAAAAAGTTTTGAGCTGATAAGGCACTGGTTCAGATCTCTCATCCCCCTTAACTGCGTGGTTGAGGTAAGCTTTGAATGTTCTTGTGGGGTTAGAACTTCGTTGAAGTCTCCAACCAGTAACCAGGGCTTACTTGTCACCGCAGACGACACAGACATAGACTAGATCTCCAACCATAACTCTCTCCTTGCCTCACAACTAACATAAGAGGCGTAAACTATAGAAACTATAATTTATGGGTGAACAAAAGGAAGCGTTACCAAGCAGGTGATCATCTGAAGTGATTTTGAGAGGACCGAGACCTTAACACTTGGTTGCAAGACGACCCAAATTTTCCCTAACTCCGAGAATTCATAATTATTTGAAAAATTCCAGCCTTGAAGAACACGCGATACTATATGCTGTGCCTTGTCAGGACTGACGTGAGTCTCTACGATCCCACCAAAAAGAGGCTTATGCGCCTTTATCCACTTCCTGAAACATCTCCGCTTTACTGGATCATTAAATCCTCTGACATTACGACAAAAAAATATCCATCAGACGGATATAAAATTAGAGGATTTGAGGGCCTCTAACCCTTGCTTTCCCATCTTTCTTCTTTAGCAGTCTCTTGGAGACAGCCCGCAGAAAGCGGTCTGACTCTGCTTCTGCGTTATCATCCTCTCCAGACAAGCTATGTGACTCTGAAGTATCTCTCGGCACCTGAGCTGTATCCCTTGGCGGAGACAGATGCGCAAAGAGATTTTTGGTGAGATCGACACACAATTGACCCTCATCTAGCTCCACCGTGTGAGGAGTGTTCTTAGTAATGGGGTGATGACTTGGTTCTCCAACCTCTTTACCACCTGATTTACCACTTTGGTAGATAATGATATATTACTTCTTGCAAGAGGTGAAATGCACAAGTGACTGCATCCTTTTCCGGTGTGGCTGTATTAGCTTAGGTTTGTGTACTTTGCCAACCGTTAATATGTAGCTGAAGATTGGATTCAACCTGATTCGGAATCCGTCAATAATCCTTGAAATGTACATGCCCGCACAATGTTTACAACTATTGCTACGGAAATATAATTGTTAAATTTTTTACTGGTTTTATGTTTTTTTCTATTGGCAGAAACGAATATTGGAGTATGCAAAGTGTGAAATGATGAACACCGCCTTAAAAGCTTTTGAAAATTTAGGAGATGACGAAGAGCTTGGATCTACTGACTGGCCTACAGTTACAAGATACATTTCAAGCTTAAAAGATTTAGAAAGGGGAGAAGTTAATAATCCTCACAATGGGTATGAAGCTGGAAACCTTGACCCTACGAACATGATGGACATGCGTATACGCTTCTGAAACGGTATTTTCACCATGTGTATGAAAATCTTCTGGTTGTCAATTATTGTTGTTCCAAAAGTAGCTTTTGATTCGAGATTCTTGCCTGTATCAGGTGTCCAAGCAGCTTACTGGGAGATGCTTGATGATGGGAGAATAACACGTAGCACTGCCAATGCTTTAATGCAATCAGTAGATGAGGCACTTGACCTTGTTTCTGCCAATTCTTTATGCGACTGGAGGGGTTTAGAAGCCAGTGTTCATTTCCAAAATTATTACAAGTTTCTTCAATCTAGAATTATCCCTCGCAAGTTGGTCACACATTTAATCGTTGAAAGACTTGAATCTGCTTGTTACATTTCCTCTGCGTTTCTCCGTGCCCACAGAATTGCGCGACAGCAATTGCATGACTTTCTAGGTATGCATTACTCTCTGTTCTGTTATTTCTCTATCTTTTATATTCGTTAAGACGCTGCATAACATTTCAGAAAATAAAGACTATCTATCTGAAAATAAAAAACTTTGGTCCTTCATTTACCTGAAAATGTGCTTTCTTCTTTATTAGTTTCATCTGTCTCTTAGCTTAATTATTTTATTTACATAGCCAACAGTAACATTGCTTCTACTATAATAAGTGAAAGTGAGATGGAAGGAGTAGAAGCAAAACAGTTCTTGGAAGATGTCCGTAATTCATTTCCTCAGGTTTGAAACCATTTACTTTTTCTTGAAACCCATGAAAATTTTGTCTTTTGAAAATAAGACAAGTGCTGATAATAGCCATTAAATCTGTCAGGTTTTATGTGTTTTGAAAACAAGACAAGTAACACATTATGTGCTGAATCATCTAAATGGTTATATCGAGAACCTCGAGAAGCTTGGGCTGTTAGAAGGAAAAGAAGTTTCTCATCTTCATGATGTTATTCAGGTACTAAGTCATTCTAGTTTCTTTGTCCTCAATGTTTTTGCCACATGCTAGCTTATCCCTCTCTCTCTCTCTCTCTCTCGCTTTCATTCTTCAGTCTGACTTGAAGAAGCTCCTGAGAAATCCTCCTTTACTAAAACATCCAAATATAGAAGATTTGATCGCCAGCAATCCGGTATTGGAAGATCGCTTATGCTTCAGGATTGGCCACGAGCGAGACAGATTCATGAATAAGACTTTATAGTTTTTTTTGTCAGAATCAACTCGAGGAGCAGACTCAGGTTTCAGGACTGAGTCAGGAACTTGTTCCGGTTCTTTTACTCTCTTTGATTAATAACGAAACACACACAGTCCATTGACTCCATTCATATACTTTTTTATACGTTTTGTAGTTTCACTTTCAGGATCGAGCTCATGAACTCGTTGGTATACCGTATACATTTACTTGTTTATAAAGGTAGAACTGTATATCGTTTAAAAAAAGAAGGGGAAATTGTATAAAATAACCTTCAAACAATCATTTGTATAAGTTAAATATTCTTTCGCTAGAAAAAAGAGAGTTAAATATTCTTTCTTGTTAAATATTATTACATTAACTAATTCTTAAATCTATATATACAAAGATGTCATTGTTGACAAAAATAAAAAATAAAAAAAAGATGTCATTGAGGTACTAAGTCATTCTAGTTTCTTTGTCCTCAATATGATTAGGTCGACCTAATCATAGCCCTATAAATAATACTAACCTAGAAGTCCACTATGTGGTGGACTAACCGGAATATGAACAATAGGGTCACACATCATAGAAATCATTATCTGTTGGGATTATGATGATGAGCCCGGAATGGGTATGTGGTGGACTAAAGGTAATGGAGGGATGTCCGAGAGATCAAGCGGTGATGATGGGATCAAAAACCCATCTGATCCTGATGCTGGTAAAAAGGATGATGGTAATAAGGAGGAAGTGAAGGTAGCTTAATGGATAGTGATGGGAACTGATAAGAGGCAGATTGTGCGTGAAGCGATGAGGTGGTTGGAGGGCACCAGCAGTAATAAGGTGAAAAGACTGGTGGATCCATTTTCAAAGGAAATTGTGGTGGTCCGGTCATTGTACTTGGTGTTAACTTTGCTGCTTCGAAAGCAATAAACTGACTGCTTCCATTACTATCATCCGCGGCTTCTTCACCTTCTCCTTCTGACTGTATGAAACCCTCTACATTGGTGGGGATGGAAGTAATGGGTAAATTATCCAAGATAGAAAAATGCCCTTCACTGCGACGTTTTGATTTATCTCTAGAGGAAGGTCGTAGAGAAGAATTTCTCAGTGTTTTTTTCTTTAAAGGAGCTTGTGTTGAAAATAGATCTAGAAGCAGCCACTTTTTAACTTTTTTACTTCTTACTTCCTTATCTTATCCTTACAACAACATCAGCATATTTATACTACACTTACTTATCTTAACCTACTTGTTTCTCGAACATAAAACAGAAGCCCATAATACACTTAAGGCCTTAATTAGGTTTATGGCCCAATGGCCTTTTTACTTGCTTTTCTTATTACAAAACACAACATT